>OX421976.1:59021798-59621798 GCA_949128135.1 Parasteatoda lunata
TTGAAATTTGGTGCAAACTAAACAAATCTTCTTGAACAACTACTAACTGCCTCTCCTTCCACAGCTGGGTTAGAGAGAATATTCTCTAACTTTGGATTTATTTAGTCGAAGTTGCGGAATAGATTAGGGACTGAAAAGGCAGAAAAACTAACTTTTATGTTCAAATACTTTAACAAGAAATAAAGAAAAAATGTGTTTTAAAACTTAGTAAAAGTAAAATAAAAATGTATTGTATTTTGGTGATTGCAAAAGATTTTGTTTCAGAGAACCTTTTTTATTTAAAAAAAAAAAATTATAAATTTATTAATTACAATCAACATTAGGAATTTACAATTTATATAAAATGAATTATTTTATGTTTTAAATTTGTATATAATGTCTGAAAAACAATTCCTAACAAAAAAGTTAATTTATATTGAAGATACTAAATATAAAACAAAAATTTTAATATATATCACAATATCGGATATATATCAAAATATCGGATATTTTTGATATTTTCGAAAATATCATGATATTAACGATCCCCGAGTATTATGGACATCAAATATTAACTAAATGTTAATCTTTACTTATTAAAAAAAACAACTTTGTTATTTTACCAAAAAAGCAAAATGTCAAGGTCGTAGGGTTGAGAGATTAATAAAGGCTCGAATATGCATGGAACGTGCTCAAAATCGAGGCTACCGAATGTAGAACACCGGTTTTCCTGCTCAAAGGAGTGGCTTTTTTCTCAAATTATACATAACTGAAGTTAAGAAAAGTGTTTTGATGACTAATAAGTTTCTCTGGTAATTTTTGAATTTACCACTAATTATCCAGTTTAGATTATTGTTGATAACTTAAATATATGTACAAGTATGTTCAATCAACCAATATAAGTTTTTAATTATACTTCTTTTTCAGTTTTGATAAATAAGCATTAAAATAAGCATAAAATAAAAATATTTTTTTAGTAAGAATACCAGTTTTTTTTTTTTTTTTTTTGTTTTTTGTAGGGAGGTTATCTTTAAACTGCGACAGATTTATAGATTATGCAGCTCCACAAATGGACTGTGTCCAGAGCAATAGCGCCACGACTAGACATTTTTGCAACCCGCACGAAATCGAAGGAAAATTGAAAACACGTTCAAATTGTAAGAGAATACCCGTAATCGGTTAATAAAGTCTAAACTTAAATCTAAGTTATAGCTTAGATTTAAGTATAATTTAATTTTGATAAAATATAATTGTGCAGAAATTCTAAGTAATAGCAATTTCAAGTTGTGCCAATTTTTTTATCATAATCTAATTTTTTTTAAACCTATATCTAACAGTATTTTCAAATTTGATCAAATTTAAGTCATTAATATTTAAACCTAAATCTAAATCTAAAAATTAATTTGTGATACCAAAAAATTATAATTATATACTGTAATAGAAACTATAATTGTAAATAAATTGTGATTATACAAAGATTTCTTACTATAATACATATAAATTAAGAGTACAACAAACGATGGCCAAGCACTTAGTTTCGTTTTTAAGGCTCCATCTTTTTACCTCGGTCAGGCGACGAGGGCAACGCCTGAGCTTCTACCCCTCCCTCAAAATTTCTATACCACAAGAAACACACATATGAGAGGAGTTTCAGCCAAGACAAATTTAGCGTGCTTTGCTGCTATACACGCCGGTTGTTTAGTCGGCTTCAAGGATCGAACTTGCGACCCTTGGCTCTTCAGTGGAAGAGAACGCTTTTACCGAATTTAAAAAATTTAAGTTATAGCAATATATTTGATGTAATGATATATTTAAATTATATATTTAAATTATATATTTAAATTATATATTTAAATTATATATTTAGTGATTAAAATGATATATTTAAACCTAAATCCTAATAGTTTATATATCTAAATGTGCAGTCATAATTTAATAGATTTAAACCTAAATGTGAGAAAGTCGTAACTCTCACTACCAGTTAGGAAAAAAAAAAAAATTTAAGAGGGAAATGAAATCTTATCAGATGCTCTTGACTAACCAAGGGTGAACCCAGAAACAGAGGGAAAAAATGCATTACAGAAGCCTTGATTGTAAACATCAAAAAATATTGTCTGCAAGGTTTAAACTGAAACAAAAAAAAGTCGCAGATCATTGAAAACTTATGTCAATTAGCCACTGAAAAAGTTCAAAGAAAGCTCATTGTTCCATCATTTTTCTTCTTGGCTTCCAGATTGGTATTTTAATTATAAAGAAAGTGAATAACTATTAAACTAAAGTTCAATGTCTTTAAATGGATTGCATACGATTGCAAGACAGTTGAGTCTGGTAAAATATTCTTTGTTCTTTGGTTTAAAAATAGCGCTGATGAAAGAAGCGAAAACACGTCTAAAGGTTGCTAGTTAAAATTCGTTCCGATTCATTACGCAATGGTTGAAAATTGTGAACTTTTTATTAGGCCTTATCAGCCAAGGCTAAGACATTCTCAAAGAATAATATTCAACACATAAGTGTAACCAATTTATTCAATTCTTTTGCAGAAACTTTAGATGGGAATTGAGTTCAGTATCGAGATCGTTAAGAATGGAAAAAAGTTGCAAGGAATTGGAGACATCTAGGGAAGAATGGCAAAACAGTTGGGAAATAATTACAATTTAAAAATAAAAAAGCTAATGTTTAAACGTTATAAATCATTTTATTAAAAAACTTTCGTTACAAATCATTTTATTAAGACTTTTGGCCAAGCATTTTCAGGCGGATGGCTTTTTCAAACATGTTATATTTCTTTCAACATAAAAATGCGTGCTCCCTTTAAAAAAAAATTTTTTTAATGTTTTGTTTGAAAGATGCGTTTTATATTAGTTTAGTTGTTATCTTATACCCAAAGTTTGTTTTCAATAAATAGGACATTTAATAGGAAAAATTGTGAAAATAGTTGGAATAAATTGAGAAAAATTTTTTTTCAATTGTATTGTTTATAACTATCGGGTATTATTAGGAAACTGGACAAAAAAAATAGTTTGAAAACGAGAAAAAAAAAATAGTTTGAAAACGAGAAAAAAAAAATAGTTTGAAAACAAGAAAAAAAAAATAGTTTGAAAACAAGAAAAAAAAAATAGTTTGAAAACGAGAAAAAAAAAATAGTTTGAAAACGAGAAAAAAAATAGTTTGAAAACGAGAAAAAAAAATAGTTTGAAAACGAGAAAAAAAAATAGTTTGAAAACGAGAAAAAAAGTTTGAAAATGAGAAAAAAAATAGTTTGGAAACTGGAAAAAATAGTTTAGTCATTTCCCGTCGGATCAAGCCCCAATATTCTTTTATCGATGTACTAATAACAAGTCTAGTATCTCAACAAAAGGTTGTACAGAATTAACAAAGGTGATATGTACTGCAGCTGAACACTTCAACTAAGATACTAGTCACAATACCCAAGGAAATTTTCGTCAAAAAAAAAATTTTTTTTTTTTTTGTTAGTTTGAAATTCCAACAATTTTTTAATAAAAAGTCTTTGATCATTTTGTACAAGAATAAGATCTAACACTTTTTGCAACTACAAGGGACTTGAATAGAGCAAATATGCTTTTGAACTGTATATATTATTTTTATATGAATAAATTGTTTCTCTCTATAATTAAAATACATGAATTAGTTATGTTATTGACCGTTAGTTAAGAGAAATTTCAATTTATAATAAATCAGAAGATTTATAAAAAATTTACTACATGAGAAAAATTTCGCATTATCTGCATAATTTTTAATAAATAAAGTAATTAATCTTGATGCACCATTTTTCAAAATAAAATATTAAGAAAAGTGAGTAGTAATTATGTTTTGGTTTATTAAAATTGTTTAAATTTGTTAAATTGTATTTGTTAAAATAAAACGCGTTTCAATTTAAAATGTAAATACTCTGAATTTTTTTGTCTTTACTATTTTCTTTGTCTGTGCTGAGACAGATTTATTTGTTATTCATTTTTTTTACGATTATAATCAGTAAGAAAGATTGTTAATGGAAAACTATTCTACATTTTCTGTCATATTAATTTTGATTTATTTTCTTCAGCCATATGGACCCTCACTATCATACATATACTCACAAGGGTCTTAGAATTTATATATAGAATAAAAATTCATTTCAGAAGAGTAACTTATAAACAATAGTAGGTTGGTTATCAACAATAGCAGGTTTACAGTCAGGTGAAATGAAATTCAGTTCAAAGATATAATCACGCTCTTAACTTTTTTCTTAAAACTATTAATGTTTGTTTCATATGAATTACAAATTTTGTTTAAAATAGCTACAAGTAAATGGCTAATGAATTTAAAAACTGTCGGAATCGATCAAATTTCATTAAAAAATTATTTGCTTATTGAAAATAATTAATTTTGATTAAAATATTTGCAATGAAATAATTATGGTCAATATAATGCAAGTAACTAAAAATATTTGTCATATAGCCAGAAACAAATCATTTCTTAATACTAAAAATAATATATATATAATCAAAAACAAAATTGTTTTGGGATCCCTTGTCGATTTAAGGTATACATAAACATTTTATACACAAAGATCTTCACTTTTATTTTTTCTAAAAATTCAATTTCAGACTTCGGTTTTGACTCAACTTTCCATAAGCATTGTGTCGAATATCTTAGTTGTATTGCATATTACTTTTGTTAATTCTGTACAACCTTCCTGTTGACTACGAATACAAGGCTATAAACTGGTACATGGGTAGAAGAATATTGTGGCAAAAAAAATTTTTTTTTTAATTTTTTTTTAACGACACATACTTTTAGATATTTAAGGTCAAAAATCAACTCTGGTCATATTCAAATAGGGTATTGAGCAAAATGACAACTTCTTAGTTCTGCATGTTGTTTGAAATTTTCTTCTATTACAATTTTTAACAAAAATCAATCTTATATACATGCAAGTTTGTCATTTTATGAAAATTATATATTTTCGCATGTCTTTAATTTTGATAATTTTCGTATTAAAAATCTAAAACTCAGTAATTACTTTTCTTTATTGCACCAATTTTCATTAAAATCGAACCGTTCCAAAATTGATTTATCTGACATGGAATGACTCAGTGGGAAAAGTTGAAGAAAACGGAAGAAAATAGTTGAGAAAAACGGAAAAAAACAGTTGGAAAAAAAATTGGAAAATGAGTTACATTCTAACATTTATGTTTAGTTTGTAATCAACATAGTTTGTAAGAAACATAGTTGAACAAAAATGAGAAAGCAGTTGGAGTTAAAGAAATAATGACAAATAGGAAAACTGCTCTTTGAAAATTATTCGGAAGCTTTTCCGTAAAGAAATAAACACAGAAGGCGAACATTTCATACTTGAGTAAGTAAGGTAAATGATTCAAAGAAACGTTCCTATCGCCCAATGACATCATTTAAAACGTTTTTTAAACGTTAGAGTGGCGGAGAATGCGTCACCTAACCTGGTGACACCCAATTTTTTTTCTAATGTTTTACTGCTAAATAACCACCTGAAAAACAATCACTTGTCGGAAATGTCAAATTATGATTAATTTTGAAATATCGTTGAAGCATGCTGATAAAGCTTAAACACAATTTAAGCATTTTTTTTAGTAAATGTAGATTTGATTATAAAGTTGAGAAAAAAAACTCATTTTTAATCTAGTGTAAATCATACATTTAAGTGGGAGAAAAAGAACTTTCCACAATCCACTGAATTTCACAAAAAATAACCCCAATATTTTCTTATACACTTATTGAAAAAATATTTTCTAATTAAAATTTTTTTTATTGTTAAATGAAAAATAAGCTACTTTAAAGCAGAGGTTTCCAATTGTTTTTTTTTCTTACAGACTCTTAAATGATCAACAATTTTTAGCGGAAACCCAAGATTTAGAAATTTCATTAGCAATTGTGAAAAATATTAATCAACTAAAAATATTCAATGTATTAAAATTTCATAAATTTTGAAAATATTTAATGAATTACATTTTTTTTAAGAGTGGTTTTAACATTATAAGCCTTAAAATTGGGTTTTAAGTCTATCAGTTGAGTTTTCAGGCCTAAAGTGTCATCTAGTCTAGCTCATTATTTGAATTTATTGTATGTATAAACTGAAAATGAATGAGATAAGGGTTTCGTTTAATTTTTTTTATTTCCAATGACCACCTGTGTAAACATGTTGTCAATTCTGGCATTTGCAGGGCAGACTTGTTGGCCAGTCTTTCAATCATATTAGGTACGATATTAGGTGGGCCAATGTTGCTCCCACAGCAAGGACAGATAGAACAGAGAATGAAGAACATCCATGCTTTGTCGGGGATTCGAACCGAAAACTTTTCTGATGCAAGGGCAGTTCCCTGACCCGTACACAGTCCAGTCGGCAGGCTTCGTTTAAATAAAAAGTATAAAAATGAACGTTTGAGAATTGTTATCAGCTTAAATAACAAATCGGATAAATTTAATTACAGGGTTTCGTAACTGATAATATTGTCCTACCACACAGAACCCAAGGGTTCCACGAAACACCATTTGGGAACTGCTGTTCTAAAATATAACCTCAGAGAAGTATAGAATTTTCGCCCTAATGCTAGAGCACATGGACAAGGGGTGAGTCTTTCCTTTTAAAAACAATAGAATGAGGACACTCATCCGAATAGCGAAGAAAAATAAAAACTCTTTAGTTTCAGTGCCTTAAATTCTAAACAAAGATTTAATTTTAAGCATATATATGCTAAAAGAATTGTCTGAACTTTGGAGACTTAAAGAATTATAAGACAGGCGAGATTTTTCAACTTTGGTGAAATTGATTAAAACTAATAGTAAAGTTTCAATTTTTGGATATTTTTATAAATTATACAAGCAATACAGAATTCGAGTAATGTTTCAATAGTTAAAAAATTAAATCACAAAAGCTTTTCATTTGGTCAAAGAGAGAAAATATCGAACAGAACTAATTCACGGATCCTTGATTAAGAGGGAATGGATATTATGTAGAGAAAAAGAAGTCTTGAAAAAGATATCTAAGGGCAGAAAATGGTTTAATCGAACTATAAAGTAATGATCATGCCGGTAGTTTTTTTTTTTTTTTTTTCGTAGAAGCCTTGCGTTACACTTTATAATGAAATCTGCTGATTTTATAAAACCTTGTAACTAAATATGCTACATCTTTATGATTTTATGCTTTCTTTAAAAATTGATTGGCGAAAACTGAACACATTGAAAAATAGACCAATGTTAGGATAACAATTAATTACAAAAAATATCTTATCTAAAAAGCGTTTTATATGAATGCATTGCCATTGAAAAACCACCTTCAGTTCTAAAGAAGTTAAGATAAATTTATTTCTTAAAGAGAACATTGAATTGTTTGCATTAAAAAAGCATTGTTTTAGTTTTTTGTCCGGTAGTCTTGTCGGGTAACCTGATAGCTAGTCTAAAAAGCAAAGCAGAGTCGAATATTTAAACATTTTTGACTAATAAAAAACTTGCCCCATCGGTCTATTATCCAGTTTGATCCCTTTACGCCGCCCCATTTTTAATGAATGTATAAAAACACTAAGATGTATTATTTAGTCACTTACTATTTTTTTTTTCTAAAATGTAGTGTAACGCTAAGATAGCCAAAAAAAATTGAACTACAAACATGACCATCACTTTTTAGTAAGCTTAATTCATTCTCTGCCGTATATCTTTAAGATCCTTTTTGCTACAAATATTCATTCCACCTTAATAACCCGAGAATTAGTTTTATTTAACCTTTAGCACTCCGACTGCCTCAAAATACTGTTTTAACTAATCTTTGCACTAAATCATTGAAAATGCATACAGTATTTATGTAATTTTTTAATTTTTAAAAATAATTTCGTTACTAATTATTAAGGTATAAAAAATTTTTAACTTTAGAGGGGTGACTATTGATGGTGATTCAGAGAAGACATCGGAGTGCAAAAGATTAATATTTTTTTACGAAAATAAGTTTTGTAATATAAAAGCACGTTCCAATTTTTTACTCTAAATTTTTATAATGCAATTTATAATATTAATTGTTTATAACTTTTAATGATCATTTTTTGACTGAATTTTTTTTTTAATTTTAATCTTTTTTTGTAATGGTATTTCAGTGTGAAAATTTTATTGATAAATTTAAATGTTCACGAAAATAAAGTAAACATAAAAATGGAGAAAAAAAGTCAAAAATTAAACTTAAAACTTAACGTCTAAGAAATACTTTTTTTTTTTTTTTTTGAACTCTTACATTTTTAGAATCAAAGGATACAAGCTAGCCAACTGGTGGGTTAAAATCAACTTCCTTTTGGCCGTCTTGCATTTAAATATTTATAAGAGATTTCTAGCCTACAAATGAAACATTTTCAACACATTTGACATCTAAAAAAAAAACCTAATCTTCACCATCACCCAAGTAATCATTAGTCAGATTCTTCGATAAGAAACCTGTCATCTGAATTTAAACTAACTTAGCACTTTGAACTCTTTTTCGAAAAATCATTCAGAAAAAAGTGCTATTTTTACCTAGTTAGAAGATTTCCTTTAGCCTATGCTCACGAGTAAGCAATTATCTCAATACATTCAAAAATAAAACTACTGTGCTTACCATGCTACAAGGAAAATAATACTCATGGAAAACTAAGTAAGAAGGATTACCAACTGGTGAACAAAGAAAGGACACTTGACCCCTGAGACATCTTCCGGCGCTAAGGGCTACTTAACCTGCACTTCAACACTTACACCACATTTCTATTTTTCGTTCCTTCTTTCAATTAGATGGTATTAATTTTTTTAGAATCGTGTCGAAGGGTAAAAGATCATAAACAGTGGTGATAAATAACTATATTTGTAGCAAACTGGATGTTTATATTTTCCTATAAGCCACCTGTCTAACTTAGTTTAATCCAAGACTAAACTTATTCGGAACAAAGGAAATTCAGCCTGACGAATCTTTAGTAATTTGGCTCAATTATAATACAGGGTTATTCATAATTCCTTCCGGGGTTTCGTAGTGTTATAGTAAAAAAACGAAGACCAATATGGCAAAAAAGAACAAAAGAAATTATTCCGAAAGTATTCAAGTTTTAATTTAAGCAGTTGCCCGGTCGATGGCAGTAACATGTACCACTGAAGCCAGTTGTAGTAAATATAAGGTTGTAGTAAACAGAGGGAATTGTGAATGACCCTGTATAAAACCTACGTTATCCTCATTATATGTTAACATTTTGATAAATTGAGAAATTTTTATGAAGCATCAGTTTTTATTACACTTAAAAATAAGTTTCCTTTTTATTTACTTCTTTACTGTTATGGTTTCTTTTATTAGATTTTTTTTCTATGTCTGTTAATTTTATTTTATAACCCCTAGAAGTTTTGATTTGTTATGGGAACATGGAGGACTTTAAGACTCGACAGATTTAACGTGCATCAGTCACCATTTACTACATGGGGAGTCTTCGGCCGGCGTGGATCGAACCCACGACCTCTTAGACATGGGCCCAGCACCCTACCGACCAGGCTATCCCGGCTCTCGTGCCCTTATTATTTTATTTTATTTTATAACCGTCGTTGAACAGCTGACCCAATTTCATGAGTTTACGACTACTAATGTTCAACTCCGTAGCCTTGTAATTTTGAACCAATCCAGAAGACAAGGAAACTCCTGGATCAGTACCCCCAGAGGTATTAATTTGTTATGGGAACATGGAAGACTTTGAGACTAGACAGATTTTAACGTGCATCAGTCACCATTTACTACACGGGGAGTTTTCGGCCGGCGATATGTCTGTTTATTGTCAATACATATCGTACTGCCCATTAAAATTAATTTCATAGCTTCCTTACAAAAAAATTTCCTGAAACAAACAAGCACATATTCAGCACTATATTTACTTTAATTTTTCAAACAACTAGTATTTTGTCAATTTTATTAATTTTTTTTTGTGCGATGACTACAGTTCGGTACTTAAAACTATTTGTAGCAACGATATTTGAAGTTAAAAATATATTTGTTACAAGTCACTGTAAATAAACATTAATCCGTATTTACCTGTAAGATAGGTAAATAAGTGACAGATATATGTACCTACCTTTACCATATAAGTACAAACTCAGCTTTAGATATTATATGAGAAAGGGGGAAATTCGTTATGGATCCCTAGACTCATGGATTCCACGCTCACCTAAGGGATATAAAACTTTCTTTTTTCACTAATACCCAATACTATTAAACGTTCTACAAACCCTAACTTTGTTAAATTACTCTGAAACTTATAAACAATTAGGCTACGGATTCATAAAAAATATTTTTAATATTTTTTATATCCTTATTAGCTTTGATAAAGACTGAAGCTACGTTTAATGCTACGTCATTTATTGTTAAAGTTTTCACCAATCTTCCAAGCACAAGTGGACTGTAGTGAAATTTTAGGTTATAAAGCACCATATGAATATACGTGTATCAACAATCATTCTCAACTAATCAATCAGAAATAGGTGAAAGATTTAAGAATGGTGTGTTCTTTTTAACCTTTACGAACGGTTCTCAAGGAAACAATGCGTATTATAAGCCGGTTAAAAAGTGAAAACCATCACTATACTTCAACTAAAAACGAAACAGACCGGAAAGGGGATTTTTTGTTATCCTCGTTCACAAATCGATTCAGAGATGGTATAGCACGAATTGTTTACTTTTTGCCAGGTGCATCTTGTGAGATTGGTAGATAAACCGTAAGCTTCTGACGATTAAACGTACTTTTTATTCCTTTTATTAAATTTATCTAGACAAATATAACGAGGTATTGATTGAAGAATGAATACACAATCATTTAATTGATTAAATTCGTTGCTGAAAGAGGCAGTTTCAGTTTTTCATACTTTTAGACTCCTTTGGGTTTTACGTAAGATAAAGCATAGAATAGCATGTGTTGAATATACTTTTATTTAACCAATCTATACCTATTTCTTTAATATTTCTGGAAGTAATGGACTAAATATGAAACTTTCCTTAATTTTTTAAGACTGGTGTCTTGTCTATGAAATTCTTAGCCCGTTAATGGTTCGAGTAAAAATTCTATTCACATTTTCGTTAATTGTTTTTCATCACCGTACCGATGCTGTCATCTAGTCGCAACACAGATCATTTCCATAAGACATAGTTACTTTGGTCGTAATAATTGCACATGTTCACTGACAATGGGCCAAAGCTTGCTCGCCGACTTTCCAACTGTGGCCCTTCAGCACCAATAAAGGACATACACTTTTGATTGGATATATCACTCAGTGATAAAAGGTAACCATAATAAAAAAGGTTTTAGAACTTAGGTGTTAGCCCCTGCAATTTCTTATAATCTAATAATTATCAGTATCTTTAACAACCTTTATTATAAATTAGCGATATTGTTCCTCGATAACGTATTACCTAACTTTCAATTTGAACATTTGAAAGATCGTAATTTTTTCGTGGCCATGGTTTTATTAATGTGCTTTTCAAATCTCTTTTGGAACAACGTTTCTTATACATCGCAACGGGAACAGTAAAAAAAATTTAAATAATTTTTTCGTTACGGATGCTTCTCCGACGGTTGCCTCTCCTCTGAATGGTGCAACGCACCGCGAAGTGTGCACATTGCACGTTAAGATTTCTTATTAGGTTTTATTTTGGTACCTAACAAATCTTTTGTCCTAAGTAATGAAGTAGAGACGTAGAAAAAACTTGTTACATACTAAGCACATTCAAAATATAGCTTTAGTGGTATTAATCCAATATAGATCATTGAAATCAGTGGCAGTTTGAAGCTGATTCGGCTGGTTATCAAACGGTATCGCGCTGTCGGCGCTCGTGCACACAGGGCATCACTTGAATGCCTATTAATTGCGGAGCTCGTGCACACTGGGCACCACGTGAATGCCGACTACATACGGCGCTCGTACACACAGGGCACCACGTGAATGCCAGCTAAGTCGGGCCTTAGTACACACAGGACATAGTGGGAATGCCGGTTAAACACAGCGCAACACGGGAATGTCGGCTAAACACTTAACAAACTGGTTAAATAAACAACATAGCCAGACAAAAAAAATTTATATCAGTATGCAGTAATTTTAATACTAATGTTTTAAAAGTCATACGCATGACGAAAATTAAATTAATTTTCAATTAAATTCTTAAACAAATGAGAGAAAAAATTAAATTTCCAAGCGTCTAATTAATGTTTTTATTTGTAATGCTTTTAGTAAGCAACGTTGTTTATTTTCAGTAAATCCCAGACTGGTACTCCTTTAAACGCAGAAACATTATAAGCATTTAATTTCTCGCAACACGAAATATTAAATAAAAAAACAAAAACAGTTAATTTACAAAAATTAATCTAGAGATGGAACGATGACCTATAAATTAAATTAAAGTCTTGTTTGGCCTGATTCATCAATAGCTGAAGGAAGTAGAGACAAAGGGGGAAAGCTTAATTTCTACTCTCGTGACAAAATCCCATTTCATAATACAGGATATGCGGATTTAAATTTAAGGAACAGTTAATCGATTTTCATTTATGAATTAATCGATTCATTGTTTCATTACTGAAACGGATATTGGATTAAAATTTAAAAATGCCTTGAAACCAGGAAAATTATACCCTTTTATTTACTAGTGATTAATTGGAATGTTTAGTTGCCCTCTTATAGCGAGGAATTGAACTGAATTGCCCTCTCGTCTGAGAGGCAGATCGAAATTTTTAGTTGTCCTCTCGTCTAAGCGATGGATTGGAATTTTTAATTGCCTTCTCATCTGAGCAAAGGATTGAAATTTTTAATTGCCTTCTCATCTGAGCGAAGGATTGAAGTTTTTAATTGCCTTCTCATCTGAGCGAAGGATTGAAATTTTTAATTGCCTTCTCATCTGAGCGAAGGATTGAAATTTTTAATTGCCTTCTCATCTGAGCGAAGGATTGAAATTTTTAATTGCCTTCTCATCTGAGCGAAGGATTGAAATTTTTAATTGCCTTCTCATCTGAGCGAAGGATTGAAATTTTTAATTGCCTTCTCATCTGAGCGAAGGATTGAAATTTTTAATTGCCTTCTCATCTGAGCGAACGATTGAAATTTTTAATTGCCTTCTCATCTGAGCGAAGGATTGAAATTTTTAATTGCCGTCTCGTATAAGAGACAGATTGAAATTTTTAATTGCCTTCTGAGCTTAAAAAATCAAATCGCTGTAATTTCTGGATCAAAAGTTAGTACAAACTGGTCTTAGTGAACTTTTTCATAGAACTAACCCACATTTGCGTTGCATTAATTAAACCATGAAAACCTCCCACGGTTAGCCCGGTGGCAAGGGGATTCTAACTAATGATCCGTTCACGGTAGTGGCTATTTTTCATCAGCACTGTGACTGTCATGAACTGGGAGCATAATTTGTATCCACTAGCTACCGCTGAGATTTGAACTTTGGTCCCTCATAGGGAGGCGAAAGCTTTATCCCTTGAGATACTTTGGCTCATGTGTTTTAACATTGTGATCTTCTAGCGTCGGTTTTCTTTTGTTTGAGAATAGTTAATTTCTCAATACTTCAAAAATATCGCGCTGCTTTTCCAGAATCTACACAATTACATGAACAAGTATCCCAATAAATTTAGCCACATATCCTCCATTTTTTTAAAATTCTATCATTCTGAACTTTGTTTCTAGAAGTTAGTATGGTTTTTAAAATCCAATCCAGATTAGTTTTTTAGAAATACAATGTATACTTTTTAAATAAAAGTTGCAAAGTTTTGAAAAAAAAGTAAATTCGTTCAATATTCTAAACGTTTAAAAAAATTAAAGCTTTATTAAGATTCTAAACATGCGAGAAGGCAATCCTTCAAGTTTAAAGGCTTAACCCTTTGACACGGGTATCTCTTTTATACATATTTTTTTCTGACTCACAAATCACAAGCAAAAACATATTTTAGTATTTTAGTTATGAAATACGGTTTGATAGTTATTGAAAAAATTCTATCAATCTATGAAAAAATTTATATTTGTACTAAAAGATAAAATCCAAAAAAAAGTTTGAAAAAATTTCATTTATATTCAAAAATCTATCAATATTTGATTTTGCAAATTAAAGAAATTTTAATGATGAATAACTGTTTCTCTTACTTCCAAATAACTGCAAATAAGCACAAATTTGAAAAATGATTGAAAGTGGACGATGTTTGGATGATTTTACCTTTAACACAGAAAATAACAGTGGTGTTTCAGGCTAAATTTCTTATCTATAAATTATTAAAATACAAAAAATAATATTTTTCATTTTGACCTCAATTAATATAAAATTATAAAAAGTAAAAATTCTAAATCAAAGGGACATTAGGCTTAAGAAATATGCATAGTTTTCGGGAAAAATTCTCTACAACTGAAGCTAAATCTCAAAAAAAAAAAAATTTATAGCCAAGCTTATTGATTTTAGAATATTGAGCAAACCGGGAAACAAAAAGATAACTAATATTTAGTTCTCAAGCTAGTCGGAAAGTGGTCAATATTTCAATTGAGATATATCACCCTCAGTATTAATAACTAGTCCTAATATAGATTTAATCTTCTCTTGAAAACAAAACTATAAAACTGTAGAGGAAATGATTTCTACCATTTCAAGTTAGGAATTAAAACAAATCCTAGTAACATCTATAAAACTTCAATGTTAAGCAAAACAATTTAAGCCAAAAGGTCAAAGCCAAACAATCCATAATATCGCCAAGCATCCCTTAGAACAAGCTACTCAATACAAACTTCCGCGTAAACTTTCAAAATAATGAAAGTTTATTTTTACATAACTCTCACTAAAACCATCCCTGTTCTGATGGATTCTTTGAAGGATGAACTTTCTTCTTGCAAATCCGTGACAGCCGAAAAGCGAAAGAACCTGCTTGATCCTAAGGATGATCTGAACCTTGTCCCCCTGACCCATTAAAAATCATGCATGAGTTGTTGATGAACAAGATTTGCCTACAAGAAGGATGAGATCTAATAAAATAAGAATAACTTAAAGTTCGATTTTTTTTTTTATTCTATGTGTCTGGCGAGTAATTTAAGAGCCCTTTGCTGAGAGGTTAAGATCTGATTTGTTAACGCTTAAGAAGATTAAATTATTACGCTGATGATCTTGGGTAATTTCACTGCAACGATAATGTTTTTCTATTTGATGCTACAATGTTTGAATAATGCATGATGAGAGAATTGGGTGTTTATTTTTCATTAAAATTTTAAATGAACATTTAGGCTTTTCAGAAAAAGGTTTGTTTTAAACTTTTCGCTTAGCAGAGAAATTTCTTATAAAAGTTATCGAAATACTTTGGACGATAATACTTAAGTCTAGGGATATTAATGCGTTTATCTAAAATAGAACTAATCCTTTTTATAAAAGTTTAATTTTAGGTTTATGTTAGATTATGCGTAGCTGCCCACTTGTACAGCCTTTGAGAAATATTTTTCTTGTGGTAGCAATGTTAACGTTTTGGCGTATTAAATCTTAAAGTTGAAAGTTTCAAAAAAAAAAAAACTACGACAAAACAATAATTTTAATTATTACGTAGATAGATCTATTTGTTGGCTAATTATGCTTATATATGTCTGAATAGTTTTGTTTTTTGAAAATTCTTCCTACAAACTTAATTGTTTTCTTACCACTTTATAAAATATTTTTCAACTATACAAGTTCATAGGTATGGGTCATATTACGGTAAGTCGGGTTAGGTTAGGCTATGTCTAACAGTATCCATCCACCTAGATGGTTGGTTTATGTTTGATACCATAGAAAAATAACAGTTGCTCTGTATCAAACTCATACGGTATTATGTACAAGACAAAGTAAAGAGTGATGTTAACTAAATCAGACTCAAAAAAGAAACAAAATATTGGGAGAAAAAATGTTGCACGCATGTTAACAGTTTAAAATATTTTTCAAATTGATAATAAAATAAATTAACAATAAAATGCAGTTTTGTATTAAGTGGTAAAATTCGGTAATTTTTTCACGCTAGCATGGAATAAAAACCAGTTTTTCGGTTAAATTAATTTTCCTGTTTTGTGTTTTTTTTTTCCTAAATCTGAAGTAATAATTTGAAAACCAGAATTTCCGGTAAATCGTTATCATATGAACAGAAAAATCAAATAAATTATTTAAATACAGAATATTTTGGTCTTATTAACCAGGAATACGATTTTTTACCAGAAAGGTCATTACCATACAGTATGGAAATTTTACCAGAATTTTTTCCCCCGAGTGCTATTTTATAAGTTATTTTATGAAAGCTTATAATCCATGAACTTATTTAATAAGCAATGATATCTTTAACGATACTAAGGACGATACCACTCATTTTAAAAATGTGTTGACACTCCTTGTCAAACATGAAACATTCACAAAGAGTGAGAACCTTGTGGTCTAATGTCGTCATGAAACATTGGCCAAACAGTTAAGATGTTCCAATTTCATTCGTTTTCATTATAAAATCGAGAGATTCAAATATTAGAGTTTAAAATTCTGTGGTCCTGAATTCGTGACATTTCAATTTGATGAAATTTCTTCTGAAAATGACAATATGAGGTTTGTTTTGCAACAACGACAGCCACGAATATAAACAATGATAAACCATGAATGTGAGCAACGGAATATACTTGCTATTTTTAATTATGTGACAAAAAAAAGTACCAAATATTCGAAGCATTTTTCGACTTAAGATAGCACACATGTAAGAAAACTAAATTTATAGAAAATATATGATTTAAAACTGTGGCTTGTAATTGTTTCACTTTAAGCCTACCAAATTCAAATTTCAAAACAAAAGCAAAATATTAAAAGTTCTTTAAAAATATTCCTTACAATTCAACGAAATTTTTTATTACAACAAAATAAATATTAAGAAATTTAGTATTGTATGAAATATGCGTTTCAACACTTGCATAACCTGAAATAATGACCAACTTCATTTCATTGCATTATCTCTTCAATGATCTCAGAGCACTGAAGTTATTAAAAAATAAAATTTCTTTAAAAAATAAATTCATAAATATAAATTTTACTTTGCTTGGATGGTTTACCATTGTTCGCCAACACAAACTATAATTGAAACTTAAAACAAAACTCTTAATCTGAAATAAAGCAGTCCTTCAAAAGCGTGAAGACTGCACTCCTCAGCGCGTTTTATAAATTCTTACATAAGCCTAGTGTCTTAAAAACAATTGCTGGCAATAGCGGAAAAATATTTTTATAAAAAAATAAAACACCTGTTAACTACACACAAAACCATAAAAGGGGAACACCTTAGATAGGTGCGTGTGGCAGCTGTTCGCATGGATGCGTTTAAGTCTTTGAACGATTTAAAGCGCTCTGTAATTAGTGCATATGTAAGTTCAAGGACTTTCATGAAGAGATCTCGCCCTTGCCTTTGAAAAGGTAGCCCCAAAGGTAAATAAATGGTGCATGTCCAACTCTTTTTACACCAAAAGTAGACACTTTCGCCAATGCTTTCCAGTCTGCATAAATTATGTGACCGTTTTGGAAGTGTTCTTGCAGTCACTGCATTACCTCGAATCCAATGGAGTGAAATTACATTCGGAACTGCTTGACTTAAAAGTTAAAGAATACGATAAACGTTCAATACCCTAAGCAATTTATGAAAATAGGAAGATTGACAAGTCAAATTTTTTATTCCTATTTGAAGATTTATTCTGGAATAAAATTTTTCTAAAAAATAAGCATACTTTACTAATTTTGTCGGAAAACTGATTCAACCGATTTAACTCTTTAAATTTATAAAACATAGATTTATCATATTGTAAGAATTATGATACAAACATAGAGGAATAAAACTAAAACTCATTCGATTATACTTGTTTCAAGTCTTAATAAATTGTTATAGATGATAAAGTTTATTAAAGTTGAATGTAGAGTTCAATGACACTGATCTAAACGTGACAGATCTTAATCTAAGTACTTTAATATAGATAAACTACTATTGTAAACAAAGTTTGACAACAAAAAAATTAAAACGGAAAATAAAAGATTACAGGAGCAAGTTTTGGTCGTAGGACGCAGGAATTCAAGTTTTTTAAACATTTTACTTTTTTCCTACTACCTGGCAAAAATTTAGCGTAAAGATTTCTTTCATGTAACGTAAATACAATATTTAGTTGCTTATGAACTTATTTAAACTTTGTAAATTCATTCGTCAATTTTTGAAAAGCTATCAATAACCAAACTCCATACTAAATTTACCGTACCCTTGATATTGAAGACTAATTTCGAATTAAAAGTCAAACCCTTTCTTTCGGCACAAATATTTAAATAAACTTGATTAAACTTTATCAAGTAATTATCAAGCATCTTACTGTTTAAACTTTATCAAGTTTTCGTAAACTTTATCAAGTTTTCGTAAACTTTATCAAGTAATTGATACAATGATCTTAAATCTAAACTTGTGTAAAAAATTACATTTTCAAAAGCATTTTTTTCTTCTAAATGTTTAAAACTGCCAAATGTTGATAAAGCAATAAAATTAAGATATTTACATTCGAAACATTTATATTACATATAAATTTCTTATTTAGGGATAATAGATATATTACCTATAAATATGAAAAATAGATATATGCTTCGACAAATTTTGTTTGATAAATAGAATTTGCCGATAGGTCGAAGGTATAACGAAAAATCCAGATTTGGAAATTTCGCAGTTATTTTGAAATGCACCAGTTTAATTTGAAATTTTTTCTTTATTTTTAAATCTGCCTAGTAATTTTCAGACTTTTGAAAAGCCTTACATTTTTAGCCAAATTTAAAGATTTATTTAGCCTACATTTGTTCAAACTTATTTGCAATCCTCTTTGTTTAATGTTAAAACTTTAAATAGTAAACTATAATGAGTGATAAAGGCAATGAATAACACATTTCAATCAGCCTGAAGATAATTTGGATTCATTACAAACTTCTAAAATAAATCAGGCTAATTTAGCAATGAATGCATTTTATTAGCCCAAAAATATCTGGCTCATTATTATAAGTAAAATAGTGTTATGCTGAGTAAAAAATACTGGAAAAATACTGAGTAAAAAAAAATTCCTATTGGCCTGTCCTATAGCAAAATAATGGGGAAAGTTCGCTATAAGTCGAATTTTCCTATAAGCCTACGACAAACATATTAAAAAGCAAACTGCTGATATAAATATTTAAAATAGGTGATTACTCAAAAAAATAAATGATATATCAGTTAAATTTAAATTAGTATAAGTTAATAGAATGATAAAAAATATTAAATTAAAAAAATGAATTTTAATAACTTTTAAATATATAAAATATTTAGAAACAAAACTTTTATAAATTCCTAAAACTAACACGATTGTATTAAATTGTTTGCAACAATTTGGCAAGAAATACCTCCTGCTTTTAATATCCGTTAAAATATTTAAACAATTTCACCAATCCAACATTTCACCGGTTCAGATTATTAGTCATCCAATCACGAAAAAAAAAAAAGTTTTTTGTAAACAAAATTATGCATTTGAAAATAACAATCAACGAGCAGAGTCTTCAATATAAAATCAACTATTTCAATAAAGAATGGAATTTCCAGGTTAGAACCAAAGCAAAAATAATTATTCCAAACTGGACACTGTAAGCTAGTTTTCTTGACATAATATGTTATTCCACTTTCTCTTCAAATGACATAGCAATAAAATGCTATCAACTGGTTCAGGGTTTTCCCCATTTTACGAACAGGTTCCAAACAATATATCTACTAAAATATATTAAATAGAGAAACCATACACACTGGGAGAGAATGAGAAGGTCATGGAAAAGTTAATCCGGTTTCTTCAGTTTTCTTTTACGACTTACAATGCCATATAACACCACTGACCTTATGTGTAAAATATGCTTTTGATTACCTAGTTTTGCCACATAATTTTATTTCTTCCGAATCAGATGCAAGCAAAGCACAAATTGCAACATATGCTCATCCCATAAATCAAGGATTAAGTGTTAACTACTTGAAACTTCAATAACGGCGAGTTTCTAACTTTAATAAAAGGAATGTAATAAAGTCAGCGCCAATGATATTTCAGCTGTAGATGATGGGGTTGGAAAGTTAAAGATTCCAAGTTGCTTGCGTTTCTCTATTATTATTTCCAAAAAGGAATGCAGAATTTTTGTCCATTGTAGCGGACTTTCGAATTAAACTATTCTCTGCTAATGAATGAGTAACACAGGAAAATTTATTTCTTATTCTATTAATCAGAAATAAGCACTTCATTCGGTAATAAAAATATTGTTACTTATTGTTTAATAAGATTTTTAGTGTATTCTTAATCTTCATATTTTATTTTTAAAAAAAAAATCAAAGTGTTTCCGTTGAACGGAAAACTATCTAAAATTGAATTTTCATTTGGCACCTATCCTTTCAGCTTTAGAGAATGTTTAAATTATATTTTTACATAAAGACAAATTTTATGGCTTGCTGTAATTCCGTTGTGAACGATAGAAGTGTTCGAACCACGGTGGCTCAGGGAATAGAGCATTCACCCAAGTTCGAATCTCAGTCATGTTTTGTTAATTTGGCTCAGTTATAGCTTGTCAAATGAAATGCTGCTTAATATTTTATGCTGACTTAATATATTTTTTGAATTTTTGAATGTAGCCATATTTGTTTTGTCAACTTTAAAAAAATGCTGTAATAAAAGCAGGAAACTTTTGTTTGATATATCTCTACAGTATCCCTCCTTCTTCAATCTACAAAAGAAATCTATGCCAAAACTTTCCATTATGCCAAATTATTTTACCATAGCAACCATGCCTGGGTCAAGCTAAATATAAAACGAAGATTCTAGCTATCTAAACTACGGCTATGTGAAAACTATAATATCCAAACCAAAGCGCTTTGCTAATTTAGTCCTTTTTGTCACAATCTGATTTTAAAGCAAACTTTTCTTATCCTGCTACCCTCACGCATACAAATTATCTAAAAAAATGGAATTGTTGTTGCGCTATTTATATTACTGCAATCATGACATTCTTTCATATGATTAAAAAGTATTGTCTGAAACTATTGCATCATAATTGAAACTTCATTTTAGAAAAGTTATGTCTTAACGTGGAATTCAACCATTTCTCATTCTTTAATGATCAGGAAAAATTAATTACCTCTGAAAATAATGAAAATTAGAGTTATATTAATGTTTCACCAAGGTGCTTTCAAATGAATTAGACTTTCTGCTTCAGTTTGTCCATATAAAATAAAAATGGATTGTATATAAAGTTAATATAATAACTACATTGTATCGTTGAAATGCATAGTTAATCAATGTAAATCCATTAACAGCTGTTGAATTTAGATCACAACATTGTTAACTTTCAAACTTTGATATATCAATATGGCCTTGATAAGTGAACAGCTTTTGTCAAGAATAAATCAATTAAGTATACATTTGAAAAGTTAATGTTTTCTCAATTCGCGATTTATTAAAAGTCATTATACGACGTGTATTACTTTGTTAATGTGTTTAAGTTCACTGATTAATTATGTTTTACATAATGAATGTTAAAAGTGTTTTTGTACATGCTTTTTCATTTGTTTTTATAAAAGCTTCGGAAGTATAAGTAAAATACTAAGTATGGAATGCGAATATACTTAACAGCCAAATATAGTTTATAAGAATGTTGTACTTAATATCAGAGTGGTAATTAAATTTCCTAAAATGAAAAAAAAAACAATCTTGTTTTTTTTTTAATGTCGCTAGAAACAAATGAATTAAAAACATTTGCTTTAAGTTAGCACGCTGAGATCATTAATTAGCATTTAATCATTTTAACACGTTGACGCAGGTGGGACATTGGTGCCCCTTTTATGTACATTTTCTGAAGCTCTTATTACAAACTAAAACATCTTTTGGTGTTTCTTATTATTCTAGAAACAATGAATTAAAATTATTAAAAAAATCTGTTAGATTATCGGATATACAAAAGAAAAAAAATACTAGTTAAAAATATTTTTTCATTTTTATAAAAAAAAATTTTAATTAAAGAAATTTCAATGATGAATAAGCTTTCATCTTAAATCTAAATAACTACAAATAAGTGCAAATTTGAAAAATTAGTGTTTAGCCGTATTTAGAAGATTTTACCTTTAACGTAAAAAGGGACACCAGTGTTTCATAACCATTAATTGTTAAAATGCTAAATATTTTTCACTTATTCTGACCTAAATTAATAGAAAATAATGAAAAAAAGCAATGAACAATATATTTAATAAAAATTCTGCGTCCAAGGGTTAATGGTGGAGACTAAATTTAAACTATAAATAATTATAATTGAAAAAACAATAATTACGCTTTTATGACTACATTCAAAGTGATTTATACTTTAAATAATATTTTTATTTTAAATTATTCTAGAATATATCTAATTAACAACCCTTTTAAAGATGTCTATGCATCATATTACTCGGGAGCTAGTTTATAATTCAGTGGTCTTGAACACTAGGTTGCCTAAAGGAAGTCATTTTGACTGCTTTTTAACTGCTTTTTCATTTGCAAAAAATTTATAAAATAATAATGCATAAATATTTTCTTTCCAAGTGAAGTAAATTTTTTTATTGTTAATATTTACTAATAACTTGTTATAAAACTGTAAATATAAAAATATTAAAAATTAAACAAATTTCTTTAAGTTATTCTTTCACAATGCAGTCACTGACTGCTTTTGGGCAGTATAGGTTATATACTAAGCTTCAGTCTTTCTAGTGTTAACGACTTGCTCTCTTTTTTGGCCATTTTCCGCTTTGTTGTAGTTGGACGCATTGAAAATGCTTACTTTTCTTTTAAAATTTGTTACCTAAATTTTAGAAAAAAAACTTTTTTTTTACTTAAGAAAGAGCCAAACAGGAGAACGGATCATCGAACGCTGCCTGATTGGAAAATCAGTCCCAGGGATGAAGAATATCCCCATTCCTGACGCGAAAAAAAAAATTATTCACTAGTTTCTTATTTATTTATGAACTTATTTATACTTATTTATACTTATTTCTTATTTATTTATAAAGGTTTTTGAAAAAGAAGCCAATTCTACAAACTTTTACAATACGCAATACAATACCAAGGAACAGCAAAAAACGTAGTTAATATACTTCTACGTATCTAATAAATAGTTGAACATTTAAAATATTATGCAGTTTCCTAAATGAATATTTATCGTAAAAAAAGAAAACTAAAGTATCGCGATGTATCCTTTAGCAGAATTATTCGTCATTGTGAATCTTCACACTTCAGAGGTCATGAGGAACAAGACGGTCTCCTTTGGAATATAATTTAGACATTACTTTCAAACTTTCGTGTCATGAATGCTTTGGGAATGGATTCCTTACAAACACGCAATCTTCACACCTTTGAATCACCAATAAAAAAGATTTATAACAGTTACGCTACATCAACCCTTTCCTTTAGGTGATTATCGCTCACAATCTTATTCTGCGTAAAATTAATAAGAAAAAGTATTTTTAAATATCTCAAAATTTTAACTGATTTTAAGCATTTTTGAGTAAACCGAAAAACATTTTTAAAAATACTTTGAATTCATTAGATACATTTTAAATTTGAATTTTGTAACTCAACTATATTGATTAAATGTATGTTTATTGGCGCAAGAATCAAGAACAGGAATATTGCGCCAACTACAATTGACATTGCGTACTAGTGAAATCCAACTTTGATATAGTGCAAGGTGACTAGATTTATGAACCATGATTTGAGTACAAATAAGCGAGAGCGCCCATGAAAAATTTCAAAATTTGAGGACACCCATATACTTAAGGAAAAAATTTATATGGTCAACAATTTTTTATTGATAATTAATATCAGGTTCAAAACAATCTTTATTAAACATTATTTAATTACTTAGCAATTTTGAAATATCATAATATTCTGAATTTAAACATGTCAAATAGAAGAGTTTTCATGATCATTTATTTTTTGCTGAAGTTTTTTGAAAACGAGTGTGGCTCTTTCATGTCTTAGTTTCAGCAGGGTGCTTTGTTTTTAAATTGAATTCTCTATAAAAATATATATATACATGTTTATTTTAAAAAAAACATCTGCATTTCTGATACTTCTCAATATATAAAAATATATATTTTAGGAAAAATTCGAGAACATTTGAAAACACGTGATAAAATTTGGATACATTTTCTGTCCTCCAAGTGTGAAAGCTTTTGAGGACAATCCATAAAAATAGAGGACTGCTCTCAAGATTTGAGGACATCTGTTTTAATATAGTATAATGCAAATGCAAAAAGAAAAAAAGCTACAAATGCATGAAAAATCACTTAGATGCCCCAAATGAAACTCATTACCTGAATAATGCAAATCTACCCTGGGTCATTTAAAAGTAATCTAAATTTACAAACGAAGTAATATTAGTACACTCTTAAATGGATTATTAAATTGACTTAAAACAACAGTTAGAAAGTTTAAAAAAATATAAAAATTACTTGGATATTATATTTGCAAGCAAGTAAAACTTCTCGACCGCTAAAATTTGATTTTCAGTTTCAAAATAAATTGAATCTAAATATTTTTAATACACAACCTTTAAGCCAGAAAACATTTTTTACATTTTACAACGCAAGCTACGAAATTTTACGCTATTTTTTTAATTTTTCGTGTCTAAAAAAAATAGTGAAATCTCAATGCAATAGCAAATAAACACATAAGCAACATTTTAATTTCTCAAATTATTGCTACAACCGTAATATCTCACAGTTGGGAAACATAAAAATAAAAAATAAACAAACCTTAATCGAAAAAACTTGAAATTTGCTTAGCAATTTAAGTCTATCGTAAATTGAAGAATTGTTTGGAAATTGTAGTTTTTCAAAAAAAAAAAGCCGATTCTCTCTAAATCTTGATCATTTGTAGAACATATAAAAATTAGGCTGAAAAGGGCTGTACAATTTTCCAATGTCGTCAATTTTGTTTACGAACAAGAATATATATGTATATAAACTTGTTCTCGTTCAATTAATTGGATATAGAAAATTGTTTTGCCTATTTTTTAAAGCGTAGATTTCTGGTGATTCAAGTGCTTATATCAATAAATATACATTTCCAATCATTTCGTTAGACAATTCGACTAAGTATAAGAAATAATAGCAATCAAATATTAAGTAGATGAACTAGTTTTATGAGAAATTATACCGATACTTAAGCTTGTGTTGATTTATTTAGTATTTTCTACCTTAACTAATATCACTTATAATCACGATATGTTTTAGTGAAATTTAAATTTATTTTAAAAAAGTTTTACATAACACTTTGCGAGTCACCAATACGAAATATTTTAATTGTTTAAAATTTATATTTTATGAAACAAAGGAAATTAAAATTTAAGTCTCTGAAGAAAACAAACAATATTTACAAACCAAACGTGGCAATTCTTGAAACAATTTGGAAAAACATTAAAACAAAAAAAAATAATCAGTCTTATTTCACAATAACATTAAAATCATTGATAATTTCTTTTAAAAAAATCGAAACCATCAGAGAAATTCACCGAAGGTTAATCTTATAGGTCTTAAATAACCATTGCAACAAACCTCAACACGAATTAAAATCATGCTCTTGGATTGCAACGTAAATAAAAAATACCAGCAGGTAACGAATCGGATTAAAATGAATCTTCTGTTTATTTGGCTCTGCAAGTGGTCATGTAATCTTTGCAAAATAGAACCCCCAACTGTGCAGAACCGTGTCAAGATACAGGAATTTAATTTCAGTGAGAGCGTTAAGTCAAGTGTACGATCTGCTAAAAAAACACGATTTTCGGATTATGCATCATCACTATTAAGGAATGAATCCTTTGCTTGCTCGCTAATGAATATCGTGCTGGGCAGGGATTACAGGTGAATTTCGAGATAAACTTCAAATAGTTACATTTTATTGAAACTACGAATTGCTCGTGGAAATGCGGTTAACCCTTTGGTAATGTATTTGAAAAGAAAAATTCCTTATTTTAATGCTTAACAAAATTCCACCATCCGCACTGACCTTGGAATATAATTGAACCTATTTCATATGGAGAATAGAACGGAATTTAAGTTTTAGCAACACTTAGTCATTTCATAAAAAGAATTGAATTTAAGACACAAAGTCAGTTGGCGAATTCTCAAAAAGAATTTACCTAATTTTCCATTTAAAAATCTTTCAACTCTTATGTATCATCACTTTTAAAAAAATCCTTTGCCAGCTCGTTAAGGAATACCCGGATGTGTATAGATAGCAGGTGAATTTCGAATTACATTTTCTAATGAGTTGCATTTTGCTAAATCTAAAAGCTTAACATTAACGTTGAAAATATTTGATAATCCTTTGGAAAAGAACAACTACTTTCAACGATTCACAAGATTAGTCATAGTCACGTACATATACGAGTTTCATTTGGGGAATGAAATTGAGGGGCACTGAGTCACTTTGGAGAATTTAACGCTAAAATGTGACGAAATTAACAATTATCAATTTGCACTACGTAGTTCAAGTTGGCAATATATTAAGGTTGTAGCGAATTCGAATGTTATTATGGTTCAATGCGACGTTTTGCAACAAAATGACATTTTGCAGAGATGTTTTAAAGTTTACGTAGCTATAAATATTTAAGCTGCTCACTCTTTAGATTGTAAAGGTGTGATGGTTTAAAAACATTCACTTAGATTTTAATTGCAAGTTATCCTGCAAATTCTTAATTATCTAACAATGTATTATTCCTGCGCAACATATTTCAAAACAGGAGTCTTAGAAAAATGTGAATACGGTATTTTATTTTTTAAATGCGATTTTCTCAACACTGTTTTTACAATTTTTTTTTTTTTTTTTTTGCAGAAACATTTTGACGTAAATTATACTGAGTGAACTTAAACATATGCGCATGTTTTGTTTTAATAAAGTTCTACTCAAAAAGTGAACATTTTGAATATTTTAGCTAATTAGTTTTTTTTTTTAAACTTTTTTAGACGTAAGTATCAAATTCAGGATGTAAAAATGTTTCAATACTTTCGGTTTAATAAATTTCAAGAAAAGAAGCGGTAAATATAGCCATTTTAATACAAAAAGTATAAGTTATACTGGATCCCTCAAATAACACTGAAAAAAGTTCTTAATTACATAAATTCAAATCAGCTGTACTAAATAAAATTTAGAGATTACACGGTAAAAACGGAGGTATTAATACATTTATAATTAAAAAGCTAATTTAAATAAGTTATTTTTGAAAACTCAATTTTCTAGCCGATTGAGTTTCTTTCTTCAAGGTATTCGTGTCTGAAATCTCAAACTAATATTTTTATTCAAATTTGTTTGAGGCGGGAGCAACAAATTGTAGACAAAATTCGTTTCTTCTCGTATTGCCGTAAGGCGAACATGCCTGTCTGCCCGCTTAAGTAAATCACCCAGTAATTCTAGTTAGACGCTTTGCAACTAACGACGCTGAAACACTAACGCTTATCGGGAGATTGCAAGGATTTCTAAAACGTCGATTTCAATGAACTTTCAACAAGGTCCAAATGAAAAAATAGAAATGCAGATTTAAGAAAATGAGAAAGTTTTATTCAAATAACTTTAACAGCTTAACTGTGGTGTAGTTTTCAGACTTTTTAATGAATCCTAAAACAAACGCGTATCGTCGTGTCTAGAGGTCGGTTTTTTTCTTTGGGTTCAATGAAACGCAAATCTGGGAAGACAAACTTTTATTCAGATTCTTAAACCGATCTTTCAAAACCACAGCTCTTAAACCAAATATTTATTTTAAAAAAATGGTTATTATATGCACTTCTAATTTGAATAGTGTTCATTTGATGGAAAAAAAAAAAAAAAAACAATATCTTTCCAAGATAAGTCTATTATGCAAAAATAAAAATTATACAATTTATTTAAAACTAAAATAACTCAATATTTTACACTGCCAGAAATATAATAAACATTTTTATTGTTTAAAGTCATATTGTTATTCTGAAAGTTGCTTCGAATTTTGCAGACTTTACTTTTTAAGTTATTAAACTTTTGTTTTAAGATAAAATAATAAAGAAATTTAATGAAATAAAATAAAATTTTAAAAAATTTTGATAATTTGTGATAGTCTTATTGTGACGAACTGATATAATCAGTAAAAAACAGTCAAGGGATTATCAAGAAGTGAAAAGAAAAAATTTTGTAAAATTCATACAAATTACACTCTAATGGTAAACAAAAATACAACTTAGGGAGAAAAACATGAAGTCTTTTGTCCAACGAGCCAATTGTGCCCGAGTATAAGCTAGTCCCCCCCCCCTCCGCATTTTTTAACAGCTCACAAACTATTCACAAGCTGAGGGTACTCCCCAATTTGTCATGTACCGATAGTTTACAAAACGAAAAGATCAGAAACGAAAGAATTGATCGGTCACACAATTTTAATAATTACACACGGTACGGAAATTGAATGGAGTTAAAAAAAAATATGGCTGTCTCCAATTTAAAAAAATAAGGAAACAAAATCAGCCGGTGAGTATTAATCCCGTATTTAACCATTACAAGCAACATTTTAAAAACAGGTACATTATTTCAACTATTAATTTTAATAATAAATATATTCTAAAAATAAGAGTATTTCTAAAATCACCTCAGTATCGATTAACTAGAGTAGACTCTTTCTTACATAATATTCACAGAACCGGAAGTATATTGGAAAATTGTAATCATGAATAATAGCCGATTTTATGAGGGGATTTCATCGGATGCATATTCTAAGCTTACAAACTTAAAACTTTGCCGCACACTTTTAATTTGACGATCGTGTTCAGAAACATTTCAAATTATTTATGACTGCCACATGAAATCGAACGTCAGTTGTATGTTTGGATATGAAAATTGTCATATTTTGTCAGCTTTTCCGTGAAATGTTTCGTCAGTTTTAAACATCATCAACATGAACACTTTTCACACTTCGACGCATTCACAGAAACAAGCTTTTTAACTGAATGAACTGAAACGTACATAACGTTTGGTTCGTATGACTGTTATAGCTATCATTCGTCTCTGGAAGCAAAAATATTCCGAATTGTTAAGACATGAAAAATCGCACAAAACCAATTTAATAATTATTTGGATTGTTGCATCTTTTTTCTATGTATTACTGAATAATTAACAATTAAATGCATTAGCACACTTCGCACTAGTGATAATCCTTTTAAATTAAAATACGCAGGACTGCAACACCCGTCATTTGGTATCATATCGCCAAAATCAGACTGCTATGGCAGTGATAAGCAAGATTGTAGAAAGCTAATATCTATCATGAAGTAATACAACTCCTATAATAAAGCTTCTGAAAAGCAAATTCTTTAAAACGAAATGGAAAATGCATAAAATACTGGTTTTTCAACGTTTTATCACTATACTTATACACAAGGCTATCAAATCATTGCTATGTTTTGCGAATTAAAGCTTCGCGTATCTTATTCACGTGATCTGCAAACAATATAAATCGTACTCCTGTAGTTTACAAATCGCCAAAGAGTATTATATTTACGTAATTTATAAATTACGTATGGCGAATCACATTCACGTAATTAACTAATAACATAAAGCAGATCAGATACATTTAAATTACAAATCATGTATTATGAATTGTATTGAAGCTGCTAAGTTATAAAATTATAATTTGTATTACCGTTTACTCACGAACGATATTTATGTATAATCATTTATTGTCAAAAGTTTACATATTTGTCATAGCTTTTATGAATCTTAACAAACCATATTTTTGACGGTTCTGCATCGGTAATCGCAACATACTTACCAAAATACACGACATAATGATCAAAGAACTGAGATATATAAGTGTGCTGATTTTAAAAATATTAAAACGTAGTATATTATGCAACTTTTCTAAGGAATTTAAACGTTTTAGGCCAGAAATTTTGAATAAAACCACTAGCAGCCCATATACAAAGCCGATAGAATGCTCACTGAATGAATCTGTAGGAAAAGTAAGTAATGGTTAATCGAGTGTTTACTATCCAAATATTTATTTTCCTTACGCTACTAAATCTGCCATTTTGGAATAGAATTCAAACTTTATTTCCGCCAACAGAAAGATCTAATTAAATCTTTTGTATTTCCCAATTGAAGAAAACTGACAAATGGGCGACCTTGTTCTAGTTTGAAGATTAAATTTCAAAAGTAGTTATATCAGTAATTAAAATATTGCAAATTAACAATTTAAAATGCAACAGTTTGAACTGATGAACCCAAAATGTTACTAAGCCTAATACAATGTTACTAAGCCTAAAATTCTTATTTATCAAACTAAAATTGTGAATTATACAAAACGAATGTAGAAAACATTGCAGTTAATTTATATAGCGATTTCTACCAACCAACGCCTTTTTTTTTCAATTCAACACATTCGCATTCGAAGTATGTACAAACAATGAGACATTTAACTAATAAACATCGAATAATATCTCTTTTTCTGATCTATTTAGCACATTTAATATCCATGTAAGCGGCAGCAATTAAACAACCACGTTCCTTTTTTTTCTCGCTGCTGTATTTACGGCAAACCCCATGCTGATTCGGAAGTGTTCTAAAAACAAGTTAGAGTTCGCTAATTAATTTTCAAAGTCACAGTGTAAAGCCACACCCCTCAAATAACTATCGTTTTACTTCGTAATTTCTTTTTCTTAAATCTTGAACTCAATTAACTGATAGAGTAACATTTTAGTGAAAGTGCGTTATTGCTTAAATAAACTGGCATAAATATAAAACTGTTAAATAGCGGGAAAAAAGATTTTATTACTGCGTGTAAATTGTTTAATAACCTTTATTCTATCTTATTTATGGAAATTTTTATATTCTTTGAAGAGATTTTTATCTCTTATTTCTACAACCAAGTAGGTCAACTTTGATAATTTTCAGAAAATAAAATTTTTGTTCGCTCTTGGTCATTTACCTTTTCAGTTGATTATTAATTCAAGCCTACAGTTATATTGTTCTGTACACTAAAAATGTATTAGATTTTTTTTAAATTTATATTTTAGCTTAAAGAATTGTATGGGCTTCAAAAATTAAATAAATTTTCTAGATCTATTGGAAAATATGCTTTGATTCTATTTAATTTCGAAATTTTTATTATATATAATTTTTTTTATGTATTACATAGTTATTTATAATTCTTTAATTTGACAAATTACCTTTGGTGTTTGAAATAGTTAGAAAAAACGTACAGTATAAAATTAAGAATTTTTTACGCCTTTTTTGAGACATCAAAATAAGATTTTGTAATTTGTAAAAGAGAGCACTACGTTGCGAGTTACAGGATTGCTTCGAAATGTTTAGCTATACCAAACTTTGATATGGTGATCTATTACACGGGGGGTACGATATATTTAATAAAATATCTTAATTTAAAATAGTTTTAATAACTAACTTTTACACCCTCCTAAGAACGATTTTACTTATCTTTAATAAAACTAGAATTAAGAAGTATAAACATAAATGATTTATAAACCACGGACACCTTAAAATATGACTGATTAAGTATTGATATTTTCATATACATGTTTAAATTGCAAAGACATAATGGGTTGATTTATGAATGATTTTAAGTATGATATTTAAGAATTCTTCCACTGTTAATGTAAAAATTCCACCTTCCGGAAAATTGAGATGAAATGGCAGTCAAAAAGCAAGTAAACTTTTGTCATAACACCAAAAATATAAATTAGTGTAAGCATTTACAGTTTCTGAATGGTATTAAACATGCTATTTTAATGTCGTTAATGAATATTTTTTAACACTGATCTTCAAAATATTGACAAATTTTGCATTCTTCTGAATTAAAACTTGAAACCTACTGCAATTCTGAAATTGTTATTTATATAATTCACTGAAATTTTGCTCACGACTCGATACCTAAAAGTGACGTCATCGTAGATAAATCGTGGCATTTTTCGATTCAGAAGCCAATCAGTTTCCACTAACGCACGTGATGTCGCTTAGAATTATCTAATTAAATCTGATTTAAATCACACAGATAGGTATAATTATTTCACTTCTTCTCGAGTTGAATTCCACCTCTCTTCTCGTAAATTTCAACAAATATTACTAAGATGATTATTTTATTTCAAACTGTTTTCAACGTCAAACGACGCAATGTCCTTTCTGTCTATTAACATATTAGACCTATCTTCATCAATCAACAACACTGTGACATTAAAAATAGATGCATGGACTAGAATACTTCTCGTTGAAACCGCTGCTCAATTAAATATTCTCTAACCTTAGAACGACAAAAAAAAAATTAAGATGCAGGCAACATTCACGATTCAAGTTAAACAAAGTAATTAGATGGTTGAGTGGATAAAAAAGTATTAAATCAATTAAATCATTTTTTGTCAGACAATGCGAGGAAAGGTAAAATGCTTATACGCTTTTAAATATTCATTACCGGAAACCCCGATTTTCACGAAGTTCTCGCCAATTTTTCGTCACGAAGGTTTAGTTCTTTTCTTTTCCCTTTTTCGCTTGAACAGATACATTTAATTTCATTTGCTTGGAAAGTTAACAAACCGTAATCAAAAGCTTAAAAGCCATTCACACCCCAGCGATCTTGTCAATAAGGCAGTCACAAGGTACGCACGGTATCGCAGAAATTATTCCAGAGAAGTGCTTAGATTGTTTTATTTAACTTCATTTACAAAATGGAAATAACTACGAAGAATCATAAATACGTGAATCCTAACTTTAAGATCCGTACTAAATAACTGAAAACTAAAGCTAAGCAAATATTTTTCAAAAAATTTTTCAAAAAAAAAAAAAAATACATTCGCAAAATGCATGTCAATAAACGTGGCATCACGGATACGTCACGTAAAAACTATATTGAAATTAACACAAAATTGTGATTGCGTTCATCTCTGAATTAATATTTCAATTGTAAAAAAAGCTCTAAATTTAGAGGCATACTAAAAGGTATCAAGAAGAAAATTTAACATAGGACATTGGATCTGGAATCAAATTGACAGAGCAAAATTGCAAAAACTTCATGCTGAAAAAACTAAAGTTAGAGTTAAGTCACAGTTTGCGCCTTAAGCACTTCTATGCTATTAGCTTTAAAGGGGATTTATGACGTTGCAGGCCGAAATGGCAGAAATTCAAACGACTCCTGTAAATATAAAAAATATTTATAGTTGGCAAGTTAAACATTTGTTGTTTGACAGCGTGATGTCGCAACTTGTATTGACATTTTGTGACTTTCACCCTCTCAACCTGTTTTGCAGTCCTATGATCTATGGTAAAGTTTAATATTGTTTAATGATCTTTTAAAATGCCTCTGAATATTGAAACAACCCTGCATTTAAATAAGCATGTCTGCAAAATTTAAATTTGTCCGATTCTTAAACGTTCTTCTGCTTTTAATTTTGAGTCTAAATCTGAAGACAAATTCTTAAGGAACAAGAAAAAGTTTAAGAATTGCAATCGTTGTTACTGTGTCACAAGTTACAGGTTTATAACTTTATTTACTGATTCAGGGAATCGCTCAGGCACTGATTCATCGATTCATTTTCCTACCTCGTTCGTTTATTCACTTGTATTCTTTAGATTCCTTACTCACGCTATATGTCATGGCAATGATTTCATCAGAGAAGTGCACCGATATGTTTTTAAAAGTTAACAATTTTACAATTAACAGCGAGCAAAATTGATTTTTCTAAAAAAATCATATTTAATAATAAACACACTTTAAAAAAAATGACAAAGGTACTAAAAAATAATAAAAGATCCTAAAAATAAAGTAATTTACAAAATGAAATTTACAAAAGCAAATAAAATAAACTTAAAAATTTAAACCTTACGTGCTTAAATACAGAAAATTTTGAAATTTGCAATTTAAACCGTATTATCAAAACCAGAGGTCGGTACGAGAGCTCATTAGAATGATACTTAATACTCTTGTGTAGTTAATATTGAAAAGTTAGATGCCATATAGCCATTGCCGAACGAAATTTAATAATCCCTTTCACAGGGATCCACGAGTTCCCTTGTCTTCTGGATTGAGTTCAAAATTACAAGTCTACGAAGTTGAACATTGGTAACAGTCAACTCAAATTTGGGTCAGCTGTTCAACGACGGTTATAAAATAATCCCTCACAAGTATCAAAATGTGATGGCAGATCTCATGCATGTTAACGTAACTTCATCTAACCTAACTTTCCTTTTCACTGACATGTCGCTTGGAACTAATATTTTAAATATGTCTTTCTGATTTTTATAGCCAAGTGAAAACCTGTGAGTTTGGTTTCACAGCAGTTTTTGAATCTACCATATGACCATAATCAAAAACAATTTTAAAAAAAGCGGCGGAAAAGAATATGAAGTTGTATGTAGCAGTTGAATGAAGTTAAATAATTCTATTTACCAAATTTGGAACAATTTGATACCTCCAACAGACGTCATGCCCTGATCAGGCAATCAGGTTCGACACACACGCAGGATGTCACGTGCAAGAATCCAGTTAAATTTGATCCAAAAATCGATTCAGCGTCATAATAAAGTGAAGTCTTAAAGCTGTAGCGTTTACTTATAATGCAAAACCACGTGATTAAACACAAACATGATTAGTTGCGAGCATTCAATTATAGACTTCTACTGAATCAGAAAATTTCCTGGCATGACAGATGTTTTTTTATTATATTTAATTTGTCATTTTAAGCACAGCTATTTAACCTACTGAACTTAGATATTTTCTATTAGATTTATTTAATTAGTTAAAAAGGAATTATCAGTTTTCTTTGATACGTTCACATGATTCAAAGAAAAGCAACTTATTTTTTCAAATATTATAGATATGAATTTTTATTTGGCTCCCTTAAAATTTAATTCTCCACATAGAAAAAAAAAGCTTTTAAGTCCAAAAAGATTACAGATTACGAACCAAACCAAATGCATATTTTTGGATTTTCATACTTTTGTACTGAAAAAATAAGATTGTTTGCCTTAGAACAAGTTGCGCTAACTGTTGCAAAATAAATTTCTGCCATAGGTTTTTTTTTTTAAAAATTAAACTCCGAACATCATTTATTTCCATTTATCACCTTTACCTTACGCAATATTTCAAAATAAGAAATAAACGTCTGATCCAATGATAAATTATGTATTTTACTTTCTTTTAAAACAACGTTTCAAAACAAGTCTGAAATAAATGAAAAATAAACACCAAGAACTAAAACATTACTATTCGAAGATATTTCATTTAAAGACAAGCGAGGAAAAAAATTCTGAATTCAAATATACAAGCATGAAATACAAGTATAGTTTTCAGCTAACAGTCACAAAAGTTAATTACTGAGAAACATGAAAAAAAAAAAACATTTTTATAGAAAAGATACAGGTTTTTAAAGACTTTACTGACCTATGAGAATCCATCAAAATCAGTGTTAAAATGACTGACTTAACGTGAATGCTACCAGCATCATTTATTAATAACCTGTAAATAGTTGTTTTTGCGTATACAGACTTTTTGAGCTCCTGCTGATAGTTGACCTGCTAAACTGCGCAAATCAGCAAGTCTTTGAAGGAATCTATTGCGATACTCTAAGATTTAAAATGAATGTTTGTCATTGAAACTAAATGTCATATGCTGGAAAAAATGTTTTTTTTTTTTTTTTTAATTTTTGTAAGCTACAGACATTGAAAATTCAAAAAAAAAAATTATATGATGATAGATAAACAATGATATACAACTTTTATAAGAATATATTTTTATATTTATGATACTATAAAATTTATATTTATATCATTTGTTTAAATATTTCTCTATGCATTAAAAAATGTTTTTATAAACCAATAGACTTATGTTTTTAACTCAGAGCAATATAGTAGAGAGCTATACTTCTCTCAAAAACTTTTTAGTTAAAACTGTTCTTTTATAATGTTTTCAGGTACACACAACATACAAATTTCATCATCTGCATAAAAATCTTGTTTCTCACGAATTGGATTCTTAAGGAAAAAAAGAAAGAAAAACGCTCTTTTGAGCTATTTGAAACTGACTTGTTATATTGCCCCAAGAATATCATAAATAAAAATTTCTATTTAAATTTATATTTATATTAATATTGTTACACGCAAGCTTCAAGCAATATACGTTAAAATTGAACTATCTGTCTGTGCAATTCAGACCGGTTACATTTTGTTAAGGGGACGAAGCTGTAGAAAGTAAAAATAAAATATGAAGCATTTGTTTTTGTATTCGTAAAGTACTTTTGATATAGTGTAGTTTCGAAATTTTTTAAAAAAACTCCTTTAATTCTATTTTCTAAATCATCTTTTGCAAGAAAAAATTTAATAGAAATTTGATTCTGGGATCAATGTTTATATTCAATTTACTCTTCTAAAGGTCACATAAAACAGCAATTTAACAGTATAAAAAATTGTTTTGGCTTATTTCATTCTAAGGACCGCAAGCAAAAACACTTAAAAAGGTTTTAAAACATATTGCTTATGGCTTATCACTATAGTGTCCTATTCTATATGTTGCATTCGTTTCTTTAGCAAGTTACTGAAATATATTAAATAGATCTTTTTACGTAAAACGTGAGCACTTCAGTTTGCTGTCATTGCGGCGAGTTTCCGATATTTCCTGAATGGCCTAGGATAGGATTTCTTGTTGTGTCTAATGCTACTTGTCAGTACCAGTAAGCCTGCTTAGGGAAAACAGACGAATTATAGGAATAAGTCTTCAGCTACACACACATCACAGCCAGTTTTAAAGAAATGACCCATTCTTACATCCATTCAATCACAGATACTGATTTGGACCTGATCTAGAGAACGATCAATCTCCTCCAATTCAGTACTCCCAGTGGTATTGTTATGGGAACTTCGAGGACTTTATGACACGACAGATTTAAAGTGCACCAGTTACCATTTACTATACCGAGAGTCTTAAATCGGTGAGGATCGAACTTATGATCTCTTGGGCATGGGCCCAACGCCCTACTAAGCAGGCTATCCCAACCCAGGATAGGATACGACTCTCCTTACCTAAAAAGTTAATTTCGTTTGCTTTATTAGAATAAGAAGAAAACTTTTTTTCGTGCAATACAGCTATTAAAAATAACTTAAACTCATAAACCAAAAGGAGAAAATGTATTTAAACAAGATGTGGAGCTTATTTTAGATACTGTCTTAAGTTTTCCACTAAAATATTTAAGTTTTTAAATAAAGCGCGAAATTTATTTCAACGCTTTAGCTATTGCATAGTTTCTAAAACTAAATACCATTTGATGTAACAGTTAATCTAACTTAAAATATACTACATCAAATAGCAATAAAACACGAAAAAAAAAAAAAACGTTATGTACTTAAACCAGTGTACCTTTCTTTCAAACGGACATTTTGAGAAATACCTTTTAATTGTTAATATTATTAAAAGAGTTCAGTCCATCCTCTTAAACTTGCAAATTTTGACTATAAGATAAAAAGTAACCGATGAATTGTGGAAAACAGAGCTATCACCTAAGTCTTACTAAAAACTAAAAAGGAAATAAGACGAAAAACATAATTATTTTATCATTTTAGGATCCTAAAGCGATCCAAATGTTAAGGCACGTTTAAAAATATTATTTTTAACATTTAGAAAAATTCGGATGCTTGTTCAATTAAAGAAATAAATTGTGAAACTTTCGAAAACTGGTATCACTTAAAAATAACCTACGTTAGTTGCAACATAAATTAAAGATGACATGTCCGTAACACAATACGGATAAACAGTACCTCAACATCAATTTAGGCAGACGTGACGTAGCTTTCATATTTTAAGAGGTATTAAGTATCAAATCACACGTGTAGCCGATGGATATACTCCATACTATAATTAAAAATAAAACCAGCTGGATATTAATAAAAGAGGCCAAACATATTCTTGAAGGAAGGCATCCCTTTCCGGATTGTTTTTATTTATTTTGAGGTGCCTTTGGCGGCCGAGGGCGTTTTCAGTATGATAAAAGCATCTGCCTACAGATGACCTCATCACTATTTGACTGAAAAGACAAGGATGGCATATTTTGACAATCATATCACATAACAGTGTCCCTAAAGGATTACTTGACTCAGAACTGCAAATGGTAACGGACCGTGTGTTGGCGACAATTCAATTTATTTGCAACTTTTTTTTTCTTATTAAAAATTCAAGAAACCAGTTTATTCTGAATAGTTAGAAAGTGTGAAACTTGGCGAAGCATTGACCGTTATAGGATCGTGATTGGAATAGCAGAAATTGCTGCTACACCTGAAAATAACAGTAAGCCACTGAAGCATAACAATGCTTTGATTGTAGTTTGCTCATTCTGAAACCAAAGATTGAATCATTTTTCCCTCTTTTGTTGACAAACGGTTTGAGTAGGGAATATGACAGATTGTATTGAAAACTGAAATATGCCAAATGCGGAAACTTTTAAGAAAATTTATCATTTTCCGAGGTTGTGTTACCCAAGGTGAGCTACTTTTCACAGTCAGGGCCATTCAATTTTGCATGCCATAAATTTGAAAAGAACAACAAAAAAAAAAACATTTGAAAGTATTATATATGTTACGAAATAATCTGTAATTTCTTGAAAAGAAAAATATAATACTTAACTGACACTAAATAAAACGAAATAACAAGTTTACCTAGACAAGTATTAGTTTGGAACAAAACTTGATCTAATGTTTGGAATTAGAAGAATTATGATGCTGTCTCAATGATCCATGGCGCCAACTTTATGTTAAACTAACAGTTTATCGACGTCAATTATGCGAAAAAATATTTTCCCTGTATAGAAATGTCTTCAACCCTTTAAATTTGGATTATCATTCTCATAAACTGGGAATAAATAGAATCCACAAAATGTAGTCCCTATTGTTTAGTCTGAAAACTTATATCGGTTTCTTTCAGGAGTTTTCTGCATTGTTTATGATATCACACAAAAACGCGAATAAAACATTTTACTCTCATTATTTAGATTAAGTTATTTGAATGTAAAAAAATTTTTAACGAATAATTTAATGACTAATAAAAACATATTGAACTGAATGATAAATTGTTTACTTAATCTGAAATCAATAATTCAAATGGCAAAATCTTAAAACATTAACGAAATAGATTTATTAGTTCGAGAAATAAATTAATGGTATATTTTCAGGTAATAAATACCCACTATTTTATAGTAAAAAATTTATATCAGTGAAAAACTAATGTTTATTCAGATAATCAATAAAAAAATAGATGTCCAAGTCAGAGGCTGTACTAGATCAGTTGTCTGTTATCATTCAATCAATTTCAGTTTTCACTATTCCTATTGGAGTATTCTAATACCTAGCCCAATAAAAACTGATTCTTATTTGTTACAACTGAAACTGATTGATAACTGATGGATTTCCAGTGGACAGGCAAGTAAATTGTCGTCATCTCTATTTTGGAAGACTAAAATTTTTCATAAGCAAATCAGAAATTAAAATAAAGTAAACTCAAAATATTTTACTAGAATAATTAAAGTTTACAGAACATAAAATGACAAATCTAAGAATGTCAACTACATCAAAATCTAAAATACTACAAAAGTAAAATAGTATACGAAATGCAAGCAAAAAGCCATCATCCATTTAAGAAATAAAAACACACGCTTACAAAAAGAAAAGAGCTATTCAGGGTAAGAATTTTAATCAAACTTAAACCAAACTAATCATTAATCAACTTTGTTTTGTGGCTTGGTGAATTTTTGTTCATTTAAGAAAAAACATGGAAAAAAAAATCAAAGGAATCAAAATTCAAAGACACTCAAATATACACTTTTCCATTCCAAAATTAATTTCAGCGATAATGGGTTAAATTAGTTATATTTTTGACTTTCACTGAGCTCTGTTATTGATTATCATTAAGCTCCATTATAGAAGTTGTGGCGTAACTACCACTATAAATATTAAATACCAAATCACTAGTGTGCAAGACATGTTAACTTGATTCCATCTTGAGGTACCTTTTGATAGATGAAAGTTGACATAGTCGATTTAAAATTCCCCACATTGGAGACCTTCGGACGTGATATGAACACATCAACATTGATGGATGGTCCACATTAAATAGTTGACTTGCTTAAATAAAAAATATACTGCTCAAAGAAAAACAAAAACAAAAAAAAAGATCCGGTGAAGTAAATAAAGTCTCCCGGTTAATAAACAATATTGAGAAGAAAAAGAACAAAAATGAGCGAAATGCTCTAAACAAAAAAAATTTTAAAAAATATAATGAGCAAAAATGATAAAAAAAAAATAGCATGAATCAACTAGTGGTATTCATTCATCGAATTCTATCACAGATAAAATTCTGGAAGGGGAGTAATGTGGCGTAACTACCACTATAAATATTAAATACCAAATCACTAGTACATAAGAAATGTTAACTTGATTCTATCTTGGGGTACCTTTTGATAGATGAAGGTTGACATAGTAGATTTAAAATTCCCTACAAAACTATTAATACATTAAGAAATTTATTACTATTCATTTATTTTGTTAAACTCTGATATTTTCCCCAAATAATAGTACTTATAATTTGAAAAAAGCATTGAAAGCTAATTTCAAAACTGTTGCGAGATGCGAGATATAATTTCTGAAAGCAGTCGCTGAATAAAAATAATTTTTTACACCGTAGGATTAAACTTTTATTTAATATGTTATAAATTAAAAAAAAAGATCAAACCAATGTTTTTGTTGTTTTACTATTGAAATCTCAAGGATAGTCCTTCAAGACGTTGTACTGTAAGGAAGCTTTCACGAAATTTCTAGTTCAAGGTTAATATTTTTAATTATACTTCAAAAATGAATTTGATTGTTTTTGACAAACATTTTTCTCATTTAACAGGGTTTTCCGTTTCCCATTAATTCTAGTTTCATTTTCAAAAGTATTAGCTTAATTATCTCGAATTAAAATTGTTACGTAAATTGGTGAAGTTTTGAATAGATCTCTTTACCCGTAGTGAAATTAATGTTCTCAGTTTTTCATGTTCGTAAACTTATCAACGAGATCAACTTAAACATCACAAAGAGCTGTAAGAATCAAAAAAATCAGGTTAACACAAGCATTAATAAAAAAGCAGAACATGATCAGATAAAGAAAAGACGATAATTTTAGAAATAATGGATAATAATCAAATAAGAAAAAGCAGACTATAATATTAGAACTTCTTTGCATTAATTGTTTTCCAGACAGCGTTTTTTCTTTTTATTTATACATCGTGAATTTAATGTTCTTACATATTAATACATATTGTGTTCTCTTATAATTAACGTATTCATTATTACTGTTTTGACTGAGAGTTTAACACAAATTTGAATACTGGAGAAGAATTTCGTGAAGTCTTAAAAAGCGTATATTAACTGGAATTAAACGATCCAAACCATTGCATGACAAGGAAAAAACCTAAATGGATGCAGTTTTTGAAACCTTAGACTTGAAATCCTGTGAGGTTTATGAAACTGCATGTAGGAAAAAAAAAATTTGACCAATGGATAACTAGTGATCGTAATAATGCGATCACAATTATCTTTTGTAATCAATTTATATTTGTTTTGTTTCTCTGGTTATGTTTGAATAAACAGGAAAATAAAATAAGTTAAAAATCACTTTCAAGTGGACGAGAAAGAGCGAAATTCTATTTTTCACATCTAAACTGAAAAACGAAGGGAAGATTTTTTGGGATAGTTTATTGCGAATTTTATGTGCCCCACGTTCTTCGTTTAAAGCGATAAACATAAAATTTTCATTTCTTTGTAAGTCCATCCAAATTTTTATTTATTGGTCCTTAGCAAAAAATTTCCAATCCTTTTCTTTTTAGTTTTATGTTTCAGCTACTTATGTAGGAAAGTGGTGTAAATTTTAAATATGGGACCAACGAATTGTGTTATGTGGGTAGCGGTTGGGAATTGTTGAGTGATCCAGTATCAATTATCCATTTTAATTTAAATATTCCATTTACTTAAGTGGTCGAAATTTTGATGAAAGATTAATTCTATTTTACAATAAAACAGACATAGATTTTGCTTCTAACAATCAAGAAACAATTGAAACTTATATTGTCATCACGCAGAGCTTCAATTGAAATTTGAGCTCTTAAGACAATCTGAAATCTATCGAATTTCATAACCATTTCATAACCAACCACATGAGAATTCAAGTAAAACACGGAAAAGTAAATTAAGATATGAACATTTAGTAATTTTTTTTTTATCTAAGAAACTATTTTCTATGGAAAAAAAAAAACTAATTTTCCGTCATATTTAAACCATTTTGCAGAAATAAAATCCTGATTAAAAATCCTATTTAATAATAAAATCCTATCCTAACCCTAATAAAATCCTAATTTAAGAAAAAATCATATTTAAAAAAAATCCTAATTAGTCCACAAAACAAATTTACTTAATACCTATCTTAAACTTTGATTGATCTATCTTATCTTAGATTGCATGAAAATAAAAACTAAGATTACCACATCAATTTCCAACACAGTTGTATTGAAATAATTTCAACATTCCCTACTTTTTTTTCAAAGAATGTATACCTTGAGTAAATATTCTGTTTTTATAACAAATTGTTTTTATAACTGAAATAATTCTATCACCCATTTCTCCGCGAAATGTAAAAAATAGCTACAGTTTAATGAAGGGGAACAAAAGAACTATTTGGCACGATATTCCATAGTTAGATGTTTACAAATGCAGTTCACGATCCTGCCCGACATAATCTATTCTACATAGATACTTAATCGCATTCCATCGTTTGACAATAACAATTCAATCAAGGTCCCAGCAATCACTAACTTGCATTTTTTCTCAAGAAGTAACTCTGTGTGTTCCGTGACTTTAATTTAGAGCTTTTATCATATTACATAATTATGCAAAGAGTTAAATATTCTGTTACATAAGCGTATTAAACGTTTAGCAATAATCTTATCGGTAATGAAAAGTTCAAAATAAGTTCGGTCTTTTCTATTTTATCTACGATAAAGATGCTGAAGTTAAAATGTTTTAAGCTAAATCCTATTTGAAGCAGAAGCCACTGGGGAGTATTTAACTTAATTGAACTTCATTTTCAGGAAATTATTAAGACATTCATTTATTTAATTTTCCCTTATCTGTACCGGTGAAGCATCAGATTAAACTTGAAAGATTTCACTGTTAGAATGATGAGGAAAAAACCGAACTTTGATTTGCTTGTCCTAATAGCTGACTTAAAAACTCAAAACTATTGTGTAAAAATTAGGAAAAACTTGATTTTATGTACTTCATTTGAAATTTCTCCCTAAATTAAATTAGGCCATAAGAAGCCTATTAGAGTTAAATTAAACACTTTGTATTAAACTGAGTCTGAATCTAGTGATATTTAAACACAAAAAAAGTATTTCGCAAACCTACAGCAACTTAAGAATCCTCCTTATAGTAAGTGGTAAAAAGTTCTGATCTCGCACATTTGGCTTTTGCGGAAGGGGTAAATGGAGAAACTAATATACTGCTATTTAGAAATAAGAGATATTGATTTTGTGTTTTTATGCTAAATAGTTGGAAACCAATCCAGAAACAATAGGATCAATAGTTTAGAAATAAAGAATTTTATGAGTAGAAAGTTCGTAAGTTCGTTTTTGTGCCCATTTAGTCATTGCTATCCAAACTAACGAAGTATTGTTTCCCATGTGTCTAACAATGCTGAGTTTAATAAGATTTACCCAAATAAAAAAATAGTTAAGAATTTTTCGGTATAAAAAGAGCTATTTTTAACTTGTTTAAGCGTTAGACATTTTTATCCAGTTGCTATCGAGACAAATAAAGTATACTTAGTATAAAAGACAGGTGAAGTATAAAGTTTATTTACAAATGAGATAATATAAAGCAATGCTTAAAAAGTTCTCACAATTTCAGTTATTTCCGTCACAAAATATTAAAGAGTTAAACTACTCAGGAATTCTAAAAAGTGAAATGAAAACATTTACTCTTAGGAACTTAACGAATTTGATTATCAAAACCTCAATAACCTAATAAAAATACTAAATTAAGTTACTATTTAAAAATTTAATTTTGTCAAAAGTCAACATTGCCAATGCCATGAAATTTGCAGGTTAATATTATGAATAGGGTAGTTAAATGTGCTCTAACAAAACATTTTTAAAAAAAATAATTTTAAGACATTTATTCTTAAATTCACAGTATAGTAGTACCAAAACTATATTTCATTTTGCATTTTTTATTTTAAACTGTTTAAAAAAAAACTAATATATTTAACTTAAGTTCGTACTTCAATCTTAGAAAACACGAATCTAGTCATGTTAATCTTTAACATTCAATAGTTTTCATTTCGTTTAGGTAAGCACAAGACAATTTTGAGAAGAAAAAAAAGAATTATGTTAACTATTAGGTTGTTGTTACTTAATATTTACCGTTTTCAATAAAATAGATTTTTAAAAGATATTTTAACAATTACAATAGCAATTTTTCAGTTTGATTTTTATCACTATATTTTTTTAGTTTCTCTTATTTTGAACCTTATCTCTCAACTTTCTATTGATTTCCCTGAAAAAGTCTGATAAGCTTCATGTATTAACGATTTAAAAGATGGCTTTTAGTTATTTTGTTGAAATAATCATTGCAAAACCGTTGTGATTCCACGGGATTGAAACACAATTTCGCAAAAAAAGCGAGAAAAGTTACTTTACCTCTGCTAAAATTAAACAAAATCTGATTTACATATCAAAAGTATATATTTTTATTAAATATATTAAGAAATTTACTTTAAGTAAAAAATATTTAAAAGATTCGTGTTCTCTTAATTCTAAAAAAAAATCCATTTTTAGAAAAACTTGATGAGCTTTAATGTATTGTGAGATGCATAAAAGGCATTTAAAAAATATTAAATAACTAAAAATCATTTAAAAAGTTTGCGGGTAAAATTTTACCCCATTTTAATAAAAAGGTTGTAGGTATATTTTAAGTGAAAATTCCAAACAACTAAATTATCGCCTTAACTTTTATAAGTAAATATTGATTTTGTAATTGCTAGATCTAATGATTTCTATCAAAGCAAAATCTTGAAGTATTTTTCACGATTTAAAATCCGTGTACTTTGAAAAATAAAATGTTTATATTTTTTACATAGTACACATTCTTGTGAAATATACCAATTTTAATTTAAAAATATTAAAATGACGATTAAAATTTAAATAATCTCCGTATGCATCTCTTTTAGTGTGTAATCCTAAAATTCGCTCGCCGTTTGCTTATTGCAATAAAATAAGAAAATACCTAAAAATTTCAAATTTTTGAGCTGAATTTTTTTTTAAAAAATTTGCAAAACAACAAATGTTTGCAACAGACAAATATTTTCAGACTTTCTTTGTTAGTTGAAATAAAATGAAGAAAAAAAAAATACTCAAAAACAAATCAGATTCAACTGGAATTTTTTTTTATATTTCAAAAAAAAAAAAATCATGTCTCTAAGATAGGAAACAAAACACCATTTGACTATTAACTTAATATTTAAATATAAAAAAATTAAGTTTTATTTCTTTAAATTAAACAGGATAAAAACAACCAATTTTCCACCATTATTAATGTTTAATTACTCGTAAAGTATTTTTAAAAACAATGCTGTAATTAATATATTTTAAGAGATAGATAAATGCAATCACCGTGAAAAAACAGAGATGGTCAAATACTTAACATGAAAATTTTATTTTTTCCTTTTTTTTTTTACAGAGCTTTAATCAGTTTATTAACCTGGAATGAACTGACAGAATTGAACTAATTTTAATTACTCATAAAACAATTTTAGAAACACTATTTTATGCATTTTAAAACATAACATTTGTTATAGCATCCAATAGATAAACAAATTAAAAGCAATCATCCTGAAAAAATATGCGAAGCGACGGTCATACAGTCCATTGCGTGTTTGTTTTCTCTTAGTTTAATAGCCCTTTATGATCTATTGTATTCATCTGCATTTTACGTCTTTTCCTTAAACAGTTTCCATTATTTTTAGTGTCAACATTGAATTTTCTTTTTAATTATAGACAAAGATACTTTAATGGAAATCGTGGATACTTTCTAAAGATAAAATATCATTCCTTTAATTAAATTAAACTATTAGGCATAAACGTTTTTATTGTTTTCGTTGAGTTTCCTTTACACGAAATCAAATTGTTAAACAATTGTCATTTCTTTGTGTAAATATCAAATACGGTTTACTATTGCAATTAAATCAAAAAATTATTAATCCTTGGAGGAAATATGATTCTGAAACCAAGCCGAAATTAAATGTCCAAATTAAATTCAGGATAAGTCGTAGGGATTTATTCATTTAATAAGAGATATTTATTATTTGAGGAAAGTGGGTTTAAGGTTTAATGATCTCAGAATATGAAACTACTTGTTTTATAAATCTTAAACGGCAATAAATTTATAAGTTTCAAATTTTATAGACATAATGCTTGTCTCTAAAAAAAACTTATCTGTGCACCATTTTTATTAAAATTTTATTTGTAGTCAAAATTTATAAATCTGAAGCTTTGAATATGGTTTTGAAAAGATGCTACAAATATCTAAATTAACGACGATTTAAGATAATTGAAAATTTAATATGAATTTCCAATATTCTTAAGACCATTAATGAATAAGCAGATATGCAGCTGAAGAATACTTTTTAAAAGTAATCCAATTATCTTCATCTGAATTAAATCAAATTTATCAATAATTTGCATTTCTTTTGTAATATAGCGTAGACATAAAAAAAATATTGAACAGTATTTAATAAACCAAATTATATAACTTCGGAGTAAAACGTATTAAAGTCGAAACTTTCACAATTATATTCTATAGACGCTTTGAATATTTAAAGTAAATCCCCACATATATTTAAAACTGAACTAAAACTGAATACCTAATTCATTTTTCAGTTATAGTAAACAGAATCACTTAAATATATAATCTTGACATGAAACTTTTTTAATGAATAGAACCAACACTATTTTCCAAAATATCTTTCAAGTATGCACATACAATATTCGGATTTGACAACAAATATTTCTGAAAAATTGCAATATTTTTTTTTTATATAAATATCGAAGTAGTTCATGCATGCAAATTTTTCCTGTTTTCTTGAAAAATTTCTCTATTATTTAAATCGGGTGAAAATTCAATGTTCTAATTTTATTTTTGATTAAACTTGCATTGATTAAACCATTACATTCAAGCATTAAGTAGATATTTTCGATGTTTCTAATTTCTTTCAGAAATTAAGTACATCAAAAATATGTACTTAATTTCTTAAAGAAAATTAAACATCTCAAAGACATAATCACTCAATTTTTAAAGTGCAGACAAAATTAAGCAAATATATTGACTGTTCTTTTGCCACTATTCTCTATAATACTTTTGAGTATAAATTTTTAGACTGGTATCTACAATTGTTACTTTTTTTAATTACATTTAAAAGAAATAGCAATTTTTGCAATTAATTTTTTTAAATTATTTTTCTGAGCTGTTAAGAATCGATGTGGAAATTTTTTTCCTTGACCTAGGTTCTATAAAGCTTACTTAAATGGCAAAAACTTCAATGTTTGAAAGTTTTTAGTTATATCAAAAATTCCTTTTCAATTTTAAATGCAATGCATACAGCTAACAGTTTTAGAAAAAATATATTGTTCATTCGCATTTCTGAATTAAAAAATATTTCCTATCAAGCCAGTAATTTTCTGAAGAGGAAGTCTCACATATTGGACTGAATAATGCTTTTAAATCGAACGTAAATATTAAGTAATATTAACGTATTATGCACGTAATATTAAACATAAGAAAATTATATGAACGTTATATTAAGTAATATGAGCGTAAATATTAATGTTATCCATGTAATTCCCAATTTTCCAGTATGCTCAAAAAATTAAGAATTATTTATAGGTACATTTATGGTTCTTTACGCAAATAGCGCTTTTTTTTCTATAAGTTTGAGCTGAAATTAAAAAATTATCAAAAACGGAAAAAGAAATTAAAAATTACAAAAAATAAGAATTTCAAAGTTTGTCAGATTAGACACAAAATAAAAATGAATAGAGTGAAATATTGAATAGATGATATTTATTTTAATTACACTATTCCCTATTCGCATGAGCTATTTAAAATAATTATTTATTCCTCATTTAATGTAGCTTTCCCAATTCGTCAAGAAGTCATTTAAATCAAATCATTTAACAAGTCCTCTAATTTAAGACTAGAAAACTTATAGAAACAGAACTTCAAAATACCTCTCTTTAGATGTATATTAATTTATCTTGAACAATGGTTTAATTTTCAATAATTCGTACAGTTAGTCTTCATAATTTTGAAGAATAGTTATCTTCATAACAGAAAACATTTGTTCACAAATATTTGAAGATTTAAACTTACAAAAATCTGTCTTGACAAATTAGGAATTTTGCTACTTTATAAAAATTTCCTATATTCAATATAATTTCACAAATAAGGTTTTTATCCGGTTACTCAGAAAGTTCCTGGAATTATTTTTTCAATAAATTTTAATTCGTAATTATTTTTTTAATTTAAATTTGACAATTTGAAATTGACAATAAATTTAAATCTGTCAATTAATTTAAATCTGTCAATTAATTTAAATCTGTCAATTAATTTAAATCTGTCAATTAATTTAAATCTGTCAATTAATTTAAATCTGTCAATTAATTTAAATCTGTCAATTAATTTAAATCTGTCAATTAATTTAAATCTGTCAATTAATTTAAATCTGTCAATTAATTTAAATCTGTCAATTAATTTAAATCTGTCAATTAATTTAAATCTGTCAATTAATTTAAATCTGTCAATTAATTTAAATCTGTCTATTTAAATTTGATAATAAGTGTTTGCGTACCACTCTAAAAACTCCACCGTCTCACATATTGACGCATGTGCCATCCATGCTCTGAAGAGAACTTTGAAGAGAAGTTGTCTACTTTTGAGCAGAAATATTAAAAAACTTAGCAAAAGTGAAATCTAATCTACTTTAAATCGTACAAAGCATAAAGAAATGCTTACAAAAACATCTTTAAGTTAAAAACAGCAGTATTTAAAATTTTTAGGTTTAACTATTCTATTTATGGCTGATTGCAGCATGTTCGTAAATCTAGGAATTGAAAATATTACTTAAGATATTTTCACACAAACAGAGCTATTTAATCGTTAATGGTTTTTTTTTTTAAAATTATTTTAAAATCAGTCTTAAAAAAAATTTAGATAATCCATATTACACATTTATTAATGAATTGTGAAATTTTAATTCAAACTTTTTAAATTCTAATTTATTTCATTTTTTTATTTTTAGTGTTTATTTTGGTAAATAATTTTGGCAAAAGATGAAACTTGTTATGAAGTTGACAATAAATATTATATTTAGACCGAAATACTTGTGTTATAGTTTCTCTTCCAACGATGGCAACTACATTAAAAAGTCGAGTACTTTCTCTGAATCGGATGTTGCCTAGATTTCACGTGCAACTGATCACGGAATGTTTTCGCCTATGCGCTGTATCCCAAATGAACGAATTACGGGAAAAGTTTACGGATTTGAATAGTTCCTTCAACCTAGCGCAACAACGATACGAAAAAAGCATTCAGTGCAGTTTACTTCACAAATTTAACGTTAAAAATAGATTAATGTTATAACTGCATTTAATCAGAATTTTCACTTCAAAATACTTTGTTTCAGCCATTTTTATGAAAAACTGACGGAATATGAAATTCACAAAATTGAAGACAAACTTTGAAAACATAGTAAAACGTTTATAAAATATTTTAAAAACTAAAATTTTTTTTGAAACCAGAGATTTAATAAATTTAGGGAAGTAATAAATTAAGTGAAAAATTTCAATGTGTGTTTAGTTTCTAATGAGAAAATTTTAAACATTTGTTCAACAAACCATTTTTAAAATATAAATAGCTTAAAGCACAATAAAGTTTTTAAGTAAACTATGTCCAAAAATTGAAGGTTTCTTTAATGAAGTATTACGGAATAGCAGGAAAATCTCAATTTAAATTCGATAAATAAATTATATAAAACATTTAACAACTGCCTTCAGATTAGAATTTGATTCAAACAAAAGTAAGGATACTTTAGGAAAAACTAATTAAAACTCACAATCATGATAATGTTTTCACAAAAAAAGATTTGAATATTTGAAAAACTACCTTAAAATATGCAACAAAGTGAATGACAAAAATAAAAGTACAGTTCAAAATAAAATAATTTTTAAATTTAAAATTTTCATTTTTAACACAAACTTATAAAAGAAAAGAATGAAAAGTTTAGAATTAAAAAAAAACTCAATTCAATTAATAAATAAAAATTTAAAATAAAATTAGACAATTTTTAAAATTTCTTCTGAAAGAACGAATGCTTTAAACACATTGACTAATTCAAATGAAATGCACTAAACTTAAAAATAAAATTTTCAATGAACATAAAATTTCACTTACCAATAACGCCAATCAAGCACAGCAAAGTGTAGTTGGACAGAAATTTCATGTTTATTCTTTTTGAAGTAAAATTTTTAAGTTATAAAAAACCCTAATAATCATATAATATGTTCCCAAAATTAATGTGCAATTTTTAATTTTTTGCAAAGCAGCATAAAGCAGGTTTAAAAACAATGAAGACTTGCTAAATTTCACATGACCCGTTAACACAAACTAAATTCACACCAACCAAGATATAAAATCAACAAATGTCCCGAACCATGGACAAAACTGTCCACGTCTTCCTATAATCCTTTTGCATCGTGGACTATAGCAATTCACCGACATTTATAAACGCATGGAACGCGGTTTTGATACACGGTTATTGCAATTCACGGATCACCTGGGAATATAACACCTGACTTGCTAACCAGAAAACATGCAACCCACTGGCACAATGTTCCTCATCTGCCTCGAACAGAAACTAATAGTGAAAAGAACCGTTATTCGCAGTTTCTGCTAACTTAACGGGGCCACGAGAGCGTCGCCTTCCTTCACCAGGTGGCGTTCCGATTTGTAAAGCCAGGTAGAAAGGCTTTCGGTTTCATTATTGAAATGAATCGTCTTGTTAAAAGAAGTTAAACAAGTCATGAAAGGTGGGGTTGGATTTGTAGCATCCTTCCGTTGGACAAGGTTGACAGACGCATTGTGTTTTCAAGGAGCTTACAGCCCGATGCAACATAACTTATATCACTTTTTTTAACGATAATCGTTGTTTTCCTGAAACTAGTTGATTCGATCACTACATGAAGGTTGTTTAAAAAATAACCTTATTTGCAAATAAGTATTGAATAATTATCAGTTACCAAGTACACAAACAAAGTTCATAAAGTAAAATTCCTTTCTCTGCTAGAAATCGCAAATATCGATTGTTTACACGACAATGTTTTTTTTTTTTCTTCAATTTCTACGATTCCGCACTTGCATGTACGTTTGCATTTAGCAATTTTATTGGTATATTGGTATAACATACATTTGCAGGCTTATGTGCTCATTTAAGGCTTATAAACCTTTATCAAGTAGATACACAGATAGCACAATACAGAGAAGGACATCACAAAGAATACATCCAGGGTTACGGCGGGATTCGAACCCGCCACCTCCACGCTTAACAGATTGTTTGGCAGGCGATACCGCTCGACCAGGGAGGCCCCAGCAGTTTTATAAAAGCGCCTTCAGTGACTTATGGACACAAATCTAAGACCATCTCTGACATGGTTCAGAATAGTAATATAGTCAACAATTCTTAACCACAGCTTAACGATAATAATAGCTTAGACAATAGTTTCTTAAAAATAGCTTTCTCAACAATTTTCCCTTAACCAATAATTTTAAGTTTTCATTGTTGCTATTAAGTTAACATTACTTCAGTAAAGCTTTTCTTGAAAACTCGCTAATAAGCGCTAAAATTTATTGCCTCTGAGCACTGAATCTGTATCCAGAACCTTAATCTTTGGCGCATCAATATTTACGCTTTCAAGCATATAAATTCTTCGGTAACTTGAGTATTGTTATCTGTGGATTTTGTCACACGGTTCCCAGCAGATCACCGAAACCAAGCATCACTGACTGCGGTCAGTGTGTGGGTGGGTCACCACTTGGATCAGTCTGCGTAGGGACCGAGGGTGTGCGGTATTGGTCCTCGTTAAACTGTGCTACCGTAAAGTGCTCGACTTCGCGTGCAGGTCGTTGGGCTACCGAAGCAGGGGTGCGATCACCTCTGCAGAGGATCAAACTTGTGATGGCATGTCTTCGGATCATCCTCAGGGATGTTTCCCAGACCATCGCCAATAGCCCATTGTGCAGCTCTAGTGCGACGTAAATGAACTACAACTACAACTGTGGATTTTGTCCAGCAGCAAGGCTGGTGAGTGCTCATACTCATATGTGGTGGTTATCTTAGCATCAGCCCCGCGAGGGGCCTTAACTAACCAAAGAATCACATCCCTTACAAGCAAATAACATATAAACACTTATATGAAGCATAAATAAAACTTAAATGACCAACCTCTGGATAGTAAAGTTTTAAACAGTATGTTGTCTGCGTTTCTAAGAGTTATTGTTCTTCTTCCAGATGCCGCAAAGTAAAAGTAGAGGGTTCAATTTATATCCTAACTTTGAACGTAACCTTTATTCTCTCTTCTTGATTCTCTGTAATTTGGGCTACTTGTTCTTCGAGTTGAAAAAGGCTTATACGTAATTTGAGAATTGCAGATTTTCGTATAAATAAATGCAAATATAAGCAAGACTTCGATAAATAGGTACTTTATTTACGTCACACTAGAGCTGCACAATGGACTATTGGTGACGAAGACATGCCATCGCAATTTTGTTCCTCTGCAAAGGGGATGGCTCCCCCGCTTTGATATCCGAACGACCTGCGCGCGAGATCGAGCACTTTGCGGTAGAACAGTTTAACTAGGACCTATACCGAGCACCCTCGGGCCCTGCGTAGAGTGATCCAAGTGGTCACACCCCCGCTTACTGACCGCGACCAGTGATGCTTGACTTCGGTGGTCTGCTGGGAGCCGTGTCTTAACGACTTGCCTTACTAGGGAATAGCATACAGGCACTTTACTAAAGTAAAAGCATAGACTCTCTCCAAAGCACAGAGATAGGTAGGTACTTTATTTACGTTGCACTAGAGCTGCCCAATGGGCTATTGGCGACGGTCTGGGAAACATCAATGAGGATGATTCGAAGACATGCCATCGCAATTTTGATCCTCTGCAGAGGGGATGGCTCCTCTGTTTTTGTAGCCCGATGACCTGCGAGGGAAAACTAGCACTTTGCGGTAGAACAGTTTAACGTGGACCGATACCGCACACCCTCTGTCCCTACGCAGGCTCGTCAAAGTACTGATAGCAGCCAGTGGTACTTGACTCCACTGTTCTACTGGGAACCGTGTCTTTGCAATCAGTCGGACCCAAAGCACAGAGGATAAAAGCAAATAGCACAGATCCTCTTCATCATCCAGAACTAAGCTCAAAACATTGATATTGTAGACGAAAGGAGTGATGAGAAATTATGATCCTGGAGGACTCAGTGTTTGTGCTCCTAGTCACAGTACAAATGTGTGTCCTAGGGATATTCAGTGCTTACTTAAATGTACGTTGTTTTATTGTAAAATGGATAAGGTTATTATAAAATGGTACTTGAAGTAATCATAATGTATATTATGTAAGATTCGACAATTGGGCTGATTGAGCTCACGATTACGAAATAATTTTAAGATGATAATGGTGGTAATAATTAACCATACTTCGCATATCCCAAAGTCTAAATTACGCAAAGTAATGAAATTAGCTAAGCATGAATTTAAAGTTGTATTTTCTGTATGGTATACCTTCAAGTGTAAAATGAAATCAATTGAAGTGCTATTTGAAAAATCAAACATTGGCTAACCAAGCATACAAGTCTGATGATACAAAAATACACCTTCCATTTGCAGAAATTTAATTTAAAATAACTAACAAGAAGTTAGACAAACAGGGGCCTAAAAGAAGACCAAACTCGCTCTGAAGTTGTGAAACATACTTCAATTGAAAACATATTTTTCAACGATTTTTATTGATACTTTAAAACAATTTTAAAACTATCATTGATGCATCTAATTTTGAAATTTCTTTGCTTTTGAATTCCATTTTTTTTTATACAAAAATGAAAAAAAATGCATTTTTGAAGCATTTATGTACATTTTAAATAAAAAATAACAAAATAATTATCTCATAGGAATAATATAAATCAAATGAATAGTATCAGAGGTAATGATTGAATAATACTAAAATCTCTGAATCTTTTTTGAAAACGCGGGTATTTAATAGTCAAATATTTTTTATTATAGATTTTACAAAAAGAAATTCATGCACCTTTTTTTGATTTTTCAAACAGCGTGGTTAATATTTTTATTTACTAAGATCTTGAAACAGTAAAATTAAATAATTTTTTTTATAAGACACTCATAGCAAGAAAGAATGTTAGTATTGTTGTAATTATCTTTGATTAATTAATCGTAGGATCATTCGTTAAAGATAATTATGGGAGATAACTTATGCTTAGAAAAATAAGAGTTATTAATTTATAAAGCATATGGGCGTTTTCAGAAACAGTGTCATTTTTGTGACACTGTTTCTGTTGAGAATTATAATTATGTTAAGAAATATAATCTGTTTGAAAAATGGAATTTTAATACCGAAAATTGTTTAATTTTCTAAAACGCGTTATATTTACATTTTTTTATTACGATTCAAAAACTAATCGAAATTTTTGGAATAGCGTGCTTTTTTACGTGGTCACAACTGCCATGTTTGTTGTTTTTAAGTACTATCAATAATTTTTGTTCTCCTATAATGGAAACAGTTAACAGTTTTTTTGTAACAGTTATGAGTATTAATGCAAAAACAAATTAAATCAAGATTCACAAATTGTTGTTGAGATTAAATTAAAAATTTTATGATTTTGCATAGTTTGACCTCACAGGAGAAACCAGAATTTATGGTTGTAACCGTTTCTTGCATTTATCGAAACGGTTAAGTTACTCACCGTCAAAAACGCAGTATAATAAAAGAAATTGAGTTTACCTAAAATTAATGTGCCAATTTCTTAACTGTGCATACTAGGTTTTCCGTAAACATCTCTTTTAATATGCATTTTTAGAGTCCTTATCAAAAATAAGAAACAAAAAAGTATGATTGTTATTAGTGAGGAAAAAAACGAAAGCACTATCGATATCTGGCAAATTATAGTAGATCAGGGTGGATATAATAGACATTAATTGGCTGTTGAAAGTTGAAATAATTTCTGATAATCATCCTTCAACTGATGTTTCTTTTTTACCTTAGGTTTTATGTGTAATGACATGATTTTTCGAAAATTTTGATTCTTTATTTTTTTTTTTAAGGAGCATAGTTTTAAAATCATCCCGCACCCATTTTTTTAAACATTTAAAACCTAGCTATTTATTAAATCCTCTTTAAGGCTTTATTAATTTGTTTGAGTCTCTTTAAGCGATTCTACTAAAAAGCAATTTCTTGCGTTTTTTAATCGCTATTATTACTTAATTATTTACTTGAATCATTTGTTTCAAAAACATTGCAAAACTTAAGCAAGTATAAATATATAAAAGTGCAATAAAAAGAAATCTTTAGATATTTTTAATTTTCTAAAAACATTTTTTAAGTATTTTTTTTTTTTTTTCTTTTTTAGAAATACAGGTTAACCACTAATAAGTAAAGTAGATAACGTAACTTGTTTCTGTTAAACAAACATTGACAACGCTCAACTTATTAGCAATTTTAAGTTAATTTGTACCTCATCTTTCTTAATATAAAAGTTTTACTTTTATTTAAATTTAAAAAAATCAAATTTAAACTTTTTTCCCCAATTTTATGGAATTTAATTCTTTTCTAAAAAACTAAAAATAATAGCGATTAAGCACTAAAAATAATAACGAAATAAAAACAATCACCTAAATTTAGTCACAATCTTAAAAGACGTGGTGAAACTATAAAAAAGAAAGATATTTCTTTTTTTTTTTACTTACATTGTTCATACAAAGGTTGGGGCTAGTTTGATAGCCAGAACCTTCTTTTGCTTGCAACTGAAACCCTATTTTATTTTCCATGCAAAATGCATACAAAATCTGGAATCACATACTCAAAAAATTTTTTGTTCGTGCAAGAAAAAAGTATCCGCATTCTGAATAATTTACTGTATAAATTTTTTTTTTGCTTATGCTCACGTTCTTATTGAAAATATCATTAATTTTTCTTATTTTCCGTTTCTATAATGAAACAATGATTATTTTTAAAATCACTTAAAATAAATGTGATCACATTAGTAATTTAATCTATATAAATCTTAGGAATAATTCTTTTTTTATGAAAATATTTATGTAACATTTTAAAATACTCTATAAATATCCGGTATCTTCTGTCACAAGTGAATTAGTTTTGTTATTTTTCAATAGCCTCTAACTGTATTTTCATCAATATGACGTAACAAGTATTCAACCAATCGAACGTAACAACTTACCTATCTCAAGGCTAAAGAACTAACGGGTTTCACTTGTCCAGCCAGATCTGAATTATTTTTTTTCTTCTTTTCTTTACTCCATTATAAATCGTGAAAGTTGGTTTTTTTTTACAACAATGATAAAAATAAATAATTAAAAGGAATCGGGATAGTTCTAGAATTTCAAGTGAGTTGAAGGCAAAACTGAATTTTCGTTTTAAAGTAATATTTCTCAGAAATGCCGTAATTATCGTCTGCCATTCATGAAACAAGAAAAAAATATCAAAAAGAATTCCACCTGGTTTTGAATTAGATTTGGATTATTGATTTTTATCTCATTTGAGTTAATTACGTAAACATTATTATTTTAATGATGGATCAAGCCTTCTGTTTGAGCTTCTTTAACTAAATAACGGTTTTTGGAATTAAAGAGTCGGAATTGATTATGTTTTTCTATTTTTTTTTTCTGTTGGTAACTTATGAAATCGTTTGCAACTCTTTGATTCTTATTCCATGATTATGTCATGATGTCATTTTCAATTATAAAATCTTAAAAAAACTAAAGCAGCTATTAGTTTGGGTGATTAGTATATTTTAAAACGGAGCGTGATATATTCATTAAAAATGTGTTACAGAATATATCAAATATATATTAAAAAAACTGCAATCGCTGTGTATTTTAAGAATGCATATACATTTAAATATACGTTTTCCTGTCGAATTTCCTTGGTGACCTGGACTTTAAAAACAACAAATTGCAAACTTTAGTATAATTGCTGATTGATGTAAGAGAAAATATATTATTATGTTCCGCTTTTTTTTTTGTTTTTTTTTTTTTTTTTTTAACCTCCAGCACATCGGAGCTTGTAATTTTGGCATCTGCTTCCTTATTTCACTTTTTATTAGGTGGTTGATTTTGAAGCCTGTTTTTTTTTCTTCCTAATTTTGAGATAAAGGTAAACTCTCTTCGAAATCTGAAAAACTTAAAAAAGTTGCTCCCAAATAGTAGAAAAACTGTTTTCTGTTAAACAATAGATAAAGCAAACTTAAAAATTATGGATTTCATAAACCCTAACCCTATAAATCCTTAACCCTAATGTAAAGGTATAAGTAAACTATTAATATTTTCTTTTTAAAATGTATTAAAATTGGCTTCTAATTTAGTCAAGCAGTTGATGCCAGATATAAAAATATACTAACTCTGTATAAGTGTTTTTCTCTCTGTATTAAAAAATCGTAAGCGCTGCCGTTGTTTTAAGTGTTTACCTTACCGTTACATTTTATTATTCCTTACAACAATTAAACTTATAAACTTAAATATACAAATGTGAGTAGAAAAATGCGTAGGAAAAAATTAGCACGATAAAATAAAAAAATTTAAACTTCATAATTAATTCGAGAACTATCAACTGTTGAATTTGAAGTAAATAATAGCATGCGGGCAGCTCTACAGACGACACAAATGCAGTAGCAGAGATGAAATTCGGCATTCTGAAAGTGTCTTATTTGTTTCTGAACTTAACACGATTTTTTTAATTGCAATTTGTTCGCAAGTTATTGCAATTTTAAATTCTTCTTTGCGATTTTTTTTCTCTTTACATTACTTTTATCTTTACATCACTTTTTGTTTTTATTCCCCAAAACTAGAAGGCTCGAAATTATGGTAGAATATAGAAAAATATTCAGGGAATAGGATAAAATAATTTAACATTCGATAATTTGTTCGAAGATTATTAACTGTTCAATTTAAAGTTAAAAATACTGTGTTAAAAATACTATGTGGGTCTATCTGTAGTCCAATGAAATACAATTGCAAAGTTGAAAGTTGACATGCTGAAAGGGGTATTTTTATTAATTAATTTAACCCAAGGTTTGTTTGTTTTGAAATTCCGATTTGTTTTAAAGTTATTGCAAAAGAGCATTTTCCCTGAATATCTTTGTTTTTTGCTTTCAATATTGATTAGTAACATTCATTGTTGCAGAAAAAGTCAATCAATCAATCAATCAGTTGTCAATCGAATGTTACAAAAAAAAGAGAGATTAGATGTTGCCAGATATAAATATCAAATTTTTATATTAAAGTTTTTAAACATAAAAAAACTCATACCAGAGAGATGAAAACAGTTCACTGTTTGAATTGCTCTAAGTCTTTTTAGCGAATAATATTACTTTTCAATTAATTCTTCTTATTGAGTCTCACAATTTCTATTCTATTGGTGAAATTTTTCTTTCAAGCACCAGATAATTATTTTTCAAGTCCATTTCATTGCGATTTTTCGGAAACATTTTTCGAAAAAAATCGAGAAAACAATTCTATGCAATAAGAATTTCGGATATAGTTTTTTTAAGTTTTAAATGTTTGTTTTGAAATAAAATGAGCCATATCAAGTAACATTTAAGGTTTAAAAGTACCATATACATTCAACTAAATTTTGTTATAAATTGGGGTAGCAATACAGAGTGGAGAATTAAACTGTGCAAAAAATAAGAGGCTCATATAAACATAACTCATGCGGGAAAAAAAAAAAAAATTATATATGCAGAGTCTTCAGGTACTTAAACATAAAATGACAATTATTTTAAGGCGCACGAAAATTCAACTGGTACCTACTTAGAACCATTTTATGGTGAAAATTTGCGACAACTACAGTACTGTTAAATTGAACCATGTTTTCGTTCCGTTAGAACCTTAGCATTGTATAATACGGTTCAGAAATTGTAAATTTCCGATGGGCAACTTGTTACCATATAATGAAATGATATTATGGCTCTGCGTCCATTTAAGTCACACGTGGTCCTACGCGGTTCGAAATTTCAAGCAGCGTATTTTAGTATTACCACTTGAAATAGAAAGGACTAATATTAAGCAAAAAGAAGGTACAATAAAGCCTGTCAAGTTGTCCTACATTATCAGGAACTGAATTACAAAATGTATTACAAAAAAATGCAAAACCTTTGCAATCTGACCATCTGTTGTATATGTTGTTCAAATAAATCACATTAACCAAGGAATACCATTCTCAACCCTTGATAAAGTGACTAATAATGTTTTCTGAGAAATTTTCTTTGCTTTATGTACATTTATATATACTTTATATATGTATTTGCTATATGTATTTGCTATATGTATTTATATATTATATCTATTACAACAGTGGTACCTTTGCTATATGTTATTTGTATATTATATGTATTAGAACAGTGGTTACCAACTGGCGGACCGCGAAGCCTATTTTCGTGACCGGCGAACTAAAATATATTACTTGTCATTTCTTGCGGACAATTTTCGTAAAAACTCTATATGGGTCTAAAATACTTTTCTCTTCGTTTAAAAAAAAAGAAAAAAAAACTAATTCCTTTCTTTTTGTGAAATTTAACAAACCAACGAAGCAAAAACTTTATTTCTCAGGTTTTGCCTCCAAGAAAATATTTATTCAAATAAGAAAATAATAGTGTATGTTGCTCTTTTTGTTTTCATTCTTTTTTTTTTTTTTTTTTTTTTTTTTTTGTATTTTGTGAATGTAATTTAACATATGCGTATCAGAAATTTTCCCGCGGAAATTCTCAAATTTAGCTTTTTGAAACCACTCATTTTGAACGAAATTATTTACATTTGTAAATTTTATGGCCAAAATATGCAATGAAATATTTTTAGAAATCTACTTCTTATTTCAATTTTCAATTCAATACTTTTGTTTTGCACAACTTGATAAAACTCTGACAGTAATATTTCATGTTCTTTCAAACATAAAAGAGTCCTTTATAAAATTTTGACAAAGTTGCGGCCAGACATTTGACTGGTGTTTTTAATTGCGGCCCCCGGCCTCATGTGAGTTGGAAGTCCCTGTATTAGAATATCAATGAATTGACGAAATAATATTAAAATCTAAAACTGTATTTTAAAAACTAAGCAGTTTAGTAACATGAAAATTATGTGACAAATGTAATGTATACTAGTAATTAATCTCATTATTTGGGAACTTCTCTAAAAATATTTTTAATTCATGTTAGAATTTTATTACATTTGTCTGTATTTTTATTAGCAATATATAAGAAATATGTTTATATAGCATATGAAATGATTTTCAAAAAAAACCATAACTCATCATCTCTCTATAAATTCCCCAACTTTTTCTTAACCCAATATTTACGAATTTCCAAATTCATCCAATCTAAAAATAAAAATTTCATCAACAACACGTCATATTGCCGCCTGAAATCTTTCCAATACATCATTATCTAACTGATCACTATAATGATTGTTTCGGTCACCGGCGGGGATGTTTTTGTCCATTGACTTCAAGAAAGAACCTTGAGTTAAAAAAAATAATTAAAAAAACTGCGCTTTATACGTCATCGATCGAGATTCCGATGGCTTCAAAAACTAGCCACCATTATTTTAAACCGCTTTGATCATACCATAACCCAAGATGAAAAATTTTGTTTCTATTTCCTCTTTGAAACAAACATCTTGGAAAAAGTCACTTCTTTAAGAAATTGGATTATTGTAAGCAGTTTACAATCTATAATCAGAGATTGCCTGTGTGTCTCTTGATATGTCCAGAACTGATTGTGATAGTCTTAAAATTTGGGTTTTAAGGTGCAATTTTAGCCCCGATCCTAAAAAACCGCACAAATAATTTCATCAGTCCGTTCGGAATAGATATTTGTAAAACTTTCTCTTATAGCTTAAACCAGAGATTCTCAACCACTGTGCCGCGGCACTTTTGTGTGCCGCCAAATTCTTAAAATGTGCCGCCAAATATTAGAAATGATGCAATAAAAATTATAATGCTTTTTTTTTATTACGAGTAAAGTTTAAATTAAAGAAAAGTGTTTATATATAATATTATATATACATACATAATATTATATATATACTTTTATAATTTTTCCAGGCTTTAACCACGTGAGCATCTTTGTAAGCGATTGTTTTGTCTCTGACAATCTTAAAATAAGTTAAAATAAGAAGAAAGCGTTAAAATTGTCTTTGGCAATTTTAAAAAATGTTGAATTAAGCAGGAAATTTAATGATTATTAAAATTATTAATTAACAAAGGAAAGCAAGCTAAATATTAACTTTCAAACGGAAATAAAAGCTGGAATAAAAGTAAGCTATGCAATTAATAGTTGTAAAAGCAAATTAACAAAGGATAACTAACAAAAAAATAAGCTAACAGTTAATAATTAGCAAAAATACTAGTTAACAGGAAATCACAAAAAATAACAATGTTAAAAAAACTAACAGTTAATAAATATAAAAAACAAGCTAGCAATTAATAACTAGCAAAAAAATAAATAAATAACTGATAAACTAATAAAACTAACTAATAAATTACTAACTAATAAAAATTACTCTAAAGAAATAATTAATCCCTTAATAAACATGCTTTTGTAGTACATATTATTTGATTTCACATTCAAAATTATTATCACAAACTATTTAACACATAGGTAAGTATACAACTTTTAAACTAATTTTTTTCATTGTGTGCCGTCAAATTTCGAAATTGTTGAAAGTGTGCCGCCCTCAAAAAAAGGTTGAGAATCACTGGCTTAAACATTAGGTATTGTTATAATTTAAACTGTAAGTGATTTTGTTTTTTCAAATGCTTAATAGATAACAGTTTGATAGGATCAAAGCTCAATTTCTCAAAAATCGGATTTTATTGCACGTTATTTAGTAGTTATTTATATTTTTAATAGTTATTTTATTCGTTATTTTGACTTAGTTCAATGATTAACGTGGATACCATGTGAGAGCTACGTTATCGAAACGATATTTTCGAATATACCGAATATATAATAATTTAGCAATCTGAAACTTTGCTTTTATTGTGTTTATAGTTACTCTGTGTTTATAGTTGTGTTTATGGTTTTGACACACGTTTCTATAAAAGTAAATGTCTTTAAATCACATAGCAATTAAAATGAAAAAAGTTATGTAAGCAAAATTAAAGGCGAAAAGTTTCTTATTTGTTTCGGAGAACTGTAAAAAATTACTATTCAATTATTGAGGTTAATAATTGTAATAGGTACTACTGGCATTGTGGTACTTTGTAGAGTTTTATTAAGTACCAAATACTCTGATATGAGTATTTAAATTTATAGGTATTGAATGTTTTGCAACGTCAAATAAAGTAACAAAAAAAAAAAAAACACTCTGTAAACTCTTGTTCTAATTATCGGATTTTCACGAACTAAGTGCCAATTTTAACTGTTCAAAAGAATGACGTCATATGTATTGATTGTTAGTTCCAACTATTAATAAAGGTATAGAATCAGACAAAAAAACGTACTTTCTCCGAATACCCACTCTACTTTCAGTTCAGAGCTTTGAATGTCAAGATATGGGTTCAATATGGAAAGTATAGTCCCATAGTTTAGTCATAAAAGCGGTTAAAAATTTGAGTCCTTTAATGTTAATTTCATTTTTTTTTCCGTATTGCACCATAAGATATCTTAAAGTGAATCGGAAAGTTTTTGCACATAATTATAAAGTTCATTTTTCAATCTAAAAATAATTTTTTAATATATATTTAGTAATTTTATAGATTTTGTACAATAATAATCAAATAATTTTTAAAGTGTAAGCTACACAAAATTTTAGACCGTTTTAAATAGTTTAAGTTTAATTAATTAGATACAAAATTTTAACGAATAATTAAGAAATGAAAGTTTAAAAAACAGCTTTTTCGAAACGTTATAATTTATAAATTATTCGAATGGTTTCCTTAAAAATGTAACATTTTGTAATTTCAAATTTCGTAATCTTAAGTAACTGAAAAAAAATTATGTACCATACAATTCAAACTGACTTTGACCCTTATTAAATAATATTTAAAAAATATTAGTTTAAAAATGTAATTTTGGATAAACAAATTCTCTAAATGCGTGTGAAAATTTTACAATCAATTTAAAAAGATCCAGAGATACGACAAGAAATTAAAATCGAAATGAAAGGATCAAACTTTCGACCGCTCTTTTGCCCAAATGATTTTGACCATAACTTTTTGATTGCAGCTGATGGTCGAAAATTAGAAATTTGTGAGAGAAGAAGTGTGTTCATTCAGAAAAAGTAAGTTTTTGTGTCTGATTTCTTAATTTATTTATAGTTAAAACAAATTATTAGGATATCTGAGACCAACCCTTTATAATTCACAATAAGATTGGTACTTAATTTGTAGAAATCTGATCATTAAAGCATAAGTTATTCAGGGATTTATTTTCTTTCGCTACAATAACAAAGAAACAAAAATATCGAATATTGATCTAGCAGTTTTTCAGAAAGACTAAATCCAAGCAGGCCATTTTGTACAACATGCAAAAAAGGAGCGGAAACGAACATGTTAATAACTTTTAATCTAACGACCATATTCTCACGTACTTGTACTTAATGGTTAGAAGTCTTACTAAACAGACATATTTTCAGTTAAGAAAACAGACACAAAAACGTTTGTTCTCTAACTAAACGTACCTTATTTTCTCAATGAATTTGGATTCCTTAATCTCAAAATATGAAATGCAACTTCAATCTAGAAAATAAGGTCAGTATATTTTAAGCAGAAGAGGAGTCCAAAGTTCGAACAACTCAATGTTAATTTTCCTTTTTGCATATTTCTTGATATCTCAAAAACTAATGAAACGAATTAAAAAAAGTTCTAGTAAACATTTATAAAGCATGTTTATAAAGAGGTAATTGCATAAAAAAATAGTTTAATTGTTATTTAGAATATTTTTTTATTTCATTTGCAAATGGTCTATAAATAATTTGACATGCAAGGTATACAAATGTTCATACCAATTTAATTTGCGTATCTTTGAGTTATTGAATGCAAATTTTGAAGTATCAATCGAATAGTTATTGAGAAATAAAAATTTAAAAATACGACTTCTTCGAGATGATAAATAACACCAAAAGGAAAATTAACATAAGGACCTAAAAAGTTCCGCCGCTAACCTACCTAAAATAGAGGGACAATTTTTTTTTATAAAGATTTCAAGAATCTAAATTTATCGAAAAGCAGTATGTTTATTCGATTAAAGAGCGTTTATGTGTCTGATTTCGTAACTTAAAATATCGACGAGGTAATAAATTAGCATATTTAAGGTTAGGTCCTAAGATTGAGTCTTATTATCATAGAAAAGATTGGATTGAGTCTTACTACGTGAAAATTCATTAATTAGATCAAAAATCATGAAAATGTTTGGTAATTTTTTTGTGTATGGTACTTAAATAAAACATTCGACTTCTCTGTATTAATCATTACATAAATTTATACATACAAGAAATCCACTGTTAAATATTTTCTAGTTTAGAGGAACAATTTAATTATTTTTGGAGTAGTTTGCTCTTTTAGAATAATCTAAGTTCAATTTTATGTTTTTTCAAATATTTGTAGTAGTTATTTTACTTCTATTTGGAAACAGAATATTCTATGCAACAAAAATGGTATAAGCTTAACGACTAATGCAATACTACAACAATACTTTTGCAAGTAAATAAATACATTTTTTGAACAAATCTACCGCTCATGGAACTCGTGCAAATTGGGAAAAACTCACTGAAGAAATTTTTATTTTGAAGCCTACCAGTGATGAATTAGAGGTGAATTAGAAAGGTTTGGTGTACTCTTTTTCAAAAAAAAGGTTAGTTTTTTCGAAAGTTAGAGAACTTTAGTGCAAAATGCATGTTTGGAGGAGGTGGGACTACTTTGTTACAGAAAAAAAAATTGTTTTGGAGATATTTGGAGTACTTTGGTGCCAAAAAAAAAAAAATGCTTGTTGTGGAAGAGACTGGAGTACTTTGTAGCAAAAAAAGATCTTGTTTTAAAAGTGTTTAGAATAATGCAAAAAAAATTTTTGCTTTGGTGCAAAAAATGATTGCTTTGGAGGTGAGTTATGGTATTAAGAGGATTAAAGCAATTTAGAGCAGCAATTACGTACACTACCTCTTAAAATGTTGATTTGTTTTTATGAATAAAGGATGGGGAGAAAATAACGAAATTATAAGAAAAACTATCAGGCGTATTCCTTGCACTTTGTTCATTTATCCCTTAGTTCTCATGGTAGAAAAATAGGCTCAGTGATCAAATGATGCAACAGAAGCATCAAATTATGATGTAACAATTGACTCTTAAGATCACAACATAAACAGGAAAAAAACTTAACACTTTTTTCGCATTACACTCTCATTTTCCAAAGCATGGACTAATGCAGAGCACAATGGAACCACACAATAGGCCAAAATAAATAACAGCCTCTGAAACAATTTTCACCTTCGGATTGAAAACTTTCTCGGCCATTTCGAATAATAGCTATCTGGTCCACTCCTATTTGGCTTAAGATGCAATTTGCTTTCAATCAAAACCTTCGACCTTCGAACCAAAGAATAATAGTTGTTTGATTATAGAGTGAGATGATCGTTGAAGAACCGTAAAAGCTCATAAAAACCAAATGGGGTGTTAATTTGGCAATGAGGTATTCGTATTTTTGGCGCCAAGTGTGCATTCTTTTCTAAAAAAAAAAATGTCACTATATTAAGATAAAAAATGGTAGTTGTGACAATTTTGAAATGATACTATTTAAAAAATATGCAACAAATAAAAAAAGAAGATACAGTGAGGAAATTGGGTTAGAGAGGCATCACACCCTTTGGGTTTTCAGTTACGGTTACGAGTCACGATCAGCTTTATAAAGAAATCTAGTATCTCTTACTTCACTCCCAAAGCGAATAGGCTGCTGAATATTCATCATTTTTTTTTTTTAGTTTGAATTATTGATGATTTTTGTTTCCATTAATTTTATAGATATGACATGAAGGTGAGAAAATAATCTTAACAAATTATGGGGTGAATAAAACGAAAGCTATTGTATTATTTAAAAAATGTTAATGCAAGTCTTCCTAATATGAAGAAAAAAAAGCTGCTTGTTACTTAAAAATTTTAGCATTATTAGCACTAGCCTTTCTATCATGAAGTAGGAGGCTGTTGTGTTACTTAAAATTATAACATTAGCATTTCTTATATAAAGAAAAAAGCTGCTGTGTTACTTGAAAAAATATTAATATTATCCGTTTTAACATGAAGAAAAAAGCTGTTGTGTTGCATAAAAATAACACATTAGTCCTTATTATACAAAGAAAAAAGCTGTTGTGCTGCTTGAAAATAATAGTATCAGCTTTTTTAGCTTGAGGAAGAAAGCTGTTGTGTTACTTAAAAATTTAACACGAGTCTTTCTTATAGGAAGAAAAAAGCTTTGTTACTTTAAATTATTAAAATCAACCTTTTTAGCATGAAGAAGAAAGCTGACATATTGCTTAAAAATATCAACGTTTGCATTTCTAGAATGAAGAAGAAAACAATTATATTGCTTAAGAGTCTCACATGTCGTTCTAACATTGGTCTTTCTTATTTGAAGAAACAGGCTGTTTTGTTACTAAAAAATATTAATATTAGCCTAACATGAAGAAAAATGGCGCCATGACACTTATTATTAATGTTATCCTCTCTAACATGGAGAATAAATCTATCGTGGTACTTAAAAATACTAACAATAGCTTTTTAACATTAAGGTGAAAGTGTTGTAATACTTTAAAATATTAAAATTTCTAACAAGAAGGAGAAATACCAATTTCAAATTTTTCAAAAGACTTTTCTTTCTTTGTTATCTATTACTAAATTTCAGTTTTCAACCTTTATTCTTGAATTTGGTACGTCTTAAAGATATATTTAGCCATTTTATTAATATTATATTAATATTATCTTTAATATATAAGTTTAATTTAACTTTTAAATTCGATACAACTTAACACCATGCAACTACATTGATTATTGATTTTAGTTTAATACTTAATTTAAACTCTGCTTTTCGAAATATTCTTTCGCTGGAAATATTACAGAATTGCGTGACAAATATGAATATAAAAATTTTTGGTACATGCTCATCGAGTAAAGAATGACTAAATGGAATTTCAGCTAATACTTAGTTGCCGAATTTTATATACTTATAATATAAAATAATATAATATAATAAGATATGATATGATTATAATGTAATGTGATATGATATGATATGATATGATATGATATGATATGATATGATATGATATGATATGATATGATATGATATGATATGATATGATATGATATGATATGATATGATATGATATGATATGATTTGATATGATATGATATGATATGATATGATATGATGTAGTATAATGTAGTATAATGTAGTTTAATGTAATGTAGTAAATTATAATATAATATAATGTAATGTAGTATTATAAAATATAATATAATATAGTGCAGTATATTTATATTAATTTTAGGATTTTATTTTATAACCGCCGACCTAATTCTAAGTTAGCAACTATCAATACTATGTCTCTGTATCCTTGTAAATTTGAACCCAACTCAGACGACAAGAAACCTCCTGAACAATCATTAGGACAAACTAGCCTTCGTGGACCCTTTTTTAATGGAACAAACCCGTATTTACGTTACAGGGAGAGAAAATTACGAAAACCTCCCCCGGTTAGTCCAACAGCAAGGAGAAGATATTTGCGTCAGTACAAGTCATGGGTGCGTTCCGGGAGCAGATTCGTATCAAACAATCACCTTTGGGATTCGAACTTAGTCATATCGTTGGGTGGCGAACTCTCGATCAATTGGGCCACCACCGTTCAAACTTGTTTTTATTAGTATAATTTAACCCTATTAAATCAGAGTTTTAATGAGTAAAAATTTCAACTCCAATCATTTATTCCATCATTCAATCATTTCAATCATCAATCATTTCAACCTAAAGTTACTTGTCTGACCCTCGAGGTAACACAGTTTGATTATTTTTTTCTCAGACTTTATATAAATGTATAAAATACAGTGCATCAAAACACACTAAAATATCCTAACACGTGTTTACCCTAAATTTTACTATAATCCAGTTACAAAAATAAAATATTAAAAAAGTGGTTTAAAAAATATGAGCATGACCCTGGACAATACTTAAAAACTTTAAGAAACGATTGAAGTTAATTGAAAAATAAATCGAAAATTCGAAAATTATATAACTGCAAATACAATCGAGCCATGTAACTTGACATGAGACTGACAACTTTGTCCTAAATCATTCAGTCACATGAAATTAGTGCAACACGTTCTTTCGCTGTCAAATATATAAATCATTTCTATTTATCGCTTTCAATACATGCGATTCAATACTCGAGCTTTCAATACTTTCTAAGGTAAAACAAATAAATAAATAAAAATTCTCAATTTCAATTTATCGCATTGTAGCTGTCAATTCTCACCAATCTCTCCATATTAATTTTTTCTCAGCATAAAAGGGTTTTGATAAAAAGCTTTCTCCAGTTGATTATGTGGTAATTTTTATAAATGTCCCTTACACAGTCAAACATAATAATAGATTAAAATATTAATAAAAAAGCTGCGTAGAAAATTATTACGTCAAAAAGAAATTGTTAAAATTTAAAGAATTGTTTGCAAAGAAATAAAAAATATGAGCATCACAAACCGTTCCAATTACGTTTTAAAAATAAATGAAAAATCCGTTGTTTTTTGAAAATTGCATTTTGTTTTACTATGAAAAAACTATATAACTGAGAAACTTAAAATTAGATTTACATAAAAAACGTAGAAGAAACAATGCATAGAAAAATGAATGTAAGGGAAACAATATATAGAAATTTTGATAATATAAAAGAATTTAAAATTCAAACATTAGCTCGAAAATTATCAGCTGTTAAATTTGTAGTAAAAAATACCATGCGTGTCGTTCTACAAGTCATGGAAACGCTACTATATGAATGAAATTTAACTTTCTTAAAGGGCCATTTTCATTAATGACTTGACATGAGTTTTTTTTTTTTTTTTTTTTTTCTTTTTTTTTTTTCTTTTTTTGAAATTCAAATTTGTTCGAAAGATATGGCAAAAGTGCTTTTTTACTCATTTTTTTCACTTTTTTGCTTGACTATTTATTTATTGTGGTAAAAAAATGATTTATCTCCATCGAGATCTTATAAGATCACGCTTGATTTGATTTAAGATATATAATATAAATGAATAAAATTAAAAAATGAGAGAAAGAGAATGTGCTTAGATGCCGCCTGATATAAATCGTACATTTATAACGAAATTCTTAAAAAAAGAAACTCAAGAGAGATAAAATCGTTTCCCTTTAACTGCTATATGACTTAAGGTTACCGATACATATTGTTAACAAGTAAAATTATTTCCCAGTTCATCAATTCTTATTGTGACACAAATTTTGTATTCCAAAGTTCACTTTTTTCAAGTACATAGTTGACTATTTAGAAATCCAGTAAATCATTTATTTCATTACGATTTACATATTGACAAAATGCTTTCACGTATAATTATAATTATAATTTTTTTAACGAAATAATCCTTTTTAAAAAAATAGAACTTTAAGGAAAGAAAAGCAATGATGAATGAGAAGGAAACGTGATGGTTATTAAACGGAAGAAGCAAGGATTGAAAAAAATTTTTATTAAATTTACCTATCTGACTTAAAATCTCTTTAAAAGACATAGCAAACCATATTAAAAATATATTAAAATGCAAGCTACTATATCTCTGTTCTTGATTTCCGATTTAGTTAAATATTTTTTTTTTATTATTTAATTATAAAAAAAATTGAAAACTGATCAATATTTCTTAATAATTCTGATAAATATTTCTTAAATATACACTGTTTTTTGTTGAAAACAAGTGTGATTATAAAGTAATTAAATTACGGATAAGAAAAAATAAAAATTATCTAAAAAATAAAAGTAACGTAAAAAATTGAAATATTTTTTTTTTATTTTAAAGTTTAAAAAATCTATTTATTTCAAAGTACAATATCCATACTATTAGCAATATGTGTTAAATAACAGCATAACAGTTAACTTTAACTTTTATTATGCTTGCTTAAATTACTGTCTTACAATGAGAGTATTATATCCTGTTTTCATAATCCTTGGGAAAAAAAGCTACTGCAAATTTTTTTCCCTTTTTGTGACTTAAAAAGCAAATTTTCCCTTACTACATTTACTACAAAAAATGCATTATAAATAATTGAAATCTTTATGAAACGACTTTTTAAAATTGAATTAAATAAAACGAAAAATTATCCGCTATATTTGAGCATAAAATTTTCATAATTTTCTCTTTGCTATTTTCCCCCCACTGTTTTTGCTTCACAAAAATTTCTCCAATTTAATAAAATGAGTTGCAGATTTATTTCATATCCAGTGGATTAGATTACCCTAGCAGAACAATATTTTGGGCTCTCATTGGACCAATATTCGTGAATCTTGGCTCAATAAGAGTTTTTTTTTCCCCCAATGAGCTGCACAATCTGTCTTTCCGATGAGCAGACCCAGTGCGTTCTCCAGAAGTGGTATCTACTCTTTCAGGACCACCACAATAGGTGAGATACCGTTGGACATGTTAAGTTTCTGCCACACTAGATGGCAGCACCAAGACTCTATTTGGATGCTAAAGTGCACTAGGAATTTATTATTGCCGGAAATGCCAGGAGCCAATAAGGCACTCCAGGGATCTTTTACATGCCACATAATCATACGACATGGCCGCTGAGGATTTTCTGCATCCCGAAAATCCGGTGTCTAGGCCGGGGATCGAACCCGCAGACTTTGGCTCAGAAGGCTCAATAAGAGTTCAAAGGGCCGTTATTTTCCAATATTGGACCGATATAGAATTATCTGATTCTTCCAGTATTTTACAGTCAATTTCGGCCCTATATAGAGTTCTCATATTCACCTGATATTTTATATTCATTAATCAGCCAATAGAGACCTTACAGGACAATAGATATAGGACATTCTGGAACCAGCATTAAAAAATTTAGGAATCCCAATATTGGTCTCTCGGTGCATCTGCATGTAGGACCTTATTAAATCAATTTTGAGACCAACTGGTGCCAAGGTAAAATTATTGCTAGGGCAATTTAAATGCAATAACGTGATAAAAAAAAACACTTCACTGCAGCAACTTAGCATTAAAATGTTGTAGTATTACCTCAAATATACTAACTAATTAGTGCGCAGACGGTATTTTAAGTTACGAAATCAGACACAAAAACGCACTTACATACCAAACAAACACATAACAAACCCTTTTTCGATGAATTTGGATCTATCAAAGAGTGGCCAGATAAGCGATCGAAAATTTGGTCTTTTTTTGAAAAAATCTCGTATACTTAAAATTTGATTTCTGGAGAACTATTCGACTCCTTTCGTTCAAATTTTTTTTTTTTTTTTGTGTATTCTGCATTCTTATAAATTATGTAGAGAATTGTATACCTCACAATTTAAAAAATTTTCGACAATTATAAAAAAAAATTACGAAAATAATAAATAATTATTTAAAGTTAGTTTTTCGCGTGGAATTATTATCCTTGGATAAATGAATTTTCTAATTGTGTTTAAATATTTTCGGTTCGCTTAAAATGTTCTCGAGATATATCGAGTTTGGACCGCTCTCCTGACCAACTTATTCGATCCATATTTCCCAGGTTGTGTCCAACCCCTATATTTCAGGGGTCAGAAATAGTAATACTTGTGAAAAACAATATGTTTATTCAGAGAAAGTACGTTCCTTTGTCTGATTTAGTAGTTTATAATACCGTCTGATCATTGAAGATCCGATTATTAAATTAAAAATTATTCAGAGTTTTTTTTTTTTTTTTTTTGTACACTGTACATTTTGCGTGTTAGAAAAAAAAAGATATTTGCAGCTGTATTTTTTATCAATCAAACTGTTTTTTCTTTATCCTCCCATCTCTCAATACTCCAATGTAAATTCATTAAACTAATAAGAACTGTGTGTGAGACCCACAAAGAATTAAAAACCAAACACAAAAAAATGAAAAAAAAGGCGAATTAGAAAAATGCGTATACACACAAAATGATATAATCATTTGCATGCAAAAATACTTGAAAAAATATTTATTTCCATTTAACATCCAACTCAGATTTTATCATAAATACAAATACCAAACTAGATTTGGATCTGTAAAAATCATTATCCTACAATATATCCAATGATTATTTCACTTCTGAATGCATAAATAACGATTTAATGTTTTCAATTTGTTCTACATGTGTAACTGTCTGTAATACAGCCAAATTTTAATGCCAATTGTCTACACATTCAGTGATCGGGAACGGGGTCAATTAGTTGTAAAAATCACCATTGTAAGAAGCTCTCTTAAAGGGCAACTTTCTGTGCCAAATGGATACTTTCTTCAGATTTTTTTTTTTCTCGCTATATCGCCAATCATTGTCTTTTAAGTTGAATAGGTTGAGGTTTGCTTAATACAGCCGAACGATGGTGTACGATATATAACTATAATTACGGAATCGTGATATTTTAGTAATTTCTTATGGGTCTTTTACATAAGGGCGCGCGTATTGAGAAGAAAAAGATTTACGACTTTTAAAAGAGAAATTAACCGAGAAAAAAAAGCTCAATTAGTATTTACATGTTCGAAACATAACAAAGCGTGATCCACAGTTTTTTTTTTTTTCTTATATTTTATTTTGGATGATATTGCTAAGCGTTGTTGAGTCTCAACAATTTCCGGGCGAAAGTTTTTTTGAAAATTTCATTTATCATGTTAATCATGTTTTAATATCATGTTGAGTTTTTTCAGTGACTTAACAGTTTAAAACATTGCATAATTTATGTATAAGATTAATTAATTTATTACAATTTACAAGCTACTTTCAAATGTTTAATAATTAAAACAATTGCGTATCTATTAATGTCCATTAAGAAGCTATCATCTATTAATATCTATTAAGAAGGGCTCGGAATTAGCTGTAGTATGTTGTCCAAGAAAGCTGAAATTCGACACGAACCATCATAATACAATTACAAATGGTCACCCGAACCATCATAAAGCTGTAAAAGGATAATTTGCTGTTTCGGTTTTTACGTTTACGGTTCAGCCAGGTTTTCGGTTCATAGTTTAGTCACAAAATATCATGTATTTCATCATAATTGTAATATTACACACTCTATGCATTGTAATTTTTTATTTAAACTCAATTTATTAACTTTTAAAAACAAGTGTAGTGGAGACATCGGACCACTGAAAATGTGTACGGATCAGTAATGTTTTTAAAATCACTGGTCTTTTTGGACCAATGATTAAATTTTTTAAATCTCTACTCCCTGTTTTTAAGTAAGAAAATAACACTTTTTTTAAGAAAATAATTCTATTAATATTTCGCTTTTCAAGTTATTTCGTAAAATTCAATTTTGATATTTTGCTTTTAAAAAAATAACTAAAGAAAATTCAGTCACTTTGTGAACAACAAAATATTTAATAAACATTTGCCAGTTACGTTAACTTATGGAAAATACGTATGGAAAGTTTTCCTATTGGTATCAACTTGTAAAATCAACACCTACTTGTCACCTGTTAATAACTACATGTATAATAAATAGACAAACAGCAAAACGCAGAGTTTTCACTTTGACATGTTAGTATAATATTAAATAACTCTTATAATAAGAGCGTATTAAAAAATAAAGAACAGTAATTGGTCTAATATGACAGTTATTAAGTTATTAATGATAGGTTTTTTATTCTTTACTTATTAGCACTATGATCAATTATTTTAGAATTTTATTTAAATAAATTAATAAAATATTAAATATTTATTAAATCTAGTAATTAATGTTATAAATTATTTATTATTCTTTTTTTTTTACATTTTAAGTCTTTTTAAAGTAGTTTTATAACTGAAGTATATTATCCTCATCTACAAGCTTAAAATTGTTTTTTCTAAGCTTCGTCTACAATTGTACTAGATTCAAAATTTGAATATTAGTGGATAATTACTTTGAATATAAGTGGAAAACATTTAACGCATTATCATTTTACCATATTAAAATATTTCAAAGTTTTTCTAGATTTAAGTTATTCTGCATTAGAAATAACAGCTAACACTAAAAAACACAATGGAAAACATAAATATGAATAAATATAAATAATGGTGATGCTAAATAGTCATCCTAAATATGAATACTATTTATATGAATGCGCTTAATAAGTATGAATCGTAATTAAGAATAAATCTATAAATTTGAATATACGTGAGATATTTTATTTTGTTTATTCAAAAGTATGTCAAGCGAACGAAATTTCGATTTTTAAAAGAATATTTTTGATTTGAAGTTTTATAAAATTTTCAAGCCAAAATGCCACGGCGTGTAAATACTTATTTCCATCAAATTCCTGCAAGCATACTAACCGTACGGAATTATAAAGCAATTATAACGCAATTATAGAAAAAAATTTCATCCCTCAAAAAAAAAACTATTTTGAGACTTTTTATTTCCTTTTATTTATATAGCATTTAGATAGAAATAGCTTAAAATCATGTTACGTAAATTATTAAAATAAAAATAAAAATTGCGTTTATTTTTTGTACGAGAATGTATAAATATCTATCCAAAATTACAATATTTTCACCTCATGAAAATAATAAACACAATGAACAAAACAAATTACAGTTGAGTCCCGATTATCCGAGCTCAGATTTTATTTTTATTTTATAACCGTCGTTGAACAGCCGACCCAACTTAATGGGTTTACGGCTACTAATGTTCAACTCCGTAGCCTTGTAATTTTGAACCCAATCCAGAAGACAAGGAAACTCCTGGATCGAGTATTGGGAGAAATTTGCCTTCGTGGAGGACTTTTTGATGGAGCTAACCCGCATTTGCGTTACATGGAGAGGAAGACCACGAGAGCCTCCCACGGTTAGCCTGACGGCAAGGGGACTCTAACCCATGATCCGTCTACCACTGAGGATATTTCACGTCAGCACTGTGGTCAGTGCAAGCCGGATGCGGAATTCGTATCGACTGGGATTCGAACCCGGTTCGCCTCATGGAAGGCGAACGCTCTATCCCCTGAGCCATCGCGGCTCCCGAGCTCAGATTATCCGAGTTTTCGCTTCAACCAAGCTATCAAATATTTCAAGGATTTTTTTTTTGTTCTAGTTTATTTTTTATTTTTAAAACTACCGCCTAAAAAAATCTGAATTTTATCTTCCAAACACTCATGAAAACAAGCTGACGGGCAACACGAGATTACCGATGATATTATCGTGGATATCGTCAATAATGAAAGTGAAAATGATGAAAACAGTGACGATGAAAATCACCATTTAAAAATCTCTCATACAGATTTACTAAAGGCTATCGAAAGCGCTATCGAATATATTGAACAGTGGTTACCAACTGGCGGACCGCGGGCCTCGTCCGGCCCGCGAAGCCTTTTTTGTTGGCCCGCGAACTAAAATATATTAGTTGTTATTTTTTTGCGAACAATTTTCGTAAAAAATCTTTATGGGGTAAAAATACTTTTCTTTCGTTTAAAACGCCTAATTTCTTCGTTTCTCTGAAATTTAGCATACCAACTGTAAAAAAAAATTCTTTCTCATGTAAAAATCTACTTCGTATTTTGATTTGCAATTCAATACGTTTGTTTTGTACAACTTGATAAAAATCTGACAATAATATTTAATGTTCCTTCAAACATAAGAGTCCTGTATAAAATTTTGAGAAAGTTGCGGCCCGCCATTTGACTGGTGTTTTTAATTGCGACCCCCGGCCTCATGTAAGTTGGAAACCCCTGATATAGAACAACAAGAAGAGCCGACACCAGCCTTCCTGTTATCCCTAAAAAAATGACGAAACATTGCTGCAGAAAAGCGCCATAGTAATGTGAAACAAAAAACGATTTAGGACTTTTTTCAGTAAAAACTTCGTAAAGTATGCTCTTTAAGTGTTTTTAAGTAAGCTTTTTTATTTATAATATGAATTGTATATGGTGTACTCGAATAAATTTTACAGTTGTTAAATATATACTGTATTTAATAAATGCAAAATATTTGAATTACGCTTTTCCATAAATATTTATAATCTAATTCTTATTACTACTTTTCCATAACTCAATTATTTTAAGATTATATCACTATACCACCACCAACAAGAAAAGTTTTTAAATGAGTCATCTACTTATTCTTTCGCTTTTGCTGAATTTTAAATTTTGCATCAGACTTGCAAACTAACGAAACAATTATTTTTCTATCGTATTTCACATCTTTCTCATTTAAACCTTTAGTTTTTCTTTCCATTCGTGTCTATCATCACGAAATTCAAAATATAATAGTAATAACTACAGATATGCTGATAAGTGAATGAAGCAAGAACAATAAAGTCAACAAAATACAAGCTGAAAAGTCAAAATCTGTCAAATGTGTTCGCCTAAACGCCCCAGATATTTGCCTCATTATGTCAGAAATCAAGGCAAAATCAACTTTGAATAAAGGTTTTCTGTTCGCCAACTTTTTGCAGAAAAACATAGACGATCTGAACCAATTCGGTCATGGAGGCTCTGTTAGAACAATAGATCAAGGTTGATATTGTTATAACAAGCAAATATGCCAGCAAATTGTTTGTGTAAAATAAAATTGTTATAAAATCTTTTATAATTCGTGAAATAAATGTTTTATTTACATTAATTTTTCAATTATAATACTCTATAATTTATTTTAAAAAAATTATTTGTCTGGATTATACGTTATAGTGACGTCGCAATTTAAGAAAAGACCATTGCGATATAGGATTTAAGTAATAATCCGCGACTGCATGTAGTTCCATTTTATTTAACCATCAAATTATATAACTATACTTTCAAAGCAATATAAAAACTTTTAAGAGTTAAACTCGTCGGACAGAAGTTTAATTCGTGCATTTTTTATTAGCAAAAAGAAGACCGTGCTACGTTGTTTCAAAAGTTGGCGATGTTGATATTCGTTCGCGCTTGGCCTCCAGTTAGCGTGCACTTACATGCAAACAGGCTCTCTCCATAGTGATAATGGTTTTTTCTTAACTTGCAACAAAATATAATAGTGGCATGTGATTTTTCAGTTAAATTGATTTTTTTTGTCTCTCTCTTAAAACATTTAAGTAAGAAATTTTTAGTTATTTTTCAGGTTTACACTTTAAAAAAATTCCCGTTCTTTTTACGGATTTTCTCCGTGTATTTGACGGTTTAAAGCTGTTTCGTTGACAAAACGGTTTTTCTCGTTTTTTCATTCTAATCATAAATGGATAAAAACCGTCAATTCAAATTCTAGTTTTGCAGTTTTACCGTACGATAACTCTAATTTTTTTTAAAAATCATTTTGCAATTATTTTCTATACTTGCGTGTATTTTTTAGCAATTGTTTTATGGATTTGAACATCGTATAAATAAAATTGCAACTAAATTTTATTGCTAAATTAAACTTTATACAAATACTTTCAAATTATAATCTATCTGATTATTATATTTCTTTATATTTTTTTAGAAATATTTTTTTGGTAACTTAAGTTTCCAGACATTTGTATATTGGTTAGCCGCTATAATTTTAAACATTTTTACACTTAAATATTATTTCAATAAGACTTTAAGGATAAAAATGGTATAAAGTTTATCTTCATACTGAGACACTAGAGCTACGATAGCTCAGAGATCAGAGTGCTCACATCCTAATGAGGTGAGCCAGGTTCAATTCCAAGCATCGACTGGTCGTGCGCATATTACTCTTGGCTCGCCCCTAGTGCTTGGCTAGTGCAGAAACAGCTAATTTACAGAAGTTTTGTTAAAATAACAGTGTTTTTTCGTTAAAACAACGAAGTTTGTTAAAATAACAGCACTTGTCTACTTAAAAAGCAGACGTCTGTTTTTTTTTTTTTTTTACAATATTTTTCAGTTAAATAAAGGGTTTTATAGTGGCACACCATCTGAATATTTTTTTTTTCGTAAATTTAACAGATTAATTTACATGGAAATGATTTTTACTTTTATTGTGATTATTATTTTTATTATTGATATGATCTACCATATCAATTCAAAAAAAAAATTTTTTTACAGAATTTTTGATAAATTTGAATGTTTTTTTTATTATAAATTAATGTAAATACTTAAAAATATTTTTATTAAAGTATTAATTCTTTATTAAAATATGTTTTCTCATTTTTTATTTTAGATTTTTTCTTGCAGAATTTTTAAAAATTTTATGTTTTTTTTATTATATATTAATGTAAATGTTTACAAATATTTTTTATTAAATATATGTTAAATTCCTTTTTAACCAGAAAATATGTGTACTCAGTTTTCCTTATGATTTTTTTCCAGAAAAAATGAAACAGAAAATCTCTTGAAAAAATAACCGTCAATTTTAATCGTCAAAACTCGGAAAATCTTATTTAAGTAAATAAAATAAGAAATATTGATTGAATTTTCTAGTAACAAACTATCTTACGAAAATATATTGTTATTTACGATTACTTTTAAAATTCATTTTTGACATAATTTTTATAGAAAATATGAATGCAGAATTTGTCTCTGTTATTATTTTAGAAAACAACATCGCTAATAAATAACTACGCATTCTTATCGATAAAACTCAGGTCTTATCAGAATAAATTATGTCAATATTATTAATAGACTTTTTCTTTAAAAATTATTCTTCGGAAATGAACTGTAAATAAGAGAAATTTGAAAGTTTGTTTTTTAAAGTTTATTTTTAACTCATTTCTTTCAGAAAATATGAATACACAGTTTCTTAGCTCTTTAACATATTTATTACAACACATTCTCAAGTTAATATTAGGTAAAGAGCTTGAAGAGAAAAATCTATTTTTTATTCTCTAAACTTAACAAATCATACATATACACTATAGAGGCGGTGCTCATCATTTCAAATTTTTTTAGTGGTAGTTTAGGTATCATCATTAACTTTTGGCCGTTACAGATCAATCTTTATTAGGATGTAATACAATGATAACTATCTCAGAGAAATGAATAAAATTATTTACGAAAAATGGGTTTATTAAGTATTGAAAATGGTCATAATTCTAAATATGAAAATAAAGAAAAGACCCTTAAAGGAATCAAGAAAAATCATTCTCTTCAAATCGTGAATTTCTGTTAAGATTGATATTCAACAGTTGGGACCCCCAGTCGCCAAAATTGGAAATTGAAAATGAATGAATTGCTCCCAACTCACAGTTTGGAGCATGGGGAGAGATCCATGGTTGGCGATTTATTGAAATATAACATAGCCAAAAATAAAGCCAACCCCCCTTAATCAATATTAGATTTAAAAATACTTCGCGAATCGGCAAACAGAATGTGAGAGTTAGTATAACCATGTAACTGAAACATATTTGTGGTAAGAAATAAACAACAAACAGTTATAAATATATTTTTGGTTTTGATTTGGCGCGACAGTGAATTAATGAGTCTTACATTAGTTTTGAAATAAAAAGTTTGCCGTTACATTGATCGATAAGAAAAGTATAAAATATATTATGTTCGCTTTTTATAAAATTTTAATAAAAATTAAATAATTGGTTTAATTTAATTAAAATTTGGTTAAGAATGATTAAAAAAATAATATATATATTATATTTAATCCCTATTGTGGTATCACATACACTATAACTTAAGAGGCCTCTACTTTCGCCATCTTGGATTTTAGGTTAAGTTTTTAATTTGCCTTTTCTTGATATTTTTTGTACTTAACAAACTTTTAACAATATAGTATTATTAGACAACACAATAGCTTTCAAAAAAGGTAGAAAATAAAAGGGGTCTCTCAATTAGATTAGGCGAATAAGATCTTTATAATTTTCAGATCTACTATGAATTTTTCCTCAAAACTTTAAAGCAATAAAAAGAGCAAAAAAGCAATAAAGAGAGTTTTGAGTAATTAATTTAAAATTACACGTTCCTCAGTTTTTAGATCTTTTTTAAAAAAAACCTAGCTTTATTCCAATTTAAAAAAGACGAGAACTGATTTGGATGAAGCTAAAAACTTAATTAATTTAATTGTTAATTTCATTAAAACAAAGATACTTATCAAAAAATTAAAAACTGGCAACTGTATGCTGTACCTACCAAAAACTGTTGATTGCAAAATTGTATTGGTATAATTTTCTCCGGAAAAATTTTATTTTATTTTATTTTATAACCGTCGTTGAACAGCCGACCCAATTTCATAGGTTTACAACTACTAATGTTCAACTCCGTAGCCTTGTAATTTTGAACCAATCCAGAAGACAAGGAAACTCCTGGATCAGTACCCCCAGAGGTATTGATTTGTTATGGGAACATGGAGGACTTTGAGACACGACAGATTTAACGTGCATCAGTCACCATTTACTACACGGGGAGTCTTCGGCCGGCGACGATCGAACCCACGACCTCTTATACATGGGCCCAGCGCCCTACCGACCAGGCTATCCCGGCCCTATCCGGAAGAATTTTATTTTATTTTATAACCGTCGTTGAACAGCCGACCCAACTTAATGGGTTTACGGCTACTAATGTTCAACTCCGTAGCCTTGTAATTTTGAACCCAATCCAGAAGACAAGGGAACTCCTGGATCGAGTATTGGGAGAAATTTGCCTTCGTGGAGGACTTTTTGATGGAGCTAACCCGCATTTGCGTTACATGGAGAGGAAGACCACGAGAACCTCCCACGGTTAGCCTTACGGCAAGGGGACTCTAACCCATGATCCGTCTACCACTGAGGATATTTCACGTCAGCACTGTGGTCAGTGCAAGCCGGATGCGGAATTCGTATCGACTGGGATTCGAACCCGGTTCGCCTCATTGGAAGGCGAACGCTCTATCCCCTGAGCCATCGCGGCTCATCCGGAAGAATTTTTTTATTTTATAACCGTCGTTGAACAGCTGACCCAACTTAATGGGCTTACGGCTACTAATGTTCAACTCCGTAGCCTTGTAATTTTGAACCCAATCCAGAAGACAAGGGAACTCCTGGATCGAGTATTGGGAGAAATTTGCCTTCGTGGAGGACTTTTTGATGGAGCTAACCCGCATTTGTGTTACATGGAGAGGAAGACCACGAGAACCTCCCACGGTTAGCCTGACGGCAAGGGGACTCTAACCCATGATCCGTCTACCACTGAGGATATTTCACGTCAGCACTGTGGTCAGTGCAAGCCGGATGCGGAATTCGTATCGACTGGGATTCGAACCCGGTTCGCCTCATTGGAAGGCGAACGCTCTATCCCCTCAGCCATCGCGGCTCATCCGGAAGAATTTTTTTATTTTATAACCGTCGTTGAACAGCCGACCCAATTTCATGGGTTTACGACTACTAATGTTCAACTCCGTAGCCTTGTAATTTTGAACCAATCCAGAAGACAAGGAAATTCCTGGATCAGTACCCCCAGAGGTATTGATTTGTTATGGGAACATGGAGGACTTTGAGACTCGACAGATTTAACGTGCATCAGTCACCATTTACTACACGGGGAGTCTTCGGCCGGCGAGGATCGAACCCACGACCTTTTAGACATGGGCCCAGCGCCCTACCGACCAGGCTATCCCGGCCCCTCCGGAAGAATTTTATTTTATTTTATAACCGTCGTTGAACAGCCGACCCAATTTCATGGGTTTACAACTACTAATGTTCAACTCCGTAGCCTTGTAATTTTGAACCAATCCAGAAGACAAGGAAACTCCTGGATCAGTACCCCCAGAGGTATTGATTTGTTATGGGAACATGGAGGACTTTGAGACTCGACAGATTTAACGTGCATCAGTCACCATTTACTACACGGGGAGTCTTCGGCCGGCGAGGATCGAACCCACGACCTCTTGGATATGGGCCCAGCGCCCTACCGACCAGGCTATCCCGGCCTCCGGAAGAATTTAAAGAAAGTCTAAAGTACCTCAAGCTTCATATCTCAAATTGCTATTGGGTGGCTGTCTTGTATTTTACATGTATCGACGGATAACGCCAAATAGAATATCCTCAGCTATTTGTGAACATTAAATAAAAAATATTAAAAGCATATTTAGAATTTTCCGCCCGTGTCTCCATCCCTTCGATACTTGACTTCGGTCGGGAGAGGAAGGGCCTCTTAAATATTTAGCCACTTTTTAAAGTAACAAGTTAAGGAGACCTTAGCAGTAGAAGAATTTTAAAGCTCATTTTTAAGTAATTTCTTAGAAAGAAAAAAAAAAAAAAAAAAAAAAAATTTCTTCTATAAGACATGTCCTCAAAATATTACCGTCAATTGTTGTCTTTCGAATTCAACCTAGCACCGTCTTACCTATATAAGTCTAATTTTTCTTAACTATATGCAAATCATTTCTAATTCTGAAACAAAATTTAAAAGGCTTCTGAACCATAAAACAAATGATTATGATCTTGTCAAACTTAAGCCTTATTGTTCCTTAAAAGCTTTTTGTCATCGAATCATCAACATTTTTTAATCCTGTTCCAAAGTCAACTCTATTTATGGCCAACTGACAGTTAAAATAGAAAAATAATGGCTGTTTTTTTTTTTTTTCATATGGCCTCCAAAGCCTCGTTCTTGAAAGCTTCGTGAAGAATGGAGTTGTAACCCTTCCTGATCATGGATCATGTATCAGGAGTAATTCATGTTGTCCTCATCATTGTCCTATTCCTTCTTGGAGCTGTTGCTACGATTTATTGTCTCCAAGTCGTAAAAGAAAAATGAATTGGTTAAAGATAATGCTGGCTTGTTCATTGTATAGCTAGTATTCAAGATCGTGGTCTGTCGTTATGATCTTGCAGCATGCTAATGATATTACATCAAAGATTCTTTTGTTAAGATTTTAAAATTCATTTCGGATGAATTTAAATTTCAATTAAATTAAAATACATATTGCATTAAGATGAGAAAAAAAATTTATTCAAATAACTGTAATGTTTTAAAAAATTTATTTTCATGCATAATTTTACAGTAAACACATTAAAGATTATGTCTTTAAGGTTTAAAAATTTACATAAATGAGTAAAATATAGCACATGCATTGATATTGATAGGTATATGCGTTGAGAGGTATAAAATTTACAACGCAATGGCATCCCTTATTTATTTTTCATTTTATAACTGTTTTTTTTCCTTCATAATTCAGGGTTAGATGCAATATCAATATTCGTCATTTTTTTAAAATTTGATTCCTGCTTATGTGGGTATACATTTTATGCGTTAATAATAATAGAATAAATGTAAAATCTACCAATAATAGTTTCGATTTAAATACTATTATATCTTCTTTTTCTTTATTTTTTTTTTTATTTTTTTTTTTTTTTGTTTTGGCTTATAACATAAAATTTACAAAGATATATAGTTATTGTTAAATAGATAGATAACATAAGCTCGTGAATAGATAGATAGTTAATTGTTAAATGAACAAGATTGAAAAGATAAGTCAATATTTGTTGAAATTTAATGTTAATCACAAGTTTAAATGATGAAAAAATTATTTAAAATTTTTTTTTATACAAGTTTACAATACAATACAAGTTTTAATCATATTCTGACCGCTAAAAACAAATATATATCGTCAAATAGAATTTATCATCAATTAAAATTTTGATCACTTTCATACTAGCTAGAGAACTCCAATTTCAACTAAAACATTTTGTCTGGTGCCAATACAAGCTACAAATGTTTTCTATATGTTACAAGCAAAATTTATAGTATCATCAATTAAAATTTTGTCCACACATTTAACTTAGCAAACTAAAAACTTAAAAGGAAAAAAATATTTAAATGAAATACAAACGGGAGAAAATTTATATTTTTCTTTTGCCAAAACTAAAATGAAAAACATAAGGATCATCGCTTTCGTAATTTACTTCTATCACTTCTACTCGAAAACTCTACCCACGTCTTTTTAAAATAATACATCCAATGTTTTTGCACTAGGTGTGGCAAAAAAATTCTCTTTTTTAGTCCACTTGAAAAATAATTTTTAAAATTTTTATTCCATTTAAAAAAAAAAAATTAAATATAAAACAAACATATTAAGTTTTCTTATGCTTCAAAATTCAAAGGTCATAAAAAAGCCATAAATTAATTTATGAAGTATAATATCTCTAATTACATCTTTAGAAATTACAATTATAAAATCATTAGAACAGGCAACGAAGCTTTTAATTTCAATAAATTGGTGATACAAATCATCTTGTTAACGCACATATCTTCCAATCTTGAATCATTCTTTTTAAATCCTACCCTTAATAAATCTTTTTGACGTAGCTGCAAATTATTGCAACTAGAAATAACTTTTTTACAACAATAATTTACATGTCCGGCAAAAAAAGAAAAATAATTTTAATGCATCCCTAATAGAAAACAAAAATCCAAAGATAGTTTATGCTTTAATATCAGGGGGGAACGGCCATAAATTAAATTATCAACTTTAACATCCTTAATTACATCTTCCAAAATGACACTTATAAAATCATTAGAATATGCAATAACTGTAGCTTCGAATTTCAATATGGCAAGAATACAAATCATTTAAACATGTAACGCTTCTTCCCACCTTGAATTGTTCTTCTAAATTCTCTCTTTAATAAATCTTATTAAAATTTACAGCACGGAGGCGCGATAAAACACAACTAGAAACAACCTATTTGACCTTTCCAATAACCTTACATTATCATAAAGAAGCCTTCAATATTCCATTGACAAGATGTGTGTATTGTTTTCTTTGCACTAATTCCTTTATTAGCTAAGTGTAACAGCTTATGTAAATCAATTGATGAAGGATTAATAATTATTAGCGCTATCAATTATGTATAACAGGAAGAAAGCATCTATAATTTTGTAAGAGAACAGACATTCCAGGTTGAAGTATGTAAGGTAAACTTCCTCTTAACTTCCGCAGACTTGAATTTGTTGGGAGTGGCTCGTAGGTAGGTTGGTAAGCAAATATGCTAGAAGCTATTGCTGAGTAAATATTCGAGATTTGAGGACTACTGGAGTTAGGTTGTAGTCAAATATTTTTATTAGAGAAAAGAAGGAATTGCTAAGGACATTTTTTATAAAATAAAAATGTGGTTAAAGGATTGGCACTGTTTTTGTTAGAACTAAAGGTTTTTGGGGTGATACTTATTTGGAATTGTGTATATGTATTCTTAAATATTACATTTGTTTAGATATTATATTGGAGAGCGTTATTTCAGTTATGAATAGCATATTATTAGTTCCTACTCAACTATATTCTTTTTGGAATTCTCAATTATTAGATACAAAATAAGAACGTATATCCGTACTTCAAAACCTATGAGTTATCACATGACTCCTGTTAAATGTTACATGTTTTTTTGAAATTAAAATTTAATTTAATTTGAACTTTTGAACTCAATTATTGAATGTAAAATAAAGCATAATTTTTACACTAAAGGAACTATGGGCTATTACTCTAATACGTTGTGTCATGAATATTTTTTTTTCTCTCCAATTAGATTTATTCTGAAAGTTTTTGCAATTAAATGCAATATCTTTAAAAATTATTTTAAATCCTTAGCACTTTGGGACTGATATTATTTCTGATGTTTTCAAAATATTTTTATTTCTTTTCATTGATTTCTTTTTGGTATTCTCAATAATTGGTCCAAAAAAGTTGACTATGGGCTGTTTGCTAATATTTGACGAAGTCTGTAACCTCAGAAAAATGATGATAGTAATTTTCTCAATTTGACACGTTTACGTTTCGCATTTTCGGGGGAATTCCCATTCCTATGATCAAAAGCGATGAAAACTCCGCAAATTTTGAGTATGAGTCCATGCAATAGAGGATTTTAGATTAAAAAATATACTTTTGTGCTCGGTGGCAGAAATCCTCCAGCAAGCATTTGCATTTGCCGATTATTTTTCAAACCAGATTTAGAAAGGAAAATTATCTCAAGATTTGTAGGTTTTAATCACAAATTTAAAAGAAATTCTAGAATAGTTGTGAGACGAGAAAAGAAAAAATCACTGTTAATTCCTGAACTTACTAAATTATTATTTGTTTCGATTCCTTAACGAAAATTGTTTTCCAAGTTACAGATATATTAGCTAAAGAAAATATCTATTTAAAAAATTCACTAATAATGCTCTTTAAATAATTATAATTTTTAAAAAATAAAAAAAACACATATGTTACAAGAAAAATTTAAAAACAAATTCTTAATTTCCGAAAACTCTAGTTGCTTGTTTATAGACGGTATATAGATTTTTTTTCCTTTTTTAAACCTTAATGATTCAATTCAATTAAAAGTGCATAAAAACGCTAATTATAATTTGAAAAAAAATTTCTCAACATATTTTTTTTTTTATAATTTTGTCTACCTTATCTGTGCGAAAATTTTACTGTACAGTGCACCAAAAAAACGGACTATTCTGAATAACTTTTGATTTAATGTTCAGATTTTCAGGATTCATTCTTAATGGCTCGAGAGGATGACCTCAAATATGCTAATTAATAAGCGCAAATGATATTTTAAATTGCGCAATCAGACACAAAAGCATACTTTCTCTGATTAAGCACACTGTTTGTCTAAGATAGGTACTCTGCCAGACATTCGTCTGGAGCTGTGGCGGTGATTATGGTAAAGAGGTATGATTATCTCAAGTAGGGGTGCGGGGTCCCTCTTAAGGACTGGTTTCGGCGAGAGAAAATGAGACCTCATCATCGAAGCTACCCTCCCTAAAATGCCCTCTTCTTGTTTCCATAGCACCAGACTGCCGCAGACTTAGTGGCGATCAGAGTACTTATCTTAGACAAACTATACCTTTCTTGCGACGGATTTGGAATTCCGATCTCCAAAATATAAGGGGTAGTCGCAATCTGGGAAATTTGGTCCGAATAGTTTGGTCAGCAGAGAGCTTCAAAGTTTGTTGGATCAGTAGCATCACCAATTTTTATCCGATTTCATTAAAATTTTAACATTATGCTCATTTTTAATTTAGTTCCAGTTGAAAATTAAATTTTACATTCATTATTAAAGTTTTGGACTAATTTAATAACATACCCTGTGTTTAAAAGTATTTTTGCTGTTAATGATCATCATGTTTAAAACGGAATCGAAACTGTAAAACTCTTAAGAAAATCAGATTAAAATTAAAGATGTTCTCCAGTTCATACACTGCAAAAAAAATTCGTGTATCCTAACACTAAAAATTTTGACAATAACTTTACACCCAAAGTGCTGTTCTGAATCACCAATAATGTTCCTTTACACTACTTAGGGTAAAGTAGCTGTAATAGTATTATTACAATAAAGTAAAAGTCAGTAAATTTATTTTTACGAGTCCGTATAAAGAGTAAGAATAATTAATTTAGGATGCTAATTCTTAAAATAAAATTAGTTTGTAATACAAAAGTACACAAAGTACAGAGAGAATATTGAAACGAATTCGATTTAGGCTTAACAGAGAAGAAAGCGATTAAAAATCATGCATTATATAATTATTAAATTCAGTTTAAGGAAACTTAAAAATAAAAATATAAATATCCTGATTACAGAACTAAAAACATACGTGCTTTTTGTAAAGGCGAACTTTTGTATCCGTGGGTGTATAACAGCATGAAAAAAATCGACAGCTTCCCATTAGCTCGAGATTGATTGTAAACATTATACAGACGGTATTTAAAGTGTTCCAATTCGGTGTTTCTGAAAGCGAAAATATGTGTGAAATGAATATAGAAAGTGCGTGAACTTGGTGTAAACTTTTCCCATTATAAGAGTTTTAGATTTATTTACACATTTTAAAATTTATTTAAAAGCTGGATTTGGTGTTAACTTTAAAAAAGGTGTTTATCCGCTCAATTATTTGCGTTGTTCATTATAGAATTTGGAGAAATAGCACACCACAGTTTCAATATGTCTTCAGAAACATTTCTTACACAATAAGCGACATACTTGTTTAATTCTACAGAATTTCTTCAACTAAAAGTTTTAAATATTAATAAAAACATGAAAAAGAATTTAAAAATAATGCTTATGAATAATATTTAGAATAATGGAAATCTTAGTGTTCGCAGGTAGCATAAAATTTGCAGAACTTCATAAGAGATTAAAGAGTTCATAGAGTTTGCAAGATTTCTGATAATTGTACTAGAAATTATTTGTTACTCTTTTGAGATCTGTTTTAGATGGCATTTCATTGATTTGCTAAGCAGTTCTTATTTTCCTCAATACTGTTAAATGCGTTGAGGTCATGTTTTCAAAGAGATATTTTAAGCAAAGTAAATATTCCCTCATTTTAATTTTGTACCCTCATGATTTTTTTTTATAACCGTCGTTAAACAGCCGACCCAATTATATGGGATTACGACTACTAAAGTTCAACTCCATAGCCTTGTAATTTTGAACCCAATCCAGAAGACAAGGGAACTCCTGGATCGAATAGTGGGAGAAATTTGCCATCGTGGAGGACTTTTTGACGGAGCAAACCCGCATTTGCGTTATATGGAGAGGAAGACCATGAGAACCTCCAATGGTTAGCCTGACGGCAAAGGGACTCTAACCCATGATCCGTCTACCACTGAGGATATTTCACGGCAGCACAGTGGTCGGTGCAAGCCGGATGAGGAAACGCTCTATCTCCTGAGCTATCATGGCTCGTATCCTTATGATTTTATTTTATTTTATAACCATCGTTGAACAGCCGACCCAATTTCAGGGGTTTACGACTACTAATGTTCAACTCCGTAGCCTTGTAATTTTGAACCAATCCAGAAGACAAGGAAACTCCTGGATCAGTACCCCCAGAGATATTGATTTGTTATGGGAACATGGAGGACTTTGAGACTCGACAGATTTAACGTGCATCAGTCACCATTTACTACACGGGGAGTCTTCGGCCGGGGAGGATCGAACTACGACCTCTTGGACATGGGCCCAGCTATCCCGGCTATCCCGGCCTCTACCCTTATGATTTTTTTTTATTTTATAACCGTCGTTGAACAGCCGACCCAATTTCATGGGTTTACAACTACTAATGTTCAACTCCGTAGCCTTGTAATTTTGAACCAATCCAGAAGACAAGGAAACTCCTGGATCAGTACCCCCAGAGGTATTGATTTGTTATGGGAACATGGAGGACTTTGAGACTCGACAGATTTAACGTGCATCAGTCACCATTTACTTACTACACGGGGAGTCTTCGGCCGGCGAGGATCGAACCCACGACCTCTTGGATATGGGCCCAGCGCCCTGCTGACCAGGCTATCCCAGCCTTCTACCCTTATGATTTTATTTTATTTTATAACCGTCGTTGAACAGCCGACCCAACTTAATGGGTTTACGGCTACTAATGTTCAACTCCGTAGCCTTGTAATTTTGAACCCAATCCAGAAGACAAGGGAACTCCTGGATCGAGTATTGGGAGAAATTTGCCTTCGTGGAGGACTTTTTGATGGAGCTAGCCCGCATTTGCGTTACATGGAGAGGAAGACCACGAGAACCTCCCACGGTTAGCCTGATGGCAAGGGGACTCTAACCCATGATCCATCTACCACTGAGGATATTTCACGTCAGCACTGTGGTCAGTGCAAGCCGGATGCGGAATTCGTATCGACTGGGATTCGAACCCGGTTCGCCTCATTGGAAGGCGAACGCTCTATCCCCTGAGCCATCGCGGCTCATACCCTTATGATTGTAATTTTTATAGAAAATAAATTGTAATTTTTATAGAAAATAAATTGCTTCGCGGTTGGCCTCCTGACACTGACCTTCAAAATAGTATTTATAATGTCAACTTACAGTGCCCAAAATAAAAATAAAACGAAGCACACTGAATATCTTTTTATTTAATGATCATTTTCCACACTGTAAAAAATCTATAGTTGTCACCATTTTTGGTGTTGAGCTAGCATAAATTATTTATTAGCACACTTTTTTATTTATTTATTTATTTATAATTTTTTTTTACTGGCTGGACATATTTTCATGCGCAATAAAATCAATTAAATGGCTTAATTTCATTTAAAAAATAAATGAAATTATTTCATTCATTCAAATGGAAATACATTATTTCCATTTAAAAAATAAACATGTTTTCAGAAATATATTCGTACGAATTATTTGAATTAATTGTTATTATTTTTATTTTATATAATTTCTTGTTCGATAACTACAGTTCTCTACTAAAAAAAATTTTTAGTTTGGTTATTACTAAAAAAATATATTTAGGTTGACCTAAAATATAGAAAATAGAAGAAGAAAAAAAAAAGTTCCAATAAAAAATGTAGTTCATTTATTTAAAAAAAAAAAGTGGAATTTCGTGGAATGTAATGAAAAAAAGAGACAAAAAAGGCATTGAAATGGGTATTCCGAAAATTTTACTGTTTAATTTTCATTTTATTTTTGATAGTAAACAAAACAAATACTGTTTCATTAATGATTTAAATAATAAAGGATTAAAATACGTTTATATTTTTAGTTTAATTAGAACTACTCTCTCTCAATTCTCTTTCCGTTCATCTCGAAAAAAAATGGTAAATAATATAAATGAATGCCAAGAAACAAACAAGGAAGCATTCATAGTACCGTATCAAAAAAGAAGAAGAAAAAAAAGTATTAAAGTCTGCATCTTCAAAAATATAATTGAATTTAATACAAAAATTGAATAAACATTGCACCTTTTAACCTTGATAAGATAATAGAATTTTAATGATTTAAATGATTACAATCAAATAGAAAATCTGAATCGTTAAACAATTTCACACGCAAACAATCACAAGTTAGCATTTATAAACACCATCTTGTTACAAATGAAACACGTTAAACGTTTTAAATATGATTTAATGGAGGTTTTTTTATTCTTTTCTCATAGTCATTTAAAGTCGATTTACTTGCTACAGTTCCTTTAAAATCAAATTGTAAGTATTCTTCATACCTTGCTCCAAGGTTTCACCTCTTGCACTATAATTTTGCACTCAACTTTCGATTCAAGCTTTTAATCTAATCGAATATAGAATAGTTAACTTTCAATTTTATTTTTTTTTTAAAAAAGTCCTTCGGGGAGTGCAAAATATACAATGCTATAGAATAAACAATGTGGGAAAGTTCCTTTTTTTTTTAATGACTGCCTAGTAATGATCAAACTGTATTAGCCTTTAAAAAAAAATTAAATATATAAATGCTTTGCAGTGCAAACAAATGACTTGGTTTTTTATTTTTTACAACTTGATTTCTGTTCCATCTAATACTAGAGAACACTGCAAAAAATTCCGAATTGAATTACGGTAAGAACACCTGCACTCAGGGCGCCAGTATTTTTTACTGTAAAATCCATTTTTATAGTAAAATTTTACTGAACCAAAAATCTGATGTACCGTACATTTTGCAGTAATATTTACGAATCACTGTTACTAAATAAGAAATCCCTGAATCACTGTTACTAAATAAATATTACTTGAAAAATTAAGGTATAAATTTTTGCGATAAAAAAGGATTCTACGGTAAAATGGATTTTACGGAAGATGACTCAGAGTGCCAAGGCTATTTGATCCGTACATGTTTACGGTGTGCAAAAAATTAAACGAGACTTTTTTTTTAATTTTTGAGAGAGCATAACTGCGGTTAATTTTCAGTTATCAGTGATGAATACGACTGTTTTTATATATTCCGTTCGTGCGAGTGCCAGCATAAACTAGAAAAGACAGAGTCGCTGTAACACAGATAAATATTTGATAGAGGAAAATGATAAAATGATTCTAATATCTTCGAGCGCCTTTAGTACGATTGACACCTTAAAAACGAAAAGTATCATTGCTCAATTAAGTTTTTAGCAAAGAATAGTGTAAACCCTTAAAAAAATTAAAACTGAAGATTCGGTACGGAAGATACACTCTCTTAAATGTTCATATCTTTGGCAGAATTTTCAAAATCAATTCACTAAGAATTTTCTGAAGGTAGTGAGAAATTTATGAAGCATTAATCGTCCTCCTTGATTTTTAGAAAGTTATTTGTTTCTTTGGACATTGGTCAAGAGTCAGATACCTAAATTTTCATTCCTCATGATATTATGTTTAGCCCGTCCTGAAGCTGAAATTATAAGACTTTAAAAAAAAATTATTCTTTCTTACAAAGTATTTTAATTAATTACTGAAGAGATTAGGATTTTTTTTTATGATTTGCCTAACACAAAAATGACAAGAAATATTTAAAATCGTTTCTATTTAAAGAAACACGATAATCAACCTTTCGCAAGTCATGTTGCCTCAGGAAAAGACTTTAACTTCAGTCTCGCTTTGCTTTTATGCACCCTAACATAATAGTAACCATTTAAGCTATGGGGCAAATTATTAAAATTATTTAATATTCTAAATAAGTTTTATATGTCCTTTTATTTATTTATTTTTTATTTTTTTAAGTATGAAAATAATTTTTTGTCAAAACAAACAGGTTAGATATCAACTTTTTTCCAAAATTTATCATGCCTTAAAACTTTTAGCCAGATATTAAAATAACTGTACATTGCTTCCCAAATTATCTGACTATATTACAAATATAAAATAGAACATTTAAAATATACTATTCTCTATGCCTAAAACTAACCCTAAACATGATTTATATTGCCAGACTTAACTTTGAATACTTCGAGGAACTAATGAAACCCGCATTGAAACGAAATAATCATTGCCTCAAGCACTAAGAAAAGCTTTCGAAATTATTTCTATTTCTCGCTTAGACCATGAAATTTGATTGATACGACAAGAACTATTGCCCACAGCTATAATCTTAACAGAATCGCTGGCTTCTTCTTTGTATTATTCTAATCATCCTCAAATTACAAATCATTGTCACGAAATCATTCAGGAATTTGATAATTCTGATGATCTCTTGATTTATTTATGAGACTATCTATTAAACGATCCATTAATCTCTATAGCAGTGGTCAGGTAGCATTATTTTAATGATTCTAACCAGATTAACAATAAAAATATAATGATTTTAACTAAATTAACGATTAGTGAAGAAGATATATGTATGGTGGGAAGGTGATTTTATTATTTATGAACGGGTTGCATTTCCGTTGAAATATTCATGCTTTCTTTGCGTGTGGTAATGAAGTATTCAAGGATGTTGCAAATACTGTCCTTTATATCAATTCCTTGTATGAAGACACTTATTTCTAAAAGGTTTTTTCATACTATATTGAAAACGAGTTTAGAAACAGTGCAGCTTTTAGGAATGCGCAATAATTGAGATTTATTAAAAAAAATTAAAACGAATACCTTAAAGAAGTTTCATATCCAGAGAATGGCAAAACTATGGTCAATTATTTAATGGTAAAGAATGCGATTGAATTTTGAATATCTGAAAAAATGCTTTGAAAAACTAAATTTTTCGTACTCAATAATGGTATTAACATAATCATCTCACATTTATAACATTATTTTTAATTAGTGTTTAATACTGAAAGCAAACTTAGTTGAATCTAATATCTCTATCATCTGGAAAAATCAAGTGTGATTTACTTACTCTTGGATTTTGAAAATATATTATTTTTAAAGCAATAAAGCGGCTTACAGAGACAACTTTAAAAATTTTTAGAAACAATTGGCTTTTAAAAACCCTGTTCAATGGAATTCAATTATCTCCATTGACCTCCAAAATAGATTCTTTAACTGAAGCCAATAAGCACTTTAAAAGTTCAATGAAATGGTTAGTAAAAGATTTATAGAGGGCAATATTTCTTTCCTTGTGCTAAAGGAAAGAATGCCCTTTCAAAAACAAATACATAATTACGAAAGCTGCTGGTACTGTACTAGCACATAGAAATTCTAAACTCCTGGTGTACAAAATGCGCAAGAGTAGAAAATACACTCTGGTTTTCGTAATATAGGAAATTTATTCGACCAGGAGGTATTTGGGATGACATGGCATTTTCTAGGTTATGGCACTTGTCTAAATCCAGTAGAACATTAAAATAAGTAATGGGTATTCTAATAAAATCCGCTTCGGATTTTTATTGGGGATGGACGCGGAACAAGGATCAACATGTTAGAAATCGGAACGTTGGTAACAGCGCCATTTTTACTTGAGTAAACACAGGGTGGAACTTCTGATGTATAGTGCGGCTTTGAGGAGAACTCTTCCAGACAGAAAGTCTGGGGCTGTCTGCTGCTATGGTAACAAGCGAGAGAACATTTCTAATGTGGGTGAAATGGAGGAAAGAAGGTGTCGATTGGTTTACTCACGACGTCCTACGTTAAGATTAAATTAAAACTATTCACCCCACACTCCTATTCGAATGGTGATCTTTCCTTGTAACCATAGTACCCGCCACGACGCGAGACAGGTGTCTGGAGGAGTTCTCCTGAAAGTCGTACTATACTGCGGGATCTATTTTGCATGAGTTACATCTCCAAAATGGAAAGCTATTTTAACTCAATATATACTGTACATAGCTTAAGAAGTGGAGTGACATTACGCAAAAGAGTTGAAAATTTCTTGAAACGTTTTACATTCTCTGCCGCTAACAAGAGGAGTTATTTTAAGACATTAAGAATGCTTTCTTTATAATCTTAATTAGCCTTTTTTTAATATTTATTGCCATTACCAGAAAATATTTTCGATTAGTAAAATTTTTTAACACAAATTTATGAGTTTTCATAATTTTTTGGCAACATGTAACTATGTTCTTTGTTTTCTTAAATCGTAATTATAAAAAATATGCACTACTATCTACTACTATTATCAACGTAAACGATTTAATAAATCAAATTTAAAATTGTTTAAACTTATTGAAACTGGTTGTTTTTGTTTTTTGATGGCATCAATGGAAGCCATTATTTATTTTTAAAGAGTAGATTGTGTCTATATGACCAAATGTTATGAAGGTATCAGACAGTTCTAAAATAATTAAAATATCAAATAGAAACGTAACAAGAATAGAAGCATACTTAGCTGAAGCTATCACATAAGCTTCAACATCAGTAGGACATAGACCCAAGAAAATGACAGAAAATTGAAGCGGATTATGAAGAAAAATAGGAAAAGCAGACGATTGGCGACTCTACAAAAAAGTTCTATTTAAACTCAGAAACAAAAATATCTCAGAAAAATTCGAAGAGAGCTTGAATTACTTGAGCTTGTAAGTCGATGATGCATCAAATATTAAATTAAGTGTTGGCCAGCATGTTTAAATAGTTTTAATATCATAATGTTTTATAATTATGAGAAAATTCACACAACTACGAAATATTCAATTTTCAATAATTATGATCTTATTAGACTATTACTTATCAATAATTATGAAAAGATTTATAAAATTAGAAAATTAACTGTTTAGTAAAATTTAAGTTTGTAATTAAAATACAAGAAACAATAAAAAGTTTAAAACCACAAAAACAAACAATATTAAAATATAATAGTACCAACAAGCAACTTTATACAAATACAAAATTAATAATGTTTAATAAGAAGAAAGCTTTAAAATAAAATATCAAGAAAAAATAAAATTTAAATTCGTAATATTAAAAGATAAATAATATTAACGAGCGAAATTAAAATTTTTAATTACAATAATAATATCAATACCCGCTTTCTCAATTTTCGTGTTAATTTAAGTTTTCTCTACTTTACCGTTATATATAGCATAAACTAAACTAAATTCTAAATATAATTCATATTAAGGAAGTACGAATACAAAATATTACTTCTCTTTGTTTCTATAATATTTATAAAAATAATTGTCCTTCAGTAATATAATTACAGTACAACATTCAATTCCTTACAGGTTTTTTTACTATATTTTAGGCTAACAATAGGAAGAAACAATTTAAATATTTAAACAATGTACCTTACTGATTAAATCTAAATTTCAAAAACAGAAACTCCATCCACTAAAACTATTATGAACTAAAAACAACCTTTTCAAAAATAGTTCATATTTCGCTGTAATAAGTAAACTATTTCCTTTTCAAATAAAATCAATATCTGAACTCTTTTTTTTTTTCTTTCTTTCGAAACCTAAAGATATCTTTGAAAACAGCAATACTTAGTTTTGCATTTTCCCCTTTCTGATGTCATTACTTTTTATAACAGCACTGAAAATTGCTCTTCAGAAAAAATAGATTGCTCAAAAACGATAGCAATCACATGCATTAGTAAGTTATGAATAAGTTCACAGATGGTGATTACAGGTTCAAAACGCATGGGAATGACAATTGGGTTATTTGGCGAGTGCTAGACAATGCCAAATCGCATATCTCTTGTAACTGTGGGAATTCTAAATATCATTGTGGTTAAGTGAAATCTGAAGCAAAACGCAGTGGGTGGTTTTATTTGGTCTCTGAAATTAGAGGTTACGTTTTGGATGTTTTGTTTCTCTAGATCAAAATGATTGATTATGTCATATATGAATGCATTTACAAAAGAAAAGAATTTAATTATGGCAGTATATTGCAAAAAGTAAAATTAATTGTTATCGTTATTCATTGAAATTGTGAGTGGTTTTTTCATCAAGTATGATGAATCGTTTGAAGTACAGCATAAATTTGCCAACACATTATTAGTTATGCTATATATAAAAGTATATTAAATAGTTATATAGTTATATTAAAATAAGGTATCAAAACGAAATTTATAAATCGAAAGCATGTTTTTTACAAAATGCAACAAAAAAACAGTGCCGAATGAAAAACATATTTTTGGTTATTTTTGCACAACATCCGTCTAATTAGTATAGTCCGTTGGAAATAATGAACTACCCTTTTTTATGAGGTACTTTAGGTACTTTATTTACGTCACACTAGTGCTGCACAATGGTCTATTGGCGACGGTCTGGGAAACATTCCTGAGGATAATCCGAAGACATGTCATTTCAATTTTGATCATCAGCAGAGGGGATGGCTCCCCTGCTTTGGTAGCCCGACGACCTGAGCGCGAACATTTTTTATAAGAAAATATAGATAGTTCACGGCTAATCAAAACGTTCTTTTATCTTTCTTTGCTGTGTTGAAACATTCGCCTACCTAAATTGGTAGAATTAGAATATTGTTGGTATATTCGGCTTTGCTCTTTTAAGTTCTATATCTAATGATATGTACAGCCCTCCTATATAGTACAAAAGATTATATTTTCATCAAATTCGATTAAGGGCACTTCTCAACACCTTATTCATAAGTTAAAAACTACATTTTTTTATTCATTTATTAATCCCCTTGTGGTCTTCACATTCATCCTATATAAACGGTACTTAATATCTATGTGATCATCGTAAATGCACACCATCCCGTTTTGGCTAATTGAAACTTTCCTGGGACTGACTTCCATAACGCTTCGTTGCATTTAGATAACACTTTTATGCACCCTCAACTCGACTTCAAATGAACAAAGATAAATAAAATTTTGAAAGGAAATTTCCAAATTTTTCTTTAAATATTTATATACATATTTATTCCATATTATTCCATATTATTGCTCTAAAAATTCATATACTATTTTGAGCATAAGTTTATGTATAAGAAAAATATATCAAACCAGCTCTATTACTTTTCAGCTGTCAATTTTCATTCTTCGAGCGATTTTTACTTTTTGTTTATCATTGAAAAGCAGAATAAAAATAGTTAAACGATATCAACTCTTTTATCTCGGAGGTTGTATTTATGGAGAGAAATTGAAATGTCACAATGAGCTTGGTGAAAATCGTGCATTAAGTTGCAACCACTTAACGATTCATCTTACTGTTTCATTGTCGTTCATAAAATTATACGGGTTCATCGTCCATTACAGCAACAATTGAAAATTATTTTCTATTGAGAGTGATTCTGATGTGAAGCTAAAAGAAAAGATGATACGAACTCTTATTCTATCTGAGTACTAATCATAGCCTAATTGAATCGTTTATTTCGGGAAACAGTTTAATATCCGTTTCCTTATTATGTAGAAAAAATATATTAAAAAGACGTTTCTTTATTAAATCAAGTTTTCAATAAATTTAAATTATTTTATTGCTGTTTAAAATTTATTTGAATAAGAAGTTCTATTTTATGCCATTCCGTTTCTTTATGTTTAGTTAGTGAAAAGTATTAGAAGAATGAGAAAAATTTTAGGATTTATCTACATTACATATAAAAGCACTAAATCATGTCTTATGTAGCACTAAAATCACGGGGTTTTCTATCTTATTAAGCAACACTTGAATCAAACGTAAAACGACAATTAATCTATTTTTTCCTTTTGATATCTACATGTATCCCATCATTAAAAATATTATTGATTTTTAATTGAAAACAGTTCTACATCTCGAAAATAAGTTCCTTTTATATTTTCTCCCAACGAAATACACTTCTTGTTAGCATTTTATTAAATTATTTATTCATTTAATTCTTTGTTTTTATTTGTTTATTTAATTCTTTGCTTTTTATTTATTTATTTATTTATTTATTTATTTATTTATTTATTTATTTATTTATTTATTTATTTATTTATTTATTTATTTACTTATTTATTCGTTCATTCATTCATTTATTCATTCAGTTAAATCTTCCAAAATAAAATAAAAACGTTGAGTAACTGTTTCCAAAAAAAATCATTTAAAACCTTCTTCCATTATGCTCTTAAGCTGTTTGTTTTTTATTATTTATTTGTTCAGTCACAATTTACAAAATAAAAAAAACGTTGATTAGTTTAATAAAACTAAATTAAGTTGTTTCCCAAAAAATCATTTTAAACCTTCTTCCACTATGCTCTTAAATTGCGCGTTTTCATTCATTCATTCACTCACTCGTTCATTAATTTATTTATTTAAAATTTATTTATTTAAAATTTATTTATTTGAAATTTACAAAATAAAAAAACTTTGAGTAAGTAAATAAAACTAAAATGAGTTGTTTTCCAAAATAATTATTCTACTACTAAGCTCTTAAATTGTGAACTATAGAAAAGTTCAACATACAAGATTCAACCATTTAATCTCTAAATAGTCAGTATATAATTAGTCGTAAGGATTCGCTCTCAGAAAAAAATCGGTTCAATGTTAATAAATAATATCGGTGCCGTGAACCATAATAATTCTCAAATTTGCTGCAGTCTCCATAAAATATTAAATTGAACCATTTTTCCGTTCAAGTTGATTCATCGAACAGTGTAATTAAGTTAAAGAGATACGCTAAAGTAATAACAATTGGCGCTGAATAAAGGTTGTAGTAACTTTGAACGATGTAATAAGGTTTACCATATTTCAAAAGTTTTATCAGTGTACACTATATTCTCTATCCTAACAGATTTTGAATTGGATCCCACACTAATTTTAGAGAGAATTCCTATATTATTGGGTACCAACCACCATTTTGTGTAGAAAAGTGGCGATGGTTCTCCAGTTGTAACAAAGCACAAAGGATATTCAAATTAAAAGGCGAAGTATCCTATGATAACAAGCCATAAACAAGCAATTCAATTTGATATCAAAACACCGGAAGAAAATTTTACCATACAAAATGTTTAGCAAACCGATGAAATCAGAAAATTTAGCTTGATAAAACTCTAATAACAAAAATCTTTTTGTTTTACTCCAAACTTCCACTAAGATTCTCCAACGGAAAGAAGAAAAAAAAAAAGTAGGAAGTTCTTCGTTTCCCTTTTTCTAAAGAACTTTCGAAGATGATTCTAATTGATAAAAGTTCTGAACTAGGGTTAAGAAGAGAGAGTAACTGTAACAATACCTTTTTTTTTCCGGTGGCTTCCCATTGTTGCATTATTGTTGCAAAAAGGGACTCATTTTGTGGGCATTATCATCATCAAACCAGCGTGAGATACGCGCGTAGGCGGAAACGAGATGGAAAGTTTCGGAAGAACTCACATGTGTGAGTTTTTGCATGAAAGGTTCGCATTGTTTTAGTGGAACAACTTGTAACAAATTTTCTGAGTGTTGTTTTCAGAGTTCAAATATAGCTGAACTGACATCGATTCGAAATGGAAAGTATTTACTGCATTTACACAGATAAACAAAATGTTCAAAGATGTGTTTCAATTGTACGTGCGTGATGTATGCTTATTTACAACAAAGAAATTAGTCATTCCAACTTTTTTTTCCCATTTATTTTCTGAAAGAAATCTTAATTTATTGAACAGCAAACATTTAATGCAGTTAAGTATAAAATAATATCAACAAACACTCTTATATATATATATATATATATATATATATATATATATATATATATATATATATATATATATATATATATATATATATATATATATATATATATATAGCGCAAAAAACAAAGAGAAAAAAAGAGAAAAGCGAAGAAAATTAATAAGTTACATTAACTGCGCATAAGCTGCAAGTATATAGAACTCATAAAATAAGCTAAAAAATTGAGAAAAAATGGAGGGAAAAAAATATTAAAAATCCGGAAAACAAAAAAAATGAAAGGATATAATCTCTTCATCAGCTCTTCCTTGCGCAATCGGACTCATCCAAGGTAACTAACAAATTTGACGCGCTTCAGTATTGCAGTAAGAACGTGCCATAAGATATCACTTTATTTATGCTTCTGTTTTCATAGTTTGTAATCTGGCAATCTTATTACGTAAATATTTTAAATCATTCTTGAAAGATGCCGGTACGAGTAAGTTCATTTAAATTCGCTCCTCACTATGCAGAATTCCTCTCGTGTACTGTTCTATAATCTCTTTACATTTTGTTTTTTGCTTGATATTTTTGTTTATTTTTTACCTAATGTGTTCTGATTTCGTTTCAATTTTTTTGAGTGCTCCTCACACTATTGTATTGATATATTTTGCTTTGGCTATATTGATACAATATTAGAAAGCACTCCTTTTTGCGGATATAATCGTGTAAGCTGATGAAGAGATTATATCCTTTCATTTTTTTTTGTTTTCCGGATTTTTAATATTTTTTTCCCTCCATTTTTTCTCAATTTTTTAGCTTATATATATATTAAATATATATATATATATATATATATATATATATATATATATATATATATATTTTTTTAAAAACACCAGACTCATTCGGTTATTCCATTTGAATTCCATTCAGCGAGTAGAACAATGAAATTAGTACAATATATTTTTAAGCACATAGAGTTTGATGCAACAAACGATTTTGTTTATTCCAAGCATATTTCAAGGCGACAAATTTGTCATCCATTCGAATGATTTTAAGGACATTTGTAGAACGTTTGACGACAATTTGTATCCATTAGCATTATTCTTGATAGTTGGAAATATTCCACAGATTATTAAAAATTTTCAAAAAAAATATAATAAGAATAAAATAATAAGTAAGAGCAAATTTGCTTTAAAATTATATTAGTTACCTCTAAAGTATGGAAATTAGTTTTTTTGTAGATTGTCTATCTAATGATTGTCTAACTAAGGTGATCCGTTTATGTGTCAAAAATTGTTTCATTTGTCAAATTATCTGAGTAATCTGCAAACTATTTAGACCTTCGATTCCCAATTTCTTTTGACTGTGGAAACCCCGAGTCTTAATGAATGCATTTCATCAACGATTGTGAACATATAAATAAACAAAAGACTAATAATTACTTTTAAAATAAATAATATAAATTTTGTTATTTATTTTGAAAAATATTTAGTGAATGAAGAAGGAAATTTTTTCCATAATATCGTTTCATTAATTTAATAGTGTTAAAATTGGGTTTTATATCAGACAGATGAATCACAGGTCTGGAGTGACATCTAGTCTAGTTCTTAATTTAATTTTAACTCATGCATAAACCGAAAAATAATGATCATAAATATGGTTTCCAATAAAACAGAAACGAAAAATGAAGAAAATAAACGTCTAAAATAATTATCAGAGAAACATACTTCTCCACTGTTTAATCGGTTTATTTTTATTCGATTCGAAATACTAATGGAATTTTTTAAAAAGAAATGTTTTTTTTTTCATAATTCATTTATGATATTATCTAATTAGAAAAAAACATTGTTTTGAACTTTCTTTCTTCACAAGTATCTCAATTAAATAATTTCATAGATGTAACGGGTATATTAAATAAATAATGGATTATTAATTGGGTATAAATTTTATTACAGGTTTTGAAAATCATTACTTAAAAAAAAATTCCTAACTCTCGAAGCCCCTTTAACCCTTCTACGGAACCTTAGTGTTCCGCGGAGCACCATTTTGGAACCACTGGTCTAGATCAACTGCACCTTACCTACCATGCACTCGTTAAAGTGAAAATAAGAACTTTGCTTAAACGGTAACGTTTCTGTACGCCTAAATTAGCATAATGTTATTTATTAATTTTTTGCTCTCTGGAAAATAGAATAATTACAATTAAACAATTAACATATTAGTTATTAGAATTAATCATCAATCAACATAAAACTAGAATACAAAGAATCAAATGGTTTAAAAAATTATTACAATTAAAGAAATTAACACAATTTCAATTATTTATTTTTCAATTGTTAAATTATGTCAGTAAATACACTAAGGGAAAAAGTAGGGTCAAAACTATTAGAATTTGATAAAATTTGCAGTGTTTCTGGCTCTATTGAAACTCCAAAAAGTTCGGTTATTTTTACCGAAACGCCTTGGAATTGATTTGTTTGAAATTAACAGTAAAATAAGGTTTTATAACATGTGATAAAATTTGGTAAATGTGGTAAAATTTGGAAATTTTGTCATGATATTTTAGAGCATGGCAAAAAAAACATTTATTCGGTTATTTTTTCTTTTTTTTAGTTTTGTATTTTATTACTAAATGTTTGGTAATTATAACAATATAATTTTAAAAACCAGACTTTCCAGTAAAATATTACCATGTGAACGGAAAAATTATCAAATAAATGGTTTAAATACCGTATATTTTGGGTTTTTTTTTTTTTTTAACCAGACTCATTTTACGCATTTATTTTACCATTTTTTAACCAGAAATAAACCATTTTATTTATCAGAATCATTTTTTTTTACCAGTACGATAATTTTACTGGAATTTTTTTCTCTGTATAGAGTTTAAAAAGTTACCTTTTAGATACCTTAATTGTATATAAAATAAGCTTAATTATGTGGTTTGAAAGTTTTAAAGATATCTTAATAAGATTAACTAAACTATCGCTACTAAAACTTCTGGTAATTCGTATTCAACACCACTTACACTAATTACAAAGCGATGCCCACGTGTCTTTATTTTATTTTTTTTAATTTATATCAAGCGCTTTCTTCACTTCAACGTCTTGTATTATTCTCTACAGCAAAATTAATGAACCTCATTTTACCCATAAACTTTTTACCGTTCTTTGTTGTAATAATGGAATCAGGTAGAAACGATTATTACCTTAATGAATACTTATCCTATTTGCATTTAAATTATGATAGGATTAAACCAATATGATAAGTAAACAATGGTTTAAGGAAATTTTTCCGCGCTGTGGTCTCAATAACCCATTCGTGTGCTGCAATGCTGTGCAAAGTTGTAAAATGAACAGAAATCCAAACTTTAAACTGTTTATTAAAGAGGATATTTTAAAAGAATAGAAAGAGAGACAGATAAAACTACATTTATTTAAGGATCTTCTTTTCACATGTTTAATTATTTTTTTTAACTTTTAGCGATATTTATGCTAGAATTATTTGTTAAGCAAGCAGTATTTATTAAAGGAACATTTTATCTAAATTTTTAGAATATTATTTAACTGTTGTTTTCTTATATGACTAAAGTTTAAATAATATATTTTTTAATTAAATTTTTTAAAAACGACTTAAAAATGCACTTTTCCCCCCCTTGGAGCTCTTGTAATCCTTTAAAAACGCCCTACTATTCCTCACATATAAATGTACCAAAATTTTTCCTTCTTTAACGAGAGCTAATTCTGGTTTAGGCGCTGCTCCTATTTTAATATTTATTAAATAAGTATTTTGTCGTTTTTCGGATATATTCGCTGAAAAACTTAATTTTTCTAGCAATTCAGTTACCATAACGAACTACGTAACTGAGAATTATTAGATTTACTGATAATTATACTCCGTCACTGAGTCACCACACAATTTCTATAAAAACCTATCCAAACATACGAGGGTCTCAACTTATTCATTCTAAAATTAAAATGCATGGCATGATTTTTCAAAATCTTTCTCCAAGGAAAATAAAAAGCCACAGTTTAAATGCATACAGTATACTGTATGCCTACTTGAAGCAAAGCTATAATTTTATACTGTATGCCTCCTTGCTGTAAAGAATTGCCTGGGTTTTAAAACAGACAAATATATTTTAAAAATTATTAAACTTCTTCAAAAATCGCCAGTTTGGCGACATTTTCCCACCTAGATGAAACTTATCAAAATCAATGTCTTAATCTCATTTTTTGCAAATTTTTATGAGCCCATATAATGCAGTGTCGGAGTAAGTTTTTAATCATTAAAAATTAGACCTCAAACGCTTTTCATTTTCTCAAAACTGTGGCTTTTCTCCATATTGACGTTTCGTACCATTTTCAGAATAAGCCTAGAAGACGTTGGTAAAAATATGCTTAACTTGACCTAATTTTAAGTAATTGTTACAAACTCAGATCAGTTATGAAAAATAGCATATTATTTCCAAAGAAATGGCATCGTTTCATGTGACTTCAGAGCCTCCGAAAAACAGCTTTAAGAATAAAATCCATTTTCTATAGTTTAACTGAATTAAGAAATATTTGAGAAAACTTGTTCAATAACGCAATGTGTTTAGTATCAACTGATAACACATAATCTCTATCCCTACTTAAATACATTTTATGTAAGGGATTTCGCGTAAAACAAAGTAAGAAAATTTGAATTACTTTCTCAAAAACTTCTATATTCTTTTGAATACAACTACAATTATCTTTTTAAATCCATAAAAGAAGTTTTAAAAAAATACGCTTTCGTATTTTATATAGTTACATTAATTCTTTATTACTTTTCAAGGACTAACTTTTCAATTAATTTACTTTCAAGGGCTTCCTAATTATTATAGATGAACCAAACCTTTGAAATCTGCATAAACATCATAAATTAGCGAATATAAATCTAGGTTTTTAAATTAATAATATAAAATAATTCATGTTGAAGGCAATAGTTAACTTACAACAGTAGCTTCATTTTTTAGCCATTTTGGTGTTCTACTATTTCTTTTATCTCTAGAGTTGTACAACGGGTATATTATTTAGTAGATCTACAAAACTTGCATTCGGTTTATAATCCATTAAATCAAACAATCATTCGGCTATATCTTATTGCATCCAATAAAAACTAATAATAATGTTACGCATAACCTTCAATTGTAAAGCTAATTATATTTGAAAGCCCTCTTAAATAAAACCTTACAAGAACCGGAATCGTTCTAAGAACTAGGTCGTAGTCTTAAATCTAAAATATCACTTTTTTGAACTTTAAATTAAAAGTACTACCCGAAAAATACTCAAATAACCTTAACTTTATTATTCATGGTAAAATGAATCTCAATTCCCAAAAAATGAAGTCTTGTATTCAATGATCTTGAAAAGAGTCGAAATATATGTAATGAAAATCCTGCAACCCAACATATCATAGTTTTACGAACCATAAAATAGTTTGCGTAAGAAAAATTCATTCAGTTCAGAAAGAATTGCCTTTTACAATATCCCACAAACATACTTTCCCCTGCAACCAAAAAAACTCAACTTTCACTCTTGACTAAAGAAGCAACAGTTCATTATTGTTTTCTTTTTTGTCCATAACCTCAATTAAATTTTACATATAAACTGCTTTTCAAGTATCAAATGGAAACAATGGATAATTAATGATGATACTCAATAGTGAATGTGAGCTCTTATAAGTTCAATATAAAGAGGTTTATTGTCTTATAAGACATTAAATGAGAGTTACATCGAAATGAACAGAGCACAAGACAAGAAGTAGAATTTTTCATGTCATGTTTACGGTAGTAAAAAAAGGGTTAAAACCTGAACGACCAATTAATATCATAAGTGGATCTTGTATAGGAGGTTACGGGTTTTGAAATGCACACCCTTCTTTTTACTGCATTGCTGTGTACTTTTTTTTTATTCTTATTATTTCTTTAAAAGTATATTTGCTAACATTTCTTTCAAAATTTTTGTATAAAACAAATTCCATTACTATTGCATGTAAGTGATGAAAGCGCCACTAAGAAATTCCTTTTTTGCTTTGTAGGAAATTATGTTTTTATTCTTCTCTTAAGCTAGTGTTCCTTTTGTTTAACACTTTGACGAAGAACTTTTCTTAGACATATTTTTCCTACTTTTTCCATTATTTTTTAATTAATTTAAATCAAAATAAGCGAAAAATATTATAATTAGCATTTTAATAATTTATAAATATGGAATACAGCATGAAAAATCATTTTCTTTTCTTGTGTTAAAAGTAAAATCTCTCAAACACGGCTCACTTCCAAACAATGATTTACTTATTTGTAGTTATTTACTTATTTGTAGTTATTTTAACTTATTTGTAGTTATTTGAATCTAAGAAAAATAGTTATCCATCATTGAAATTTCTTTAATTTGCAAATTAATACATTTTTGAGTATGAGTAAAGAGAAGAAAAAATCATTCAAAACTAATATTTTTTTTTTTTTTTTTTGATTTTATATTCTAGCACAAATATAATACCGACATTCTAACAGATTTTTTTAGTAACTATCAGACTGTTTTTTGTAATTTAAAAAATCCGAAATATAATTTTGTTTCGAATTAAAACGTCAGAAAAAAATCTTTGAAAAGGGACACATGTGTTCCATGTATGGCAAAAGTTTAAGTGTTCGTTATCAAAAATATTTTCGAGTTTTTATTGTTTTTATTCGTTAATCAATTATGGATTGAAGACTCGCAAAAACAATAATACAACAGTTAAAAAATTAAAAAATCTCTGTTAATAACGAGAATATTAAGGCTGTTTTTCAAAAGCTCTACCGTCCCATGTAATAACGCTTATTTGCGAATAATAAGTTCTTTTTGTGGCTGTTTAATAATTTCAACAGCTATTCATGACTGTTAGGTTAAGATTTGATTATCTTTAGGCAACGTCCTCTTTAATAATTATAAAAAAGTCGCAAATATTCAATATGAAGAAAAGTCACAGTCCTGTGAAAATGAAAAGCGTCTGAAGTAAAATTTTTTCAATTCCAACTATTAGTTCACACTTTCCCTATATCTTGTTCAAATTTTCAATCCTTAATAAAATACTTTCTACTTATCCACTCAAGTTCAAATACATTTTGTTAAACTTGTAGTGGATGACACTTGTTGTTAATACAGTTTTTTTTTTAATATTAATTCATTAATTAAATAGGGATGATCGAAAAATGAAATAAAATTCTCTGATTGGTTGAACGTTAGTCATTGTTTTCAATTTTACTATAAGCTATTCAGTTTTTCACATACTTTAAAAATAATATCAGTGATAATTTCTAACTTATAGCAGCTCTATTTGAACAATAAATAATTTATTGATCATATTTAATTATTTAATATTCACTGTGTCAGATAAATTTTATAAAGAACATAACATAGTAGCACGTGTGGTCCACGTCACCAAATTTATACTTTTATAGCTGTCCAATAAAACGGGCTTTTTGTTTCAATTCCTACAATTAGTTCACACTCTCCTTATATATATTTATATATCTTGTTCAAACTTTCAATCGGTAATAAAATACTTTTTATTCATCCATTCAAGTTCAAATACATTTTTTTAAATTTGTAGTGGATGACACTTGATGTTAATACAGTTTTTTTCAAATATTAATTCATTAATAAAATTTAACTAATTAATTTTAGCTTTATGTGGGAGAAAAAATTGCAATTATTTAATAAAAAAGTAACTAAAATGAAAATAATTCTGCTCCGATGTAAAAATTTTCAAAATTCTTAGCAAATTTCAAATCAAGAGACAATTTGCAGTTAGAGAGGAGTAATTGAGCAATGAATGGGAAAGATATAGGAATTGATTGGGGATGAATCTTAAGCAACATGATGTTGTTGATATGTTAGTGTAGCGAGAAAATATTTTTGCTGCAAAAATAGTTGGATGATAATATGCATCTTGTTACCACTTAATCTGTTTTATTAACACAAACTATAAGAAAGAACTTCGTCACGATATATCGCGCTATCCGGTAACGAACGTACTGTATTTTACGGTAGTTAGTCTCATGTTTAGGTAATCTCTCTTTATACTTATGCTTACATGATCTGTAATTTTAATTGATTATGTGACGTGTCTATTGATCTATATATATATATATATATATATATATATATATATATATATCAATTTTAATTCTAATTCACATATTATTACTTATATATTAAGTTCTTAAATATTTATGAACATTTAAGTTTCCAATAAAATGTAATGCTTAAAAATCAATCAATAATTTTTTTTTCATATCACATATCGATTATTAAACAGCTTTTTTATAAATTTTTTTTCTTTTTTAATATTATTAAACGACTTATTGATGTATTTCTTCTTGTTACTCTAGAAATCTGTTGGTAAAATGAATAATCCATGATAATCAAATCAAATGATAACCAAAACAGATCATGAATACAAACAATACAAAAAATCTGAGTCTTCCTTGGAGATCATTAATAAATTATCCTAGCACTAGATTAACACTAGATAAACCTATATTTTTAGAACGAAATTATTTTCAGCAAGTGTCAAACTTAAAAATAGGGCTTTACATTTTGTATTTGAGCTACATTGTTTTCAAAAGAATGCAAATAAAATCTTTAAAGCTTTAAAAGCTTTAAAGACAGAAACGTGGTTACATTTTAAGCGTTAAATTTTGCTAAATTAAATTTATTTTGAAATATAAATATATATTAAAATTAAGCTTTGCTTCTAAATTTAAAATTTAAAAGATATTTTAATACCTTTTTAATTAGATATTTAATAATCGATAAGTATTTTATGCGAGAAAGAATCAATAAACGAATGATATACAATTTACATTTGAAATAAATTTCTGTATTTTTTTAAAGCGATTAATTATAATGTTGAATTTTATAATGGATGAGGCAAAATTGTAAACGCTCCAAAAGAAACTTTAAAAAAATTAAATTGGCAAACTGGATCTACGAAATGTATATTTTTAAGCCACAAATATTTTCTGCGATTGTCATTATTAAAAAAATTCACAAAATAAAAATAATTTTGAAAAAAAAAACATTTCAATAAATTTTTCAAACTTGCTTTTCCAAACATTAACTTCAGGACATGAATATTTTCTGTGTATATTATCAATGTCGAAAAAAAAGTTTTTTTTTTTAAAGTGTATTTTAAATTAAAAGTTTTATTTTTAATCAATAATTTTTTAATTTCAAAAAATAGCTAAATTAAATTACTTACATGTCCAATATTTTTCTTCATATAAAAAAGTTCGCTTTCACTAATCATTATTCTTTTTTTATTTCTTAATTTATAAATTAGTTTTTTCCCTTTTAAAAAAAATTTTTTTCGGTCTGGGCCCATTCTCATACTGAAAGGTGGTATCGGGCTAGGGCGGACTTGGACCCATGATAAAATTTTCGCACGTAAACTTTTTTACTTCTTTTAAACAAATGTTTAGTTTTAAAATGAACCACACGTTCAATAGAAAAAAATGTATAAGGTAAAAATTTATAAAAAAAAATGTACATGGTTAAAGAGATCTGCGACTTCATTCGGCGCTTTTGCTTTATGTAACTTGCACCAATAGTTAAATGACATTTTAGTTTAAGAATTTGATTTTCTTTTTGGATATGTCATGACACATATCTTTGGCTCTGACTGAATTTACCCGGATCCCATTTTTCTACTTTAAAACTCGACTGTAAATTATTTGTAAATTCTAAAAATATTTTTCTTAATTATAATAAGGTAAAATGATAATCGTTTGCTTTTTTCTCTCTATTTATTTTGTAAATATGATTATGTATAGAAATATTTAAAACGTTCCTTTTTGTACAATTTTTTCCAAAAAAATAATAGAATAATTATTTTTCTGAAGCTTGAAACATAAATACACTTTATAACAAAAAAATCGACGCACACTGCCGAGCTAGATTACAGTGGTGCATGACTCGATCAGGCTGGAATGATGCCGACTGAGGACGTATAGTCTTTAGCGACGAATCCCGCTTCCAACTGTGTCCTGACGATCATCGAAGACGTGTTTGGAGATGCACAGGGCAGAGGGGGAATCCTGCCTTCACTATTGCACGCCACACCGGCCCTCAACAGGGCATTATGGTCTGGCCATTTCCTTTGACAGCCGGACCCCTTTGGTCGTCATTAGAGGTACACTTACTGCACAGCGGTACGTCGACGACATCCTAAGACCTGTTTTGCTACCGTTCCTTTTGCAGCGCCCTGAGCTGGTTTTTCAGCAGGACAATGCCAGACCACATACGGCACGTGTTGCTATGAACTGTCTGCAAGCTTGTCAAACTCTCCCTTGGCCTGCCAGATCACCAGATCTCTCTCCCATCGAGCATGTCTGGGATATGATGGGAAGGCGATTGCATCTGGCACGGAATGTTGATGACCTCGTTCGACAATTGGATCGAATTTGGCAGGAAATACCGCAAGAGACCATCCGGGAGCTTTATCGGTCTATGCCACGCCGTGTGGCAGCTTGTATCCAGGCTAGAGGCGGGTCAACACCTTATTGAACTTGTTACTTTAACTCTGCAATAAATTATTCAATTGTTCTGAAATTTTAATCATTTACTATTCTGTACATTGTCTTCCTATCCACCAATTTTCGTTTCAATCGAACAACTCCTTCTTGGTGTGTCGATTTTTTTGTTATAGAGTGTATTTCAGGAAAATGCCATTTTAAATTAATTTCGCTCATTTATCGAAGTATTTATGAAAAATAATAGAAAATTATTAGGAAACAAAATTTACGGTTCATCAGTTTGTAATCAAAAGTGTTTAAGAAAAATCAGTCTAACATATGAATGAATGAAGTTAATAAAACTCTTTCCATTTTCTGTGTCTAATTTTATTAACATTAATAAAATGTATTTAAAAATTTTAAAAACTACGTTTTTCAAGTGGATTATGGAGAAAAATATTATACTATTAAATGAAAAACGTAAGATGTATCACTCTTGAAAGATGGGGGGGAATTTTCAGTAATGGTATTAGTTAATTATGAAAGCGATGCGCCGTACATTTTTAGGTTGGACAAAAATAAAATTATTTTCTCCTTCTCTGAGTCCACTTGAAGAATATAGTCCTCTTAGTCCACTTGAAAATTTTAATATTTTATTCATTTCTTCTTTTTATTTTTAGTCTAATTGTTATGTTGAAAAGTGGTCGAAACTTTGAGTGATGATTACATTGACCGTGAAAAATATCGTGAAAAATTCTGCTTTGAGCAGAAAACTGATGGAAACTTTTTAAACTACAATTGTCATCCATAATAGAGTTCCATTTGAGATTCAATCACTCTAGATAAGAGAAAGTAATCAGAATTTTTTTGTTTGACCATAAACTTTACTTGGCTATAAAAAAAAAGACAATAAATTTCACTTATAACATTCAAAAAACTACTGAAACATGTATTATTAAAATTTAAATACCTAAGATCGTCCTGAAATCGTCAAAATTTTGATTGACAGTAAATTTTTAAAACTTGCATTGTCATTCAGCACAGGAGCTGCGATTAAAATTTTATTTTACTACTTTAGATAGGCAGAAAGTGGTTGTAGTCTTGATTGACAATAAAAGGACGAAAAGTTCTGCTTTTGAATAGATGTCCGCAATCAATTGAAACTTGTGTTGCTACCCAGCACACAGCTCTTATCGAAACTTGAGTGATCTTAGCTAGTCTGAAAGTGGATGGAGTTTCGATTGATATTGATTTGATTGATATTGTTGAATTGCCTACTTGCAGCTATCAGGATGTCATCATATCATCTTGTGGCATCAGTATCTCCTCATAATATCTGCTTGTAGCAATCAGAAAAATATTAAAACTTGAATGGTCGTTAAGTGGTCGAATTTCGATTGCAAAATTCCACCGTCCTTTACACTTATTTAAATATACTTGAATTTCGATTTCAAAATTTTCTTGGAATAAATTAATGGAATGACTTCAATCGGATACTTGCAACTCGAGAAGAAGACGATCACCGATACACATACACATGACCTATGACCTCAGCGCCAGCTGATCTTTTATAAACAAGAAGGCGTGTTAGAGTCAAACTAAGTTTCTCCACATTAGTTAGTAGAATGTTATTTAACGTAAAGTTATTTAAACACAACGCCGTATCACGCATCGAATTTGTTTAAATATAATTCTTCCTCGTGTACGTCTTTTACTTAACTAGGATTTATTATTTTTTATGTATTTTATTGCAACCGTGATATATTTTTGTTTTTTGTACTCGGAAACTTCGATGCATAATTAGTTTATCAATGTTCTACTTGGCTCCGTGCCTGTCTTTGTGTTAAGTAAGATATACATAGTGAAAGAATTGAAATCTTTGTGAAAAAATAGAGAATGTGCCACTTAAGAGAATTGAAACTTGATGGGCTTGGCTTACTTGAAATAAAATGGAAGAGAACAGTTGCTAACGTAAACAAATGCCGCGTTTCAACAACCAATCAGGATCGAGATACCAGTAGCACTTAATACATTTAATAATAATAATACTTTTTCTTTCTCTTAATAATTATTTCCTCCGTTTATTCTACCCATAATATTCGTGCCAAAAAGCCAAGGAAAAATACGAAACAACTCCGCCAATACTTTCATGCATGTGAATCAAAATTTAAGTAAATGGAAGTTCTATTTTAAAACTAATGCATATTACAATTTTTCATGGGGGTTAATTTTATGAAGCCTGTATTGGTCCACTTGTAAAAATTAATATGGAGCGCCCCTGAACTTAGTACTTCTCTTGTACTTGAAAGTATTTTCCGATAGACCAATTAAAACATTTTACACCTATTCTATATTGAACTCAAAAATGAATTGATTAATGTAAAATTTTAGTGGTACTGCTATTGGTAGTTCAAAAAGCTCCAAATTCTCAGTCAAAAAAATACGAGACAGATAAAAAATTGTCACGAGTATTAAACAAACCATTACTAGTTTATAGTGCTGCCATTTATGAAATTAAGTTGAAAATAAATTTATCATGCAGTTTATCATACTTTGTTTAACACCTAAAACTATTGTAAGTAAAATGTACTTCAAATTTATTGAGTAAGTAGAAGAATTACAAAATGTTTTAAATGTAGGGGAATATATTTCCTTCCTTACGTATCGTTGAATATTCATGTCATTTTCCAAAAATTTTATAAATTATAGTGCTGCCCTCTATTACGAAAAAGAAGAAATAAATATTTAATCAAAACATGATCCTAACTAAATTTTACGAGTAATTAATTGAAGAACGGACTGTACTCACAAAAATTAGTAAAAAAATTATTTCACATAATTGACAATAATATCCCTCATTAAACCCAAATGATGGATATGATTTCAAATTATATCCATCATTTTTATTTTAATAACCAATTTATTAGAACTAAATTATAATAATTTCTACTTATCACTTTTATATTCTTATGCATAGAGCAAAAAATATCCAATAAGAATTTTACACAATATCATGCTCCAGAACTTTCTCACATAAAGTAAAAATGCTTAAGGGGGGTCCCCACCCTGAGATGGTAAAATATTAACGTTTTTCTTGAAATTTTTTTAAGTAATAGAGACATTTTTTATTTTTTTATTTTTCAATTATGTATGATAAAATACTTTAAAAACTATGCATAAAAAAATATTGATTAGTCAAGGGGGGGGGGGACTTTAATGATTTTTATATCCACGAGTACTCCATTCATTCATGAGCCATTCCATGAGTACTCTATCGATTACACTGTTATCACTATAATTTAAAGAATTATAGATGTTGATAAATATGAGTATACTAGTTTAGTGTAGCTTAATATCACACATTAAGTTATAAAATTGTAAGCAAAAAACGTGTTTTATTAGCATAAAAGTTATTTTTTTCCTTTTGATTTAAGGCCCTTAGATGAAACTTTTATTCTTAGCATTATCTATTACTAATGAAGTGGATAAAAAAAAATTTTAAAAAAAACATGATCATTCATTAGGTATAGTTCCTCCAAGCAAAAATGTAAGTATTTTTATAGCTTACTGTTCCTAAAATATACCAGTTATTATTTAATTAATAAAATTAACATCAAAAATTATTTTTTTTAAAAATTTAAAAAGAACTTTTTATTTACACAATTAGGTCTACAGATAAGATGAGTAACAAAAAAAGTTTTAAAAAGGCCATTACGAACTGAAAAACAAATAAATGGTATAAATTGTATAATAACTTTGTATGCAACATTTATCCCGAACTTCCAATACAATTTTAGAAATTATTCTAAAGAATTTTATTCAGCTATGTGTAGACTTAGTCAAGGTCACAACGATAACTATTACTATTTAATTTAATGCATTAGTTTTAATTGAAACCAAAAATATTCTGTATTGTTTAAATTTTATCTTTATTTTTTGTGATGTCCATAATTTTAATTTTAGCTTAATTTTTTGTGATCGTCAAAATTTTTATTTTAACAATAAAGCATATTCCTAACACTGCCAATACACCTTTACTACACAATTTATTTATTTTTATTGGGAAGTAATCAGGTTTACTTGAAAGATCACCTGAAATTTTGATAAATGGCCTATGCACAGTTCTGAAAATATCAGAATTATTGAAAGCATAATATCATATATCATACATTACGCAATTTACTGACAGAAATTAAGTCCAAAATTATTAAACCGGCAAGACTTCTTGTTTTATGACTACAAAGCACTACCTGATTTGTCCTTAAAACTTAAAGCTTGCGTAAGGTGTTCACCAACACTATCTACCTTTATCTTCAGATCTCCTAACCTTATTTTCCCAAATATTTGGGTTTTTTTTTTTTTTTTTTTTTTTTTAATTCAAAAAACATATATAAAAATAATATTTTAAAATTCTGAGAGGGGAATTTTCAAGTTTCTTAAAAAATATATAAATATCAGGGAACAAGATGGCACTTCCATAATTTGGTAAATACAACTAAAATTTAAATATACAACATTTCAATTTTCATTAAAAATCTAAATATATCAGCACTAACTTTCCAAGCAACCTAATAGCAAAAAAATTACAAATATTACAAAAAGGCTTCATTTCACCTTCTTTCGTTTCAAACTAAATGCTTCAAGGAAAATCAAGATGAATCAAATAAACATACACTTTTTTCTGCATTGCAAAAATTTATTGAACAAATACTACAATACAAAAATGTAAAACATATATTTGTTATGATCTGTACATTCAAAAAAAATTATCACTGCAGATGTTAAGTAATAAATTGTTCCCATTAAATTGTAAAATTAAATAAAATTGTTCACAAACATTTAAAAGTTTATCAAAAATAAAAATTACGAAATTTTAACAAGTTTGTTCTGGAATTGACAATGGCAATGCTACATCACAAATATGAAAGATTGTTCTACTTGTCCATAAATTGAGAACACATTTTTAACGTTATAACTCTTTGCAAATGTATTATGAGAAATAAAATAGTAATTGAACACTGCTGATGTAAATATTTCTGCAGACATCAAACTCCACTAAATGCAAAATAAGTTTGTTAAAGAGCACTTTAAAAGTTTTACTGCAAGTTTAGTAAAATTACATTTAAAACATTAAATGTTTTATTTTTTAAACTTGCACATTCATTCAATGTGTATATTGTTTATAGAAAATAGTAATAATGAGATAATATATAGACTTCTAAATAGAATGCTATGAGCAATTTAAATAATTGAACATTGAATTGACAACAATTATTCAATAACAATTAAAAACATTGATTTTTTTTTTTTTTCATTTTGGATTTAGATTATAGAATTTAATTATTAAATAATTCCAAAACATATAATAACAAAATTCTAATGCAACTTCTTTATTTTATTTTAGCATATTCAACAAATATCAATAATACTAAAATAAAAATATTCTAACGATTTATCATTTTTAATTAATATAGTTCAATTTTTTACAAATGATTCAAAGTTAATTTGAGATCATAATAAACCTGTTATTATAATATTTTAACTGATTCAATTTGTAAAAACGTTGATTATGAAATTTAAATTAATTTTATACTCATGAAAATCATCAGAAAAAAATATGAAAATTATTGGATAAGAATTTAAAAAAAACTAGCTCATGAATAAATTAAGATATTTCTGAAAAGGTAAAACTATTAATTTAAAAAAAAAATTTAAGCAACTTTTTTTTTATTTGATGTAATTAACAAAAACTGACAATACTGAACAAAATAACCCTACCACTTTAAATTTCTGAAATGATTCCATTTATTTAAAAAAAATATATTAACATTTAAACACTTATAAAAAAAAAAAATTTCATAACATTATAAAAGTATTGGATAACAATTAGAAAAAATAACTACTTTCATTTGGATTGGTTTCCCAATTATCAAATAATTAATTAATTAATTCAAAAAAGGTACGATAATAAAATAATCTAAAGCATTTTTTTTTTAATTAAGAAGCGCTGATAATACTGAAATAAAAATATTCTAAAGAATTTTTTTTCAAATTAATATAGTTTAAATCTTTACAAATGAATTACTTAAATCAAAAGTTAATTTGAGATCATAATAACCCTGTTATATGCCTTTAAGTGATTCAATTTGTAAAAACCTTGATTATAAAATCTATATTAACTTTTAAAGCAGTTTTAAACACTTTTAAACACTTATGAAAAATATATACATTTTTAATACATAAAAGTATATAAAAATAATTTTCTTCAAAATTAAAAACAATTTAACAGCATGTCTACTAACAATTGAATCATAAAGAGTACAGAAGTACATATATATTAATATAAAAATTTTCTATAAAGATTGTAACAACAATGAAATATTGCTTTACAATAAAAACCCAACTTTCTAACAATATACAATGTGATGAATTTACAAATGCATCATAAATACAATGATTCCTTCCTTCTATTTAAAATGAGCATTTACAATGAGCAAACATTTTTTTTTTTACATTTCATGCACATTAAAATAAATTCAATTTTAATTAAATGGCACAATTATAATTGCTCTATTCAACAAGTGCAAGATATATTCAAGACAAAATACTTATTGTAAAAATAAAGCTAGCTCAATTTTTTAGAAAACTTTAGCGAATATAGTCTTAGGAAAATTAGTAGCTAAGAAAAAATTGTAAGGTATTCAGCATAAGAAATAGAATCAATTTCTGCCATCACAATGCACAAAATAATGCGTAGATTTGTAATTTAAAAACTACAAAACTGTATACTTAAAACAGTTAGAAAACATTCGTTTTCTAACTGTTTTTAACGATTGTTAACGAATGTTTTTAACGATTCATTTTTTCGACTTCAACACTGAATGCAAATACTAATTATAGTTTGTTTTTTTAAAAAAAAAAGAGTCATTTTTCTAATTTCACATAAATTAAACTTTAACAATGAGTGATTGACAATATAAAATCTATTTACAATTCCTGCTGTATATGGAATAAATATCTTAAATACACAACTTGAACATCAGAATGTATTTCTGTAACGTGTGATAGTGAATCCAACATATCCAGGCACTTGGAAAACAGATAATTTACATTTTTAAAGAACTATCTTAAATGAACACGGCGTCAGGAGATTGCACAATGGGCGTTGGCCTGGCATTAGTAGTTTTTTTATGTTGTAAATGTTCTACAGTGTGCTGTTGCAGATGAACATTGTGCCCAGTAGGACTGGCTATACTCTCTGACCAATCAGAGGCAGAGTGGGGTGAAGAGCTGGACCATTGCCCAGGAGATTCTGGGGACGGAGTTAAATAAGTTTCTGGGGGATGATGATAAAGTGGCGTTGTTTCACCACCATTAGAGCTGTGTTGAGATGGGGGAGTGGGATAAGTATAAATCTGAGGATACAGAGGTGGGGCTAAATTGTTTCCAGTACTCTGCAAATCTGCAGATGGTTTAGGATAATCATAAGTCAAGTTGCCCCCACCCTGGGTATGAAACTTAGTAGTTCGCTGATGATGTGCAGTCCTCATAGCTGCCATATGTGTAGGTGAGGTAAGCAAACCAGGACGCTGCTTACTAGGAGACACTGATCTGAAAGGTCGAGGAGGTGGCACAGGATTTTTAGCTGGCACGGAATTGTGCCTTACATGACGAGCGGGTACATTAGGTGGACACTGATCTGTATAAGATGGTCGAGAAGTAACATAATTTAAAATATTATTCAAATCGCCATACCCTTCCCTAAATGAAGACAAATGGTCATAAGAAGGTCCTTGATGATTGCCAGCATTGGTCAGTTGTGTGTAAATTGGTTCTGAATTGTCCATGCCACCTTGGGTGAGAGCAGTAGGAGATGTGAGAGAATTGGGAGAAAGTGAAGGTGAACCATCCATGCCTGGAAGACCCATGTGAGAGATATCTTTGCGCCGTTTTACAGATGGCTTTCGTCTAAGATTGGCGTTAACTGTAGAATCACTGCCATCCCTTAGAGCTGAAGAGTCATTGCACAACTTGTTCTTTCTTTTCGTTTTCGATTTGGTGGATCCATGCATGCCAAGTAAAAACAATGGAGAACCCTCTTTGAATTGTCGGTTGGTCAAATGAGCTGTAGAAGTTATAGAGCCTTCGAGCAATTGCACGATGTCATTATGAGAACGCTCCCTTGCAATATGGATTGGCAACCTGTCCATGTGGTCTGTTATTTCTTTATTCGCAAAATTTTCTAGCAATATCCGAGCTGCTTTCAAGCTTCCTTCTCTTGCAGCTAGAAAAAGAGGAGTTTCTTCTTTCTCGTCTTGTGCATCCTTATTTGCACCATGGGATATAAGTAATTGTACTGCATCAACATTATTCACAGCAGCTGCCCAATGTAAAGCTGTTTTACCTACAAATAAATAAATTTTGCTTTAATTACTAATTCTAACTACTAACATTGCTAGAGGGAAATGTTAATTACAACAGTAGAGAAACAATAAATATAAAATTCCTCACCATATGTATCGGAAGCATTGACATCACATTCAGCATCCAACAATAACTGAACCATATTCTCTATTGCAAGGCGTGTTGCAAGTATTAATGGAGTTGTGCCATCGTTCATCTTTGCATTTAAATCAGTAGCTCGATTTCTTGCCAAAATCTGCACACACAAAAAATAATAAATAACATCTTTTAAAAGTGGAAAAATATGTATCAAAAAACATTTAAATTAGCAATATTAACATTTTATTTAAAAACTGCAAAATTCGTACTGCTATTGCTAGTTCAAAAAGCTCCCAACTCTCAGTCTAAAAGATACGAGACATATAAAAAATTGTCATGTATTAAACCATCACTAATTAAAGATTATAGTGCTGCCATTTATGAAATTGAGTTGAAAACAAATTTACCATTAAGTTCATCATACTTAGTTTAACACTTTGTTTAAAACAAGAAATTTACATAAGAAATTGCAATTGATTCTCACGAAGGGTTAAATTTCTAGTAATTTACAGTAACGTGACTTAAACAGAAACTGTATGATCAGAAACATACTTAAGGATTCAGCAGTCTGCAAAAATCTAGTTATTAATATAAAACAATGCATCTTATATTTGTTCTAGCTATTTTACAAGTTCTTATCATGCAACAAAAAGCAATATAATAGCTACAGAAGGTACTGCTATCATAAAAACAAAAATGGTATATAAAATACAAGTTTTCGTTAGTTAAACAAATAAATTTTAATCTGCATGAAAAATACAGCAATGAATAAAATACATACATGCACAAAATATGTAGACATATTGAATTATAAATAAGGAATAAGAAAATGCTACAAATCAGATAGAAAATATAACTGTTTATAACGGAACAATTTTTAACAGTCCCTAGTTTGCAAGTTTAATTATTAAAAGACATAGGGAGTTTTTGTGAGAAATTTTTTTTTAATTATATACCAGTAAATTTCCTGGGCATAAAATCATGTTTACAATTTTGGTAAAAGGTTTGGAATAACAGTTACATGCTTTTCAACAGAAATTGTTTGTGGACGTTTTCCTGTTTGATCCAAGCAATTGAATTTAGCATAAATAAATAGTTTAGAAATGATAGAAATCTAAACAAATCATCAATTTTCTCCAAAAATTAATTTTTTAAAACAAATCTAGAACAGTTTTGTATAAAATGATTGATGTTACATTAGGAACTGGATTTTGGTAATTAAGAATTGGAGGGGCAAGACACAATAACTTTTGCTTTCTATTCTTTAATCTTAAACTCTTGTAACAGCTTTGTATTATAATAGCTTGCATAATAAATTTCATGGTGTGTCTAGACCAAGGATATATGATATGAATAAAAAGTGCAAGAGAAAAAAAAAAGAAAAAAGAATTTAATTTCACTTTACCTGAAAGACACCTTGGGCATCTGCAGCTACCGCTGCATGCAAAGGGGTACGGCCAGTTATGTCTGGAGCATTCACATCAGCACCATTATCCACCAAACTTTTGGCAGCATCTGCTCTTGAGTTCCTAGCTGCCAAGTGAAGAGCTGTTTCCCCTAAAAACAATTTAAATATTCAGTTAAAATCGTGATTCTTTATGCATGCTTGACATACTTAATAAAAATCAGTATTTGTGAGTATCCGTTATACTGTTTAATGACTTATTGAAGTACAATTTTGCTTTTTTTATTTTTCAAAAATTTACATATAATATAAAAAAATCTATATTAGACATATATTTCATTAAATATAAAAATTATGTAAAATTTAATATTTTAGATAAAAGAAGAAACAACTGTATATATATATATATTATAACCTGCAATTTTGTTTCCTAATAATGATGAAAAATGTGGTTTGAGATAAGAAATTAAAAGCAAGAAAAGTACAGTCTAAATTGAAGACCTAAGAAATCCTAAAATTTCCTTTAAAATACCAAAAAAAAAGCTTTTGAAATAGCAACATTTTCTTATGCTTAAGAAAAATTTCAATCACCAATCAATCATTTCTAAAATTTAATTATTCTATAATTAAATATAGTTATTGTAAATGCAGAATCGGAATACCAATTTCACCAAAGTTTGAAATAAATGACAAATAGAAAAAAGAACATATGAAATTTCACATAAGAAATGACCCAATACAATAAATAAATAAATCGAAGATGAGTTTAAACATATGAAACTAAGTTATACAACAAGAGCAAAAATATCATTATCATCAATAAAAAAATAAAATACAAAAAATGAGAATAATAAGAAATAACTTACTGCTTTTTTCTGTGACTGCATTTACATCTGCTCCTTGGTTAATTAAATCTTGTATCGTATTTCCCCTGGATCCATCCTCATCTGAAGTACTTTCATTATCATAACCATCTTTTCTATGAGTTGTACACATTAAGGGTGTTAATCCACCTAAAAAATTAAAAAATTTTATGAATGAATAAATGCTTAACAATAAGTTTAAAAATCACATGTCTAAAAGTCTTAATTACCAATACCAATTTATATATTTGCATTCAATATAACTGCAAAATTTACATCATACTAGTTCTTAAAAAATAAACTACAAAAATCATTTTAAAATAAATTAAGTTATTTGTAATCTTAAGCCATTTGCAGAGACATACTAATTGCTAATTTAAATAGCAAACTCCAATAAATATTTTAATTAGCACTCTGTTGATATCTTTTAATATTATAATAATATAAATAATTATAATATTATGAGATATAAATTTTTAATATCCTAGCAGGAACAAAGTTTCATTGGCAATCATTCCTGCACAGAAAAAACTCAGAATGATCCACTGTACATTTTTCAAGCAGATGACAGTGAATTGAAAAATATGATTATATGAAATTAAAAGTCCAGCAAACTGCATTTTATATTGTCCTCTTTTTGGTTGTGCTATTCAAATTAAAATCTTTTTTTTTTCTTGAAAATGAAAACAAAAATTCCCAAGGTACAAAATGATGAGAAAGATTTGTGGCGGAAACGAGTCAAAATTGTAAAATATAAATAAAAGAAGAAAGAGAATAGACTTAGTAAACTCCTTTTCAATGGGAAATACAATTCAAAATAATTTTCATATTGCACACTTTTTATAAGGAATATTCAACAAATAGTTGCAATACTTACCAGGGCCTCTAACATTCACGTCAATACAACCGTGATCCATGTCATTCTCTCCTTGTGGCGGTGTTAAAGCTAATATGTCAGGATTTCTGATATCAGCAGCATCCAAGTGTTGTTGAGTCCATTTTCGAGAATCGCTTTCATCGTATTCAGGAGGAGCAAGAGAACTTTGGCTGTCTCCAAAACTGTCATCTTGAGATTTGTCACTTTTTAGTCTTTTCATGGGAGGGTGATCCAGAGCATCATCATCACTCCATTGATCAGAAGGGAGAGAAGGAACTGGTGGTGGACACACGTTTCCATTCATGCTGATATCTACTCTATTTGCTGATGCCAACTTGTTTAAATTTCTAAAAATAAAAAGTAGGAGTTGTTCAATAAGAGAAAAGTCATAGCTAAGATTGCAGTCTAGATAACTTCGTTTTGATGATAGGAATATTGTACATGAGAAAAATATTTAAGATAGTTCTTTATTGGAAATAAAGTTTACAAAAATACTTAATTACAATTTTCCATAACAAGTCAAACAGTCTACATCATAATTTTAAAGAATGTAATTTGTGAATTAATCCTTTTAACTCCTTTTTAATTAACTCCTTTTTCTAAAATCATCTTTTTTTCTATTAAATAATTACAAAACAAAAATAAAGAAATTGTTTATTTTAAAGTTAAGGTATATCAAACTTTATAGAAATTGTGACCTTAAAAAAGCTGTTTTTAATTCATTTTAAGTACGTCTTTGCAGTAACTAAAAATGAGCGAATAAAATTTTATTAGTTTTAGAAAATTTTTAATAATAAAACTATGCTTGAAAATATGTCCTTGAAAAATAGTTTTATATACCTACAATAACAAATATATAGAAACAATAGTATATGTTTCGAGATTATGAAATGAAAATTAGTTTTGTTTACATGGGACAAATTTATAATATAAATAAAAAATAATTCATAAAGAAAGATAATAAATCTACATTATAAATAAAAAATATCTATCACAAAATAACAATCAATGAGTGTTATGCTTGAATTTTGTTACTTTATTCTTTCTTTATTGTTTTATTTGTTCTGTTTATCAATGGCAGTGTTTTGCACTGAATTCAAGTAATAGTGGAGACAAATCGGGGAGGTTGCAAAATTAAAATGTAAAATAAGCAGCATATTTTACCTGACTGAAAACAAAAATGTATTTTTAGAAATTAAAGTAAAAGTTATTATAGTATTAGTGATTACATTTTGCCTATGTATCTATAATTTTAAGAGGATGGTTCAACTTGTTTTTCCATTAAAAGTTTGACCATTTGTGGCCCCATAATAAAAACAGAGTTTTTATTACATGTTTAAGTGATAACAAATAAATTTGGAAATTTGTTTTTTATGCCACATTAGACAAAAAGCCTTTAGCAGAAAGCAAAATGGCACAAAAAGAATATTTTCAAGGCTACAAAAGCTATTTTCACTTCAATAGGCAAGCCAAAATTGTACAATATGTAACAACTTCAGGCAAAACGTTGGAAATTATTTGTTTCTCCTTTTTTTATTTATTTATTAAGGGTTGCATGATGAAAAAGTTTGTGAAACACTGATCTAAGGTAACAATCATTACTGGTAAAGTAATCATTACTGAAGTAAAGCAAGAAGAAATATAATAGGAAATACGCAACAAACCTCATCTCTTGCCCATCTGGTCCTCGACGATGTGAACTTCGTTGTTGACTTCCACTCGTTCTAAAAAATCCCTCAGGAAACCAAGTGATGCCTCTCACTTTTTTACGCCTACTAATCAGAACTCCCATCAAAAGGCCTATAAGGCAGATCACAACAGCTATGCCAACATAGTAAACCATATAAGGCCTACTTATCTTAACAGCAACTGTTGAGTCAGAGTCTTCTCCAGAAATGTCCTCAAATTGAAAAGCAAATGCTTGACGGGCTTGAGTTGCCTTCAAAAAATTTGCAGCCTAAGAGAGATAAAAAAAAAAAGAATTAAATTTTAGGGAAATATATCAAATCATGGCACTAGGTACACATAACTATAATTAAAATATTTTACTCTTTAATGATTTACAGTTATAAATTGCTTACTTTGGTTGATGATTGAAAACATTCAGCTGCTGCAGTTTTGGTACACCTTCTGTTGTCAATTTCCATCACAACTTTAGTTCTGTTTAAAGAAAAATTATTAAAAATTTAACATGGGAAAACTATATTCAACATAAAACTCGAAATCAATTTGAAATTAGGAAGAAAAAAATTCTAGCTCTTCTTGTAGTTACTTAGCAGATTATAAAAGGGCTTATAAAATCAGACAAACAATAACCTATAATCAAGATGAAGTCAAAGCACATTTTAATATTAATAACAAAAAAAAAACATAAAAATTAAAATGAATCTAGGAAAATTAAGTATGAAAGTTTTTTTTCTTAAAATAAAAATTTTAACTCAATAAACTTGTTTTATCATTTTCCATCTACAGTTACTTATTTGGAGAAAATGTAATTAAAGAGCTGAGAAGATTAAAGTTTTAACCAATGTAGCATTACAAAATATGTGTATATAATCTTGTGTCAAAATGCCATGAATAAAAGCAGGACAAATGAAATATTCAAATCATAACCCATTAACAGCTGGTGTTCAAAAAAGTTAATTTCTTTTTTTGTTTGTCAATGCGGAATTAAGTCATTATTTCGTAGTCATAATGTAGCATTACAAAATATGTGTACATAATCTTGTGTCAAAATGCCATGAATAAAAGCAGGACAAATGAAATATTCAAATCATAACCCATTAACAGCTGGTGTTCAAAAAAAGTTAATTTCTTTTTTTTTTTGTCAATGCGGAATTAAGTCATTATTTCGTGTCTGCAAGCTTCAAACTGTTAAGATGTCTAACGTGCATTTTAACTGTCATGTACACTTTTTTTCCAATAAGAATCTTAATCTCACACAATAAAATATTTTTTAGTTTCGAGAAATAATGTTTTTATATCAACTAAATTTAGATGTTCTGGTGCCTCTCTTTTGTCATACTTTTAATGCAGAAGTTATTTATGACAACATCTAACATAAGTATAATGTATTACTTACCCGGTTTTTGGATGCTTCTTGTGATGGTGACTGACAGCAATATCTTTTGCTTGCCAGCGATAAACCATAGGATTTCCATACTCGTCCTTTTTTATACGGACAATTGTCCTTAATGCATGTCCAATCTCTCGCAAGAAGGATACAGAGTTATTCATGAAAACCTAAAAATTAATATTTTATTAACACATGATATAACAATAAAAATCTCATGATTGTGAGAAAAATTTTTAAATGGAAGATTTTATTTAACTTTACATATTTCCATAAAACTGAAATACAATAAACTAGGGGGGGGGGGGGATTTTTGCTAATGTAACAGGCAGAATCTCTATGTTTAATTATAGATTTTTTTTAATAATGTAGTTCGATTTGTAATAGGATGTTAAACAATGCTACAAAATATTGCTCAATGGATTAAAATTATTTTATATAACCCATTACAAATAAAATTTTGTATTCTAAGTTACATTTGTTTAGTAGTTTTATGTCATCTTAAATATGAAAGTTATATTGTCTGAAAGCATATGAAACTCTTTTCAGATAAGACTTTTATAAAATAAATTTTTAATATATAAAACAGCCTCGAAATAGTGTATTTTTTATACCATAAAATCAATTACTTAATAAAGATTTTGCTTTGCATAATAGCATTTAGTTTTGGCATTATTGTTCAATATTTTATACAAACAAAATTTTACAATTATTATAAGTAACTCATTGTATATACATTTTATATTAAGATTTCAAACTGATATAATAATAAAAAATATATTTTAACTTTAAATCAGTTTTTAATGAAGGCACTTTTTCAGACATGCCAGTAATGTCACAATATAAAAATCTCTAATAGAGTTTTAAAATACTAGCTCCCGATTTGATATATTCACAAAAGCATCGCATACTCATCTTCAAGTTTTCTCCCAAGAACTTAATTCTGTTCCCACTAAATTTTCCTTAGCTTAAATTTAAAAATAATAAAATTAATGCACAAAATATTTTTAGAAAAAATAATAAGCATATATATGAAATCTCAGCATAAATATAAAACATTAAGCCTGTTTGCTTGTTGTTAGATTAGTTATTGTTACCAGTTATTATTATAATTGTTACCACTGGTTATCATTATTTTACTTTTTTAATCATTAATTATACTTTTTTTCAATAACCAATTACAAATTTTTAATAATCAATTACAAATAAAGACTTTCACAGCAATTTTTACTCAATATTTTCATCCTAGCATAAATAAGTTGATGTTGTTTTCATATTTTATTTAATATAAATGCTACTAATTTAAAGTTTAAAAATAAAAGCTTTTAAAAACTTAAAAAGAAAATATTTAAAAAAATTTCAATAAAATATCAAAAAATACTTATAGAATAATTACCTCAGGTTCCATTAGAACAATCGTAACTAGTGAACCATCAGCAAGCATCGGTGCCTCCGACTCGCAATCCAAGCCGTCCCAATTACATTCTTCATTATTACATCCATAATCACAATATCCATTAGCATAGTTCTTAAGGCAATAGGTGTCATAATGTTCGCTAAAATACGTAATTTGGAATAATTAATTATGAAAATATAGAGATACATGTTTAAAACAAATAAAAAATTTTATAAAGTTTCTCCAGATATTTAAATATATATAAAAAAAATATTTAAAGTATTAAGCCCCAACATAAAATTGCATTAAAAATGAAAACTTAAGACTAAGAACTACTTTCCTATTGAATAACAAGTTAAAATCAAATTTTAAATGCAAGAATATAACCTTTAAAAAGTTGTGAAGAAGCTTGAGCTAACAATTAAAAGTTTCACAATTTTACAATTGAATTAAGTTTACACATGAACTTAATTTTTAAAAACTTAACTTAACTTAGTTTTAAAAAAATCTCCTTAGAATTAAAAAAATAAAAAATTTATAAAGAACTGATTGTACATCAAAACTGCTAAATAAAAATGGCTAATTTATCAGTGAATCTCAAGATAACTGTTCAAATTTAAAATTCAATTTAAAACAATTTACACAACTAAAATTTAGGTACTTACTTGCATGGAAGAAGCTTCTGTTCACAATCAAAACCATCAAAAAGACAGTCAATATTATTACATTCAATGTTACACTCATCATTTCTAAACACATCCCAGCAATTAATGGGAGCAGTACAATTCCTCCAAGGATTCATCCCTGCAAAAAATGTCACAAAAAAAATTAGTTAAAAAATACTGTAATGTTATTTTACTAAATAAATTAATTTTAATGAATTAAATATAACTTAATTAGTTTAGTTTTACTAATCCTATTAATGTAACAAAAACAAAAAAATCGTTTCATAAAATTATTTCAGCGAATTACAGGATGATTGATTTGCAGAACAAATATAATTTAATAATACATACCTAAAGAACAGTCACCCCCATCATAATTACATTCTCTGGAATTGCATTCTTCATTGCATTTTCTGTTGCCAGATTTTTTATAGCACTCATTCAACTCACATAAATCCACAGGATCAATGTCATTAGCTCTCATAATTGTAACAGGTTTCAGATATAATCCAATTCCTCCATTAAAGGAAGAATCAAAGACACTGCAACGAGCACCGTTCCAATTTGGAGGACATTCACATTCATATTTACCTAAAATAAATGCAAAACATGTAGATTAAAAGACAAATTCATTTACTTTTTTTAAAAAATTTTAAAAAAAGTAAAACTTTAAGACATTATTTTCAAGTAAATATGCAAGTTTTCCTCATTTAAACCTTATGCTACACAATATTGAAACATCATATTCTATTAAATTAATTGGATGAATGTAGTTTAATGGCTCAAGAATTACCCTCAACTATATAGTGCTTAATTTAAACAATTATTAATATACAAAATTACCAACTCGCAAAGTGCATTAAACCATGTCTGACAAAGAAAAAAAAAGAGAGGAAGGGTAAATGCAGAAAAAAATATCTAATGGTGTATTCTGTGGAAAGATTATATAAAATCAACCCTACTTGTAGGAAGATTTCTATACAGGTAAATGTGCCAGATAGAAAAATAATCATCTATATTTGACAAGAAAATTGAAGTGGCACACGAAAAACTAAAAAACATCCCATAATGAGGCAAACTCAAAAGCGTAAAACCAAAGGGGAAAGTCACGGTATGTATAATTTTTCAAGAAACTCTAATTGTGAGAACCAGGCAATAACACCTTGGAAAATATAGTTGACATGGCTAAGTATAAACATGGGAATTGCCTCTATTTGTGAGCCTTGTATTCATAAAAAGTATTTTTTCTATCTGGACAGAATTCTCAATAAGTAATATTTCTTTAAAAACTCGGTCATTCTACTAATGGTAAAAGAAATTATCACTATTTAATTTGTAAAAATGCATAAATCAAAACTTGATAAAAAACCAAAATTTTAAGCATTTCAATTACTTTACAATTTTTAAATTATACAAAATACACAAACTTACCAATTCTGTTATGACAAGTTCCGCCATTCATGCATGGAGATGAAAGACACTCATTGTATGTATCGATTTCACAGTTGCTACCTCCTGCACCAGTTGGGCAGACGCAAGTGTAACTATTCTTTCGTACTCTACACTGTCCACCATTTTTACATGGATTACCAATGCATGATGTATTAGCATATGCACACGTCTCCCCATGTAAACCCTAATAATAATAAAAAATTCAAAGTTTATTATTACAGAATACTAAAATATATTTTTGTTAATTTTTTTTTGGGTATTACATTATTAAAAAATCTTCTAAGAAACAAAAATCAGTAAAAGCAATAGTAAAAATGCATTGGTAAACGTGCTTTTGATACATTTTAATGTGCTTAAATATATAAAATTTACTTTGATAGACTACTTAATACTATGTCATGCTAATGAAAATTAAAAGTTTTCTAAAGTAAAATATTTAAGATAACGAAAAAAAAAATTTTAACTAAAAAAAAAAAATTCCAAAAAAAGAATAACGATGAAGTATCAATGTCATATTTTGTATATATAGTATTTTTTTTAAATATTTTTTTTGTATTTTTCTTCAGTTAATTTTAATAAAGTACTTGAGTTAATATAATAATATACACAGCATATAACTCATAGCCTATTATAATATAGCACAGTTGTTGAAAGTAAAAAATAACAGCTGTTGTATTAATATACACAACATTTGATAATTTTTTTTAATTCTTATCAGTTTAATGATTGATTTTATTAATTCAATTAATACTTTAGAAAAATTTTAAGAATGTGAAATTAAAAAAAAAAAAAAGTGCTCACTTCAGGACAGATGCATAAATATCCTTGCCCAGTACTAGTACAAAATCCTCCATTCAAACATGGATTTGTGGAGCAGAAGTCAACTTTCAGCTCACAGTGTCGACCCATGTAACCAGATTTACAATCACACCTGTAGTTATTTACCAACTGAACACAGTCTTGTGTGCCAGACACATAGCATGGATTTGACAAACATTCATTAACATCACCTTCACATCTAAAAGTTAATAAAAATAGACCCATTAAATACAATTTAAAAATTAAAGTTTTCTCTAAAATATATTTTAATCAAATAAGCATTTGAGTCACCTAAAAATAAATTTTCTTGTTGTAATTCAATGAGAAAAATGCATATTGAAAAGAAACCTTAATAAGAACTTTGCATGTGAAATATTTAGTTGGTTAAAAGAGATTATATTGTCATTAATCAAGAAAGCAACAAGTATTTCTACATAATATTATATAGAAGTTACTTAAACATAATTCATCATCTTTTTCTCTCTAGAAGTAATTTTTTTTAATTAAACCACTAAAATTTAATTAGAAATAGTTTCCAAAAAATATGTTTTAGCATTATAATAAAAAATAATTAATGCTTAACAAACTACATTTTTTACAAAATAGTGGAACAATTTTGTATATTAAGAATGACAGAAAGTTTATTGAAAGTTCAGAAAATTTATTCATCAAGCGAATTAATTCATTCATCAGACTAATCTTTTTCCTCCTTTAATTGCAACAAAATACCAATCCATAAAAATTATGCACAAAAATAAAACATTTGCTTTACGTTTTCCTTAGCGAACAACAATCAATAACAACTAACATTTTTGGAAGACTGCTAAAAAATAATATCACAAATAAGATTCCATTAAAAAAATGGCATTAACAACTCAATAAATTTAAAAGATATCATTCTTTACTGACCTAGGGCCAACGAATCCAGATGGACACTGGCATTCATAGTTTCCAACTTTATCTATGCACGTTCCCCCATGATGACAGGCTCCATCAAAACATTCATTCACATTAATTTCACAAAGCACACCTTGAGTACCATGAGGACAAGAACATACAAACTTATTTACCAAGTCATGGCAAGTTCCACCATTACGACAAGGGTTCGGTACACAATCATCAATATTGTGCTCACAATTTCGGCCTAAATTAAATTCAATGAATTTTATTAAATTTATTTCATCCAAATTAAAATATATATACTAAACAGCTAAATTCTAGTTTTAAGATACAAACATTAAAAAAATACTTAAGATGAACATACCTTGAAAACCAGGCGCACATGTGCAAGAATATTGGCCAACAAGGTCATTACACGTTCCACCATTTTGACATGGTTGAGATGCACATTCATTGATGTCATGTTGACAATAGCTACCCTCAAATCCATGAAGACATATACACCTGTGGCTATTACCATGATTTTCACATCTACCACCATTCTGACACAAGTCTTTTACATTAATTTCTGAAAAATAATCATTAGTTGAAACTAAAATTATTTAAAATTTACTATATCTAACTAATTATGAAAATAACACATAAAAAAAATTACAACTAATTGTTAGCGGCATTCTGTCTAACAATTCTGTTTTCAAGTGTGACTATTTTAACTATTAAGTACTTCACAGTACAAAATTTTATGAATTATTTTTAAGATGGGAATTAACATTCAATGTGAATATCAACTAAAAATTGAAGTGATAAAAAATGGAGAAAAATATTTGTTATAACACATAATAAAATTTTTAAAAAATTATTGATAGCACTTGCAACAACACTGTTTTCAAGTGTGACTATTTTAATTATTAATAGTAAATTCTTCTCAGTCCAAAATTTAATGAATAGTTATTATCAAACTTAAAAACTATTTTTAGGATTGGAATTCACATTAGATGTGAAGATCTACCAAAAATTGAAGTAATCAAAAACACAGAAATAAATATTGAAAAAGCCTAACTTCAAACTACAGACATTTTAACACTATCATACCTGTGGTAACAAATTGGTAACAATTAAGATATTATGATACATAAGACATTAACATAATAAGAAATTAGTACCTTTCTGTAGAGCAGCATCTTTACATGAGACCATACTAACATCACAAAGAAGACCAGTCCATCCAGGTTTGCAAGTACAAGCATAGGTATTATTCACTTGTTTACAAGTTGCACCATTCAAACAAGGGCTGTTACTGCACCAATCAACAAAGTTCTAAAAAATATTATTTAGATAAATCAATTCTTAACATAACAGCAATTCTTATAAATATAACACTAAATTAAATTGAGTTAAATTTTACTACTTTTTTTTTGAAAAATAAACTTATTAAATTATCTTACTACATTTTAACAGGTATGATATTATTTACATTTAAAAACAGATATACTTTTTTTTGAAAAATAAACTTGTTAAATTATCTTACTACATTTTAACAGGTATGATATTATTTACATTTAAAAACAGATATAACTTATGATTACTTTGACACTTTAAAAAAAAGTAAAAATATTTTTTTAAAGAAATGCAGTTTTAAACATTTAGAAACATTACTAACACAGTTTAATGCATGCAAAAATAAATCATGCATTGATATAAGACACAATAAATTAAAAATTCTTACTTCGCATTGACGTCCCGTATATCCAAACTGACAATGGCAAGTGTAGTCACCAACAAGATCAACACATGTGGAGCCATGACGACAAGGTTTTGAATCACATTCATTGATATGATATTGGCAATTACTTCCAGTGTAACCAGGTGCACAGCGACATGTATAATTATTGATGCCATCGACACAAGTACCACCATTAACACAAGAGCTGGATGGAAAAAATGAATATTTAACTATAATTTAAAAAGGTTCTTTAAAATGATGATACTTTTTTATTGCGTACTTCCTTTAAAAAAAAAAAATATCGGGTTGAGTAAAAAGTTTTCCGCCAAGGGGAGATACCTCCGTGCCAGCAGCAGCCTTTCCCGTGGTAGTTAACCTTTTTTGAAACGGGATTTTGCATTTTAAAGCTGAAAGTTGCAACTACACAACTGTGCAATTTGTTTGTCAAAATTTTATCATCTTGTACACCAAAAAATTGTTTAAAATGGAGCTATCACGTAAACAGATCAGAACGATTATGTACTATGAGTTCCGAAATAAACTCAGTGCAACTGAATGCCACAAGAAAATGTGTGAAAGTTTAGGTTTCAATACTGTTTCTTATGATACAGTAAAAGTGTTTTTTTTCGAAAGTTTAATAGTGGGAATTTCAACATTGAAGATGAACCACGTTCTGGTCGCCCTATTGAGGTTGATTGTGACCAATTAAAGCAAATTATTGATCAAGACAGAAATGTTTCAACACGAACCATTGCGTTAGAGCTTGACGTTTGCCAAAAAACAATAGTAAATGCCCTCTAACGCATAAATCTAACATTTAAGTTTAACCGCTGGATGCCTTACGAATTGACTGCTGAAGACATAAGCAAAAGAAAAGCGGCCTGTTTGGTTCTGCTCAAAGAGCAAAGAAAAGAGAACATTGTGGACAGAATTGTAAACTGTGATGAAAAATGGGTATACTGCAACAATACTAGCCGTAAAAGAGGGTGGTCAGCACCCGGGGAATCAGCAGGTTCGGTTGCAAGACGAACGCTAACTAACAAGAAGGTCCTTCTTTGTATCTGGTGGGATTGTCGTGGAATTATCTACAAGGAGTACCTGAAAAGCGGGCAGACTATCAACAGTACAATATACAGCAATATGCTAATCAAAGTTAGCGATGCCATTCGCGAAAAAAGAAAAAACGAGTTCAGAAGGAAGGTGGTTCTCTTTCATCAAGATAACGCCCGGCCACATGTCAGTGCAATGACCGGCTGGACCCTCTACACGCTGGCGTGGGATTTGATGCAACATCCACCATGCCCAGACACGGCGCCTTCGGATTACTATCTGTTTTCACATCTGCAGCTGCATATTTAAGGCACAATCTTCCGTTCAAATGACGAGGTCATAAATGAGGTCGATCGCTTTCTGGACTCGTGCATCCCTCAGTTCTTCGCAGAAGGGATTGAAAAGTTGCCAAAACATTGGCAGACTATTGTTGATTTGAATGGAGATTACTATCCTCATTAGCTTTGCTGATTTTCTATGTATTTATCATTTTACAGGATTGTTTTATTTTGGCGGAAAACTTTTTACTAAACCCGATAAAAATTATGATTGTACATTGAAAAACTTAAAATAGGTATTTATAAATTCTTCCCACAAACAAAATGCCATTATATTAATTAATAATTTCTTTGTTCCAATAATTCTATTAAATGTAATTGTAAATAAAATCTTATAGACCTTCTTTTGTCATTACATTTATAAATTATATAAACTTCAAAACAATAATAATATAATTAACGAAAAATAGATCTTTTAGATACATAAATGGATACATATATGAAGAAATTCATAAATCAAGAATCAGTTCTGAGTAGTATATGAAGATATATAAAAGATTTTAATTTTAAATCAATGACCATTACAAAATGTTATGAGTGTAAAAACAAGAAAATTTAAATTTTTAAAAAAAGTAAAGGAAAAAAATTAATAATACCTTAAGTTACAATCTTCATCATTTGTTTGACAATTTGTACCACTGAATCCTAAAGGACATGAGCATGTGTAACTATTGACATAATCATTGCAGGTCGCACCATTCTTGCATGGGTTGTTGGCACACTCATTGATATCAGTTTCGCAATGATCACCTCCGAAACCATCAACACAAAGGCAAGAATATTCTCCAATTCCATCCAAGCATGTTCCACCATTTTGGCAAGGAGCTATAAAGTTTTATGGCAATATATTATATCTCTAGCAAAATTTTTATTAATTATAATTAACTTAAACTTAATTATATTTATTTAAAGTTTATTAAAATCTAAAGAACACAAATCAATAATTATATTTTTTTAAGGATAAAATTCTAAAAAAAAATTTAAAAAATAGTTCTTATTTATCAATTCTACATATTCATTTCATTTATTTATGAATTTAAAAAACTTTCCTAAATAACATTTTCATCTAAGTTTTCTATTAGATCAATTAGATATAAAGATAAAACATGATATTTTCATCTATAACTATCATTCTCAACAATAAAAATGATTCTCATTTCCTATTATTCGTATTATTCAAATCACATCTCATTCTCAAAACATGTTAAACTAAACAAAATTTACAAATAAATTTCAAGTCTCTAATAGTTTATCTTTCAATTAGACACATTCTAATAATAATTAGTGCAGCAAAAAAAAAAAAATAATAATAATAATAAATAAATCAAGATAATGTGAACAGTATAAACAAAATTAGTTCATGTGAAATTTAAAAAATAGTTTTGTAAAAGTAAACTAAGATAAAGAGTTCAATTTCAACACTATGATTAATACTAACATAGTGCACAGTCATCTGTGTTTATTAAACAGTGTCTTCCTTCAAAACCTTTTGCACATGAGCAAGAGTAAGAACCATTAGAATTGATACAAGTTGCACCATTTCTGCATGGAGAAGAAACTGCACACTCATCAATATCTTCATCACACAAACGACCTTTAAAATAAAAATCATAAACATTTAATATGCTTTTATTAAGTAAAGATAATTTTAATAAAGAAGAAGATGTAATGATTTAATGTCTACATAAAACTTAATGTGTTTCCTGCTAATAGTTGGTTTTTCTAGGCTTTCTAACAAATGCATTTTATTAAAGTAATTACTGATCGTAATTCTTATCATGGGTTTTAAAATAACCTTTGTAGCATATAAAAACATGTTTAGATAATAATGAATTTGATTAAAAAATAAATAAAATGCAAATTAATTATTTTCCCTTGATAATTAACTGCGTTCTTACATTATTCTTTTACTGAAAGCTCGTTTTATTTATTTCCCTTTTATCTTATGAATCAACTACAAAAATTTAGAATAACATTTCTAAAATATATCCCTATAAAACCAATTTTTTTTTAAAATCTTACTAAAACTTTACTCTTAATTGCTCATTTGTAGGCTTAACAAAAATGTTTGCAATATATAAAAAAATCGCTGTAAAAACATTAGCTCACAATTTGTTTTAAAAGTTTTATTATCACCATCAGTAATAAAACTGTTACAATATATATAAATAAATACGTAACACATAAACAGCATACCTGCCAATTTTCATTGAAATTTGGATAACACATTTGAATAATTTGAACAAGAGCCAGCAGGCTCTAACCATATATATATATATATATATATATATATATATATATATATATATAAACTTTTCTACCACATTAAATATAAAACCTTCCAGAAAATGCAGAAGTATTGGCAGGTATGTCACAGTTATGTTTGTTCTCTTATACATATATTATCCTTACATATTATTCACACATATTTTATACACATAAAGAATATAATATTCATTCTATGCAATAATTTCAGTACAATCTAAATTCACACATAAATTTATTGAAACTTCCAAATCAACCAAAAAAACAAAATAAATATAACTAACCTGTATAACCAATACTACAGCTGCAGGCAAAATCCTGATAGTTAGAGGACGGCATGCACCTGGCTTCATTCTTACATTTGTTAGGACTGCATGGATCTAGTTCCACTTCACAATTGGTGCCGGTATAAGGAACTTCACAAACACACTGAAATGCATTTACAAGATCTATGCATGACCCACCATTGATGCATGGCTCCATAGCACAATCATCAATATTTATTTCACAGTTTCTACCAGCATAACCTGGCAAACAAGTACAGCTGTAACTAGCAAGAGAATCTCTGCAGCTACCTCCGTGTTGGCACGGGTTTGACTGACACTCATCTATGTCAATTTCACAGCGATGTCCACCATAGCCTATAAAACAAGTATTTTTTTATTAACATAATAACAAAGAAGCATGATTTTAAACAGCAAGATAACAGCATGATCAAAGTCTACTTCTCATGTATGTCCATCAGTGTTTAAAAAATTTCAATTCATATGAAAGTTTCTTCTATTCATAAAAAAATGTCTATTCATTTTGAACAGCATCTACACTTAATTAAAATTAATTAACATTTAAATAAAATTTAATTAAAGTTTAAATAAAGTATAAAATGTCAGTAAAAAATGTTAATATAAATGTTAATATAAAATTTTAAATGTAAATAAATGTCAAAATGTTTAAAAAAAATATATATATATATATATATATATATATATATTATATATTAAGCTGCACTACAGTATGGGTTGTAAAATCTTAAAAACTGTTATAAAATAAATAAAAAAACATTTTAAGCAATTAAAATTGACTACTGTGTATAAATAAAAATTCTGTTTTAAAGCAAAAATAGTGATTCAGTGATAATTTCATTTATAATTTTATTTTGTATTGATTTACACCCTCTTTATTACAAATTATGTTGAATTTATACCTGAAATCTGGAATACCAAAGGTACTAAATGTTTTTAATTGAGCTCCATACCAATCATACATCATGTGATTTGCTACTTGTGTTTCTGAGAGGAAAATGTGAATTTATGGTTAAAAAACAAATATTACAGAAGACTGTGAACCAATTTTGATAATTAATTAATTGACATTGCTAACTAAAACTTTAAAATGTGACCTGATTATTTATAAAATATTTTTTTAATTATGTTATGCAGATAAGATTTTAAATAGTTATTATATCAAACAAAAATAGTCTCACAAAAATTGGAGCACAATAATCAGTGTTTCAGCCATAAATTCCCAATTATCCTCCCCCTGGAGTAAGAATTACCATAGAAATATAGATCCTATGACATACATTTCTGCCAAATCATACACAGTTGAATATGTGATGTATTTTGGTAATTAAGTCATTTCTATGTAAAAAGAATTTTTCAACTAAATAATATAAAATCTTTTTGTATAATATAAACAAATATCCTATCATACCTGCAGGACAGTGACATATGAAACGATCGATTTCATCTTCACAAGTAGCTCCATGCCAACAAGGATTGCTAGCGCATTCATTGATATCAGATAAGCATCTGGCACCATAATATCCCCTGGGGCATTCACAACGATAGCCATCTATTAGATCAGTACAAATACCACCATTTGCACATGGGTTGTTTCTGCAGTCATCAATATTCTTTTCACAATGGATACCTGTGAAATTTTACAATAAATAAACTTATCTTTTTTAATACAGTTTTTTGTAATTATTTTTTGTTAGATTTCAACCATGCACATAAAATAAGCAGATATCAAAAGAGGAAAAAAGATACTACATATGTTGATGATCTTAACAAAAATGAACATATGCAAACAATGCATGTTTATTTTCACACACAATTGAGGATTAAATTTTAAGTTAAATTGAGAAATAATTGACTACTAAACACTATTAATCATTAAAATTACATAAGGGAGAAAAAAATTTATATTTAATAAGTTTGAATAATTATTTTCATAACAAATATTTCTATTACAAGTATCTACACGAGACAATGAAAGCCCACATAAATACCCTATTCAACTTTTGAAAATTCCCAAAATATCACAAATAACAGAGAATTGACTTAGACACTGATAAAACAGTCGGACATTTGATTATCATGAAACATCGATTCATTAAAAACAATAAGATTGATATGAATAGCTCTGCATCAATTTACCCCTTTCAAAACTATTTTTAATATATTAAATACAATTAATTTTGCATTTTCTCTCATATTTTCTTCGCATTGTAAAGAAAATATGATGAGGGAAGCTGCAAAATTAATTTATAAATGAAGAATTTTTTAGAAACAATACTTTAGAAAAAAATTCAGTTCAGAAAATATAGTTCATATATCATTCATAGTTCAGAAAAAAATTAAGAATGAAAAAAGTTAAGATAATTTATTAATTCAAGAGTTTTTCAAAAAAAAAAAAAATTAACACAATGAAAACTTTTTAAGCATAAAATATAGCTTAAAATTTAAAGATTAAAAAATGCTTATCATACAGTCGACTTTTGTACCTAACATATCAAAAACTTACAATCAAGTAACAAGAATAGGGGATCGACTTTCACAGTATGATATATGGATCTTAGTTTATTGTTAATATGTAGCAATAAAAGTTTATAGCACATAACTTGCAGATTTTTAAAACAATTGAATAAGTTTATACGAATTAAAAAATTTTTAAAGCAATTGAAAATCATTTTAAAGTAATTTGAATTGTTTATAGCATTTGAATTTTATTTATAGTAATTGTTTATTTCTTTTCAATCAACAGTGGTTAATATTACAAGAAAATTAGAATTATTAAAATTAATTTGATATTTATTATATTTTTAAAATTATATTTTTATAATCATAATGTTTATTAAACACTGAACAAATTATTTTTATAATTATGTAATACTATTATAATTACATTGTTTTTATAATTTTCAGTAAGAATATCTTCATAAAAATTTTTTTTTATCTAAGACTCTTATACCAAATTCATTAGAAAAAAATTTAAAACCTTATTTACCAGTAAATCCAGCTCTACACTGACAGGTATAGGAATTAATGCCATCCTTACAAGTAGCTCCATTACGGCAAGGATTGCTTGAACATTCATTAACATTGTATTCACAATTAATTCCTGATGTTCCAGGGAGGCATTTACATTGGTAAGCATTTATTAGATCTTGACATATTCCCCCATGTTGACATGGATTACTTAAGCATTCATTAATTTGCTTTTGACAAAGTTTACCAGTGAAGCCTCTATGACAATTACAATGGAAAGAATTGATACTATCAACACATTCACCATGATGGCAAGGTGAGGAAAGGCAATCATTGATGTTTATTTCACAGTTGGTGCCAGAAAAGCCTATGAATTTAAAAAGAATAAGGTTTAGCAAAACATATGATTTTTTAAATACATTTTTCAATAGTTCACTAGTCAACTATGAACTCACATAGTTCAGTTTATGATGAAATCTCATTCATTTTGATGGAAAACTGGATTTATTACTGGACTAATTATAAATAACCCCCTACATGGAAAATTTAACAATACAAATTAAATCATATTCTTTTTTAGGCTAAAATTCAATTTTAAAAAAATTAGTGTTTTTAACATTTGATATCTCAGTATTTAAAAGCTTGATAAAAATTAAAAATTTTCCTATTTTTAATTAGTTGATTATATTTCTAAATGCTAGTAATTATTTTTACCATGTAAATAAATTATCTAATGTGGTCTTTTTTAATATAAATTACGTCATAATATAAAATTAGATATCATGAGCACAAAAATAAATAAATAAAAAAATTCCTAAAGAATATTTTACACAAAATTTTACAAAAGGAATTAAAATATAAACTTTCTTTCATTCATGCAGAGTGACATCTTATATTTCAATTTGATCTTAAAATTAAATTGCTAAAGCGGAAGTTGAGGCAAAACTCAGGTGATTGGGTGTTGTGACTTTCTTATGTAATCAAGACAAAGAGTAAATGATTTGCTTATATTTGCTGAGAAGAGGGGGGGGGGGGGAGAAAAAATGCAATTAAACTTGCTTACATAATTTTTGAAAGGCCAATAATACCTATGAGCGCCAACCCTTTAACAATTCATTTAACTCCTTTTAAAAATCATTAGGTAGATAATTAGTCTTACAATTAGTCAAACAATTTTTATTTATTTTTATAAACAATTACCTACCAATGATTAATATTATTGAAATTTTATAGATCATAAAAATACATGATAGAGTTCAAACTTCAATACATATTTTTACATTAAACTAAAAGATAAAAGAACATACCTGGTGGACACTGGCAATTGTAACTAGCAATAGCATCAATGCATTTGGCACCATTCTGGCAAGGATGGCTCATGCAATCATCTTCATTCATTTCACACTTCTTTCCTGAGAATCCAATTGGGCAGAGACATTTATAGCCATTGATCAAATCAGTACATATTCCACCATTCAGGCAAGGTCTTGGTGCACACTCATCAATGTCCTCCTCACAAAATATTCCCGCAAAACCTGCAAAGTTCAGAAATAATAAATTAAAATTATTTGTATGATTTATTAAGTTGACAGAAAGAGCAGTTTTAAAGCATTATATAAAAATAAAATATTTTTAACTATTTCAATTGCAATTAACAATATATACCAAATTGCAAATTTTTAAACATCATCTTAATTTTTAAAAAATTTCAAACATTTCATATTTTCACTAAAAAGATTATTAATGGACAATACTAGAAGCATATTATCACTTTGTAATGTTGCATATCCAATTTTAAATTGGTAGTAACCAATATTTAAAAAGCAGTTTCCTATGAACCGAGCATTAGCGCAACAGACCATTGTGGGCCAGTGGGGCCATGAAGGTTATTACTATATAATTTCATGACCAATGACATGATCGAGGCAAAATATGGTCAACACAGCACACTGGCTGCCTTTATTTCCCAGACAAACTGGTATGCACTGATATGAAGCTGGGTGAGCTTCATGCTGCCACCATGGATTGAACCACAGTTCTTCACAATGACAATCCAGTTCCTTAACAACTGAGCCATCACAGTTTCCCATACACACTCATTATAAAAACAAATTAAAGAAAAGGTTAATTAATATAATGCGAATATAATTAATACAAATATCCTTTAAATGTCTGGTAAATATAACATATTTAAAAAAAAATTTAAAAATTAAAGCTGAGTTTTTAAATCTAAATAGCACTAGTACTGTCATTTTGTGTATTGCACCTAAAAACTAAATTTTTTTTATCATAAATTAAATTAACAGTCATCCAAACAGAACTATAAGTCAAAATTGTGTAAATTTGTAATAGACATACCTACATGGCATAGTGATTTGTGATATGGTTAAAACATATCAGTTTTTATAAGCATTCAAAATATATTTTAACTAAATTCATAAGATATTCAATAACTTAAAAAGAAATACAATAACCACAAAATTATAAATATTTTTCTCAAATGATTCATGTTTCTCAACTGCTTAATTAACATATAATGGGCAAAGCTTTATATTTACTTTGAAATGCTTAAGTAATAATTTGTTATGCAAGACATTCAAAATAAAATGCAATGAATTTAATAAATTCAATATCTTTAGAATAAATATTCTAATCCTTTGATTTTAAGTTTAATCAAATGACACAAAAAAATTATCATTAATTTGAATTACTCAACGTTACTAAAATATTGTTAATTATTCACTAAAAAATTCTTTATTAATGAATCTACTATTTACAAAAAGGAATATTTATTTTTTTCCTCATTGTGACACTAAGATTATAATCTTTATAATTGCTAGTTTCCATCTTAATAACATAGCTAGAATTGATAGAAACCTGTTTAAGTTTGAGTGATATCAGACAAATAATTTCAAGGGCAGAAGTTCAAATAGTGTAAAATTGCAATTCCCACCAGCGTGATTATAACAATTTACTGGAAGGAAAAAAAAATTGGAAAAAGGTCACTTTCTGTCAATTCAACCAGCCATTAATTAAAAATGCATAACACTGTAATCCAAAAATAACTAAAAATAGGCGATAGTTTATCCATTATTTAAAAACAATCATATTATGCATATATTTTCAAAACAATTATTAAACTTTAAATTTATTTGAATAAAGCGTGAAATAAATATATATCTTAATTAACAGGAAAGAACTTTTCCTAGACTTTTCAATTTTGAAATTACTTTTCCATTTTGGAACTGGCCAAATTACTTGTCATTTAAAAATATGCCAATCGATCAATCAATTTTAAGAGCTGATAGGTATAATAATCTGACAGGTATCATAACTGATAGGTATCAAAACGATTTTAAAAGCTCATTACCTTTAAAGGTAGCTTGATATCAAAATTAGCTACATATTTCATTGACTTTAAATCCATTAATTTTAAAGTTCATAGAAAAAGTATGAAACAGCGGTATTAAAAAAAAATCACCTAACTAGAATGTACAACTGAAGTTTCAACATTTTGGGTCGACTATAAGCCATCTACTAAAAGTAACTAAGTTACGATTATGAGTTCTGACGATTACAAGCTATCATCTTACAGTAACTAACTGTAGGTCGATTGATGGCTATTTTTTAGTTCAGTTGATTTACAGTAATTGGATACATGCAAGTGACTTCATCATAGGTAAATCGTATTATTTTTTATTTTTTTTTTTAAATTCAGAAATCAATCAGATTCGATATACACACGTGACGTCACTTACAGGTATGGTATCCAATTAAATCTGATTTAAATCACAGTTGTACTGTACTGTACTTCCTGTGTAGCAAGTACATTATCAAATGCCAAGTCAATTGGGTACTTGCACTTCAAGAAGATAACGTATACCCACTCATGTGACCTATGACGTAAGCGCTAACTAAACGTTTATAAGCAAAATGGCGTGTTAAACTTGAGCTAAGTTTCTCCACATAAGTTAGAATGTTGATTAACGTGAAGTTAATTAAATACAGTGCCATATTGCACATCAAATTTATTGAAATATAATTCTTTCTCGTCTACGTCTCTTACTTAATTTAGATTTATTACTTTTATATATACTTTATTGTAACCGTGATACATTTCTGTTTAGTGCACCTGGCAACTTCGATGCATAATTAGTTAATTCATGATCTACGTAGATTCTTGCCTGTCATTGTATTAAGTAAGAAATACATAGTGAAAGAATTGAAATCTTTGTATAAGAATATAGAATGTGTCGCTTAAGAGATTTGATACTTGATCGATTTGACTTACTCGAAATAGAATGGAAAGAACGGTTGATAACGTAAACAAATGCCACGTTTCAACAATCAATCAGGATCGAGATACTCATAAACTTGCAGGTATCCCATTGAATATTGTTATTAAGCTCTGCTATTAACTAATAGTAACTAAGTCAATTGACGATTATGTTTTAGTTCTGACGACTACTAGTAACTAAACACTGACGATTATTTTTGAATTCTGATGAATACAAACTGTGATTTTATAGTAAAAGCTAACTTTTATTTTTATCATATATCAACTAAATTTGTTTAGACTACATTTTGCATCATTCTATAAGTCATTCTTGTAGAATATTTCGTTTCAAATATCATTTTCAAATTTAAACTAGTTCCGAAAAGTGTACCGATTCATTTCCGTTGAAATTTAAATACGTAATTTAAAAAAATATATATATATAAATAAGAAATTAAGACTAAACAAATATATGTTGAAAATAATTCCTACTGACACCAATATTTTGACTAGTTTTTATTTATCCAAAAAATAACCATGACATAAATTTTCTGGAGGCACCCTGAGGATAGAAAAATACACCTGTGAGCAACCATGATGAAAGAAAGTGGGGGTTGAAGCAAGTTGTTACCCCCTCTTCTTTCGCTCAAAAAGGTGTATAAAGGGTCAAACGAAATGGCCATAATCCACGACTAGCTTGCTCCATCATAAAAGCTGGTCTCCGGGTTCACAAAACTTTCTTTAAGTAATTACGCAAGCTTTCGAGTTCGTATCCACCCAAGCCAACCTTTTATCATAAAAGCGCAAACGATTACGCTGCTCGTCCCCCCCATGGGGCCGAAATTGCAAGGTCCCATCATAAGATGAGAGGGGGGGAAATGGAAAAGGGGGGGATTTTAAGCTTTTGGTTGCGTTTAGCTCAAGAGAATACTGTGAGACCAACAAAGTATTTCGCTACTAAACCTTTTTCAAACAAAACAGCAAGGTCACCCATATATAAATGTTTTGAGTTCTTGCATTTTTCATTTAGCGACTAAATTATAGACATATTTTTCCGACAAAGTAATATTTAAATGATGTAGAGGCGCATTAAAGAGCAAAAAAAAAAAAAAAAAAGGATGATGGGTTTTGACAGTCCAATCTACGAATTTTTTTCAATAAAAAAGCTTATATTAGTCATTATTTTTCCTCGGTATAATTTCTAAATAAAATCCAAAAATGATTTTTTTTTAAAAAAAAAGACTTTTCCATCGGAATTAAAACGGAGTAATGCACGAAATTTTTTTTTTAAATGCTGCAAAGAGATGAGACGTGCTTAATCTGAGACCGACGCTGGCTCGTTTACTGAAAAAAGGTTTCGAGCTCAAAGCTGACTCAGATTTATAAAATTTTCATAAACTTTTTTACTACTTTTAAAAAAACGTTTGATTCAAATACAGTACAAAAAAATTTAAAAATGTATAAAATTCCGCAGCCATCTGTTACGTCTGTCCGGTGCTTTAGTTTTGTGTGGCAAGGCGCTAATCGTCATTGCGCTAATTGTTTTCTCTTTTAATTTTTGTTTTAGTACTCTTGAATTTCAGTTGGTTCAGTTTTTGTCTTCGCTTTTTCTTTCACTGGTTAGCAATAGAAAAGGCTTTAATTTACTAATTCCCTTGTTAATTGTGGCCTTAATCTGACTTATATCTCGGGTTAGGGCTCGGATCAAAATTCTTCCGGCTCGGACCTCCAAAAGCGAGCCAGCATCTCTACCACAGAGGGGTGAACAGCAAACAATTTATCATGATTGGATCTAAAGAGCTGCATTTATTACCAAAAACTACTGACGGTGCAACATACCTATTTTTTCTTTTTTTTTTTTTTTTTTTTTTTTTTCTGTTCAAGGAGACACACACATATGCCAATTAGAGATGCAACCAAACATCAGCCACAGCCATCATGGTTTGGATTTACAGCTTTTAATATTAACTTTCCTCTAAGAAAACTTAACAGCTTTTTAAACTATAGTTTAACTTACGCATTTTATTGATAATAAAAGAAAATCCATGCACAAGATTTTATACAGAAAAATTCTTCATCATATTAAAAGAATATTTTAGATGCAGCATTTAAATGTTAGTTCAAATTTACTTTTACTAAAAAAGAATGCAGACCAAACGAAATTTAAATAAATAAGAGCTTACCTGGCATGCAAACACAGCGAAATCCTCCTCGCTCATCCAAACAAGTGCCTTCATTCTGACAAGGGTTCGAGTCGCATTCATTGATGTTGATTTCACATCTAGGACCTGTAAATCCTTTGGTACAATTGCAACTAAAGGAACCCGGAATATTGACGCATTTGCCTCCATGTTCGCATGGATATCCTAAATAGGAAACAAGAAGGGAAAAAAGTTCAGAATATAAATCCTTTAAAATGGATTCTACGTGGTACCCACATTGCTGCAAGTCACTTACCTTCGTCACATTCGTCAACGTCTTCTGTGCAATCTGTTCCCTTGAATCCATTAGGGCAAGAACAAATATAAGTTCCATCAATCGGGCTGGTATCGCACATTGCTCCCGCATGGCAAGGATTGCTGGCACAGGCATCATCCAAGTGGCAAAGAAGACCTAAGAGTTGCATTTGATAAATCAAGTAAATCTCAATTTCAGGCTTTACAATTGTCTAACGACTAAATACTTTTTGTTATATTACTATTACTAAATACTGACATCTTCTTGGGTGCAAGATATATGCCAACGTTAATATATTTCAATTCATAATCACCCCTCAAGAAAAATAGTATTAATTGTTTAATAGTTATTAATTTGAACAGTACAAAATATTATAAATGCATTGTGTTTTACAATAGTTTTTTTATTACAAAAAAAAAAAAAAAAAAAAAAAAAACATAAAGCGTCAAATAACCGATAACAATCGATCAAAAATAAACGGTAGGAACCATACGATCTTGAGATCTGCTTTGCAATAAACAACGTTGCGATTATGCATTCATTATTTCATACTGCATATTTACGTAAGAAAGCTAGAAAGCGAGACATAACTAAAGTTTGGGTCTTTAAAAACACAAATTTGATACGTACCTGTTTTACCGGGGGCGCATTGGCAATAAAAAGATCCTACTCTGTCATGGCAAGTGGCGCCGTTGAAGCATGCAGCAACAGCACAGTCATCTATGTTTTCAGAACAATCATGTCCGGTCCAACCATTTACACAAATGCAAGTATAGCCACCAACGGTATTTGTGCAAGTAGCCCCGTTCTTACAGACACTTGGTCGTACAGCGCACTCGTCCACATCTTTTGCGCAATATGCCCCTGCAACACAAAGATAAAAAAAAGTTTACTTCTGACAGCCTACGAAGCAATATCTAGAATCATATATAAATCGTAGGGCATCTATTTTCCTACCTGTATATGCAGGTGGACAATGGCAAGTGTAAGAATTAACGCCGTCAATACAGGTTGCACCATTTTGGCAAAGATTTCCAGGACAATCATCGATGTTAACTTCGCAGTTTGGTCCAGTAAAGCCTAAAAAGATATTGATAATCAATTCATGCATTTATAAAGTTATATAAAAAAATGGAAATAAAATCAAGGCACTAGTTTGTGTTGAATTGTTATTCTCTTATTCTTAATTGGAATGAAATAATGAGTCTCTCCAAAAGCGAGCGACGATTTCAAAATTCTAATGAAGGAAAAAAGGAAGGAGAGAGAAAAAGATAAGTTGCAGAATTTCGCTTAAGATACCTGGCATTTATTTTCATAAAATTACCAAAATGAGTAATAAAATCTCCAGAAGATAGCGCTTAGGACATAAAAATAAACTGAAAAAATAATGTTTTCCATTGCTCGCCAGACCATAATAATTAAAATATATTTGATCTAGCTTAATTTTATTTTATCCTTATATGTAGTTTATTTCGTCTCTCGTAAAGTTAACGTAAATAATGCATTTGAGAAAACTATGTTTAATAGGTTTTAATTTTTCCTTCTTATTTTAGGTTAAAAGCTCTATTTGTTAACAGAATTAGTGACTAATTAAACAATTTGGTAGGAATGAATTATCTTGTAATAGTATCTAAGAAGAACGGAGAAAATTGTACATTTCTATTGGATCCTGTTTTTCGTAAATTGATTTTGTCGATAATTTTGAGACTCACAATTTTTCAATGCATGTTAACTTTTTATGGCCCTAAACTATAATAATTTCAATTATAAAGAAAAAAAAAAGAAAAACTTTAAAAAAAATACAAAATAATCAAAGAGGTCTTCAAACTCTAACAATCACTTAATGTATACCTCGCTCTTTGTAAATTATTATAAAATAATTAAAATCCCACGTGAATTATAATTCTTAGAAGAACCCAAAAGCAATCTGAGCAAAACAAGCAACCTAAACTAAGAGAAAATACTTCAAAAATGCGAACTTAAACACACTCTTCGTTTTCATGAAGTAAAACAAAAGTAAAAGTTTTTATTGTAAACTGAAACCATTTTTTTTTTTTTTTAATTTCAAAAACAATGCTCAATCGAAAACCTCCTTTTAACCTTTGCACAGTTCTCATAAAATAATGAAAGAGGTTAATGTTGGAGTTTCGTTCTTAATGGTACTTTTTTTCCCTAGGGGAAACTTTGAAATTGGATTTAGATGGATCAAAAACGGCATTCATCCTTTTTTGAAAACACATCAACGATGTTTACATAATTTTAAAATTACAACTTCTTCAAAGACGTTTTTCTTTATTTTTTAACACAAAAACAATATCCTATTTTCACATACTTACAAAATCAGGTCCCTAACAAAAATAACACTAATTCTACGGTTGTTTCAAATTTAGAAAAATATCAGTAAATTTTTCACATATTCACTAAAACAAGACCTTTCACAAAAAGTCTGGACAGAACAACAATTTTAATAATTTTGCACAAAACCATAAAAATAGGACCCTATTTTCACCAATTCACACAATAATGAGCATCTTTTTAACAATTTTTCAAAAACAGGACTTTTCAGAAAAAGTCTGGAATAACTCCTGCAATTATTATTTCTTCCTTCCAAAAATGCAATGAATATAATCTAATTAGCTATGAATAATCACGTTGTAAATTTATTTAGCTTTTAAGAAAAAGTTGTCTTATTCCTCGTCCAAATAAACAACATACAACTCATAAAGTTCGCAGCAAGTATGTTAAATTTATCGTGAAGATTTAGATTTTACTTGAATCTGAACTGAAAACTAATCACGAGCAGAAAATGTATGGAATTTTAAACCTTTAGGATTTAAATGAAACGATTAACAAACATAAAAAGTCTTACTTTAATTGAAAAATTTAGACGCCTAAGGCATTCCAATTTTAATTTTTTTTAAATTGAGTCAAAAACAATAAAAAAATTAAATCAAAATTCAATTTGAAATACTATAGATCATCTTATATAATGGCAAAACTTCAATACAAAAGGATGGATTAACTTTAGTTATTATTAGATTCAAAAATTTAAAGAGGAAGGGATATATCTTAAAATGTTCCAACCCAGTCTCGATGAGAACATAACATACGACGTTAACAGCAAAAACAGATTCGAACAAAAACAAAAACTTCTATGTGTCTTATATTCTACTGGGTGGAGAAAATGTATGCAATTTTCTAAAGGAATCATAAAAGGTGAGGGCGTTAGATAATATCGCTCACAGCGGGTTTTCCACGTGTTTCTATTCTTTATGTTTCATAGAATTAAAAACATAAATCTAAATTCAAAAACAGACTACGCGTCAATCCTCCTAAAATAAATTCAAAAGACAGGAATAATTTCAAGTCGAGGTCACATTTAAACTCCACCAGGCAGTACACACGTTTAAATTTGAAGGGATCAAGTCATACTCATCCATTTAAGATTCAAATTTATCGAACATAATCCGTAGATGAATGGCAGATAATCCTTTGATTATGTTTTAGTCGAAATAGAATAATAAAAAGTGAATTTTAATTTTTCTCTTTATTATGCCAAGTATATCTTGCCGTGCATAACTCGATCTGATAAGTTTTAGTTGTAAATCTGAATTACGTGACAAATTGAGCGTACACTGATCATCAAATAATGAATTTAGAACATAATTTGTTCGGTATTTCCTTTAAAAATTTTAGACACTGATCACATTAAAAATTGTTATAACCTACTTTTAAGATACAGAAAAACTTACAATTTTATCTTCTCTGTCCGTAATAAACATATTAAAATTATTTATAACTTCATAAAAGAATTTTGGTTTCAGATTTAACTTAATTTAGTCATAGACTTGAGTTTGAAATCAATGGACGAAAAAAGATTTAAAAAAAAGTGAATCGTTTGCGTTTTTCCTTGAAAAAAAAAAATCGTTTGTTTAAATTATTAATTTCTTTTCTCGCTACAAAATCTCCTTTTTGAATTTTAAAAAAAAAAATCACACCCATATTTTTTATATGTTTTAAATTGCTAGTATTGTTTAACAGTATTAGGTTAAATTAAATTTCTAACTCCTATATATTTCTTCTTGAAATTTTTAAGGTGGGTTTTACTTTTTAACCAGCCTTCTCAGGCTAGAAGAAAAAGTATTCACTGCAATATGGATAGAGCCCCTTAAGGAACAATGAAAAATCATCATCTTCTTTTTCAAATCTATTCCCACGCATCGAAAAAGATACGAAAGCGATAGTTATAACTGACGAGAATGATTGCATCACAAATAAATAATGATCCTGAAGCAGCATCATATAATAATAATAATATAGAATACTAAGAATATGAATAATGACAAGCTAAAATGATACCAAAAAGTAATGTAATTTACCAATAAATTTTAGAATATTTATTACACATAAAAGGAGTCTACTCTTATGAATATAAAACATTTTAGATATTAAATATTATTTTCAAAGTATTAAAATTTATTTCATTTTAATACGTATATGCAGAAGACAATGTTTAAAAAGTTAGCACGTTTAAATTTATTTTTTCAATTATCAATGTTTAAAAAAAATAACTTAAAACTCTTTTCACCTCCGTAATTACTAAAAATATACGAGTGTATATTTTGTTTAAACAGTTTTAAATTTTTATAATAGATATTGCCCTACAACGAAATGTTTAAATGAAAAAGAAAAAATAACACTTCAAGTTTCTATTTTTTTGGAATAAATAAAAATCTAAACGATATAATGTGTAGTAATTTTATGAAATTTTCTCCAAAAGATATTGTGAAAAAAAATTTTATATTTTATTTTAATCTTTACATTGCAGAATATGACATTAAAAAAAAAAGAGAAAAGCTGCGTAGCTTAAAGCTAAAAATTAATTATTTGTTTTTATTTTTCAGATGGTTACAAAATAAAAAATATCTAAAGATAGTCTATTACTTTACACACTTTATATTTTTCCTATTTAGTTTGTTATAATTGAATCAATTATTTTACAAGATACGAATGCTTTCTTTTTCGTAATTATTTTTTTAAAATAAGTATGAAGCAATTTAAATAAAAGAATGATTTAAAAGCAATAAAAAATTGCCAACAATCATGTGTTGTTCCACTATCAAACACGTTATTAAAAAAAAAAATCGAACGATCTTTTATAATGTGTTTAAAGTTCGAAAAATCAAACGATTTTTTCCCTGGATGATACAAGTGGCAACGATCTTTTATTGTTGGGTCCGTGGGTGTGAAACAACCACTATTTTATGAGTTCTATCACGTTGAAAACAAGGTGCGGCCACTTTTTTAAGTGACCAAATGCAAGAACGAATCTACTTTTTATCAAAGAAGCTTTCTCACAGGGGATGGGAAACTGTAGAAAACTTATTATAGCACATGAAGGTCTATAACGACAAGTGATAAGCTTGCAAAAAAAGTTCATCTCATTTTATAAGCTTTACTCTCTCATCGCTGTTATCAATCCTATAAAGAAGAAATAAATCTTTCATCAGGAAAAACGCCCTTGGAAAAGCCACCAGGCGCCTGAAAATTAATTGGTATCTTTTTTGAAATTCAACAACAGGGTTAATGTTAAGAGGAATAACAGTTTGTTCATAAAAACTATGTTAAGTAATCGATTTCACTTCTCTGTAATCTAGATGAAAATAAAAAATATTGTACTAAATGTAGAACACATGATACAGCGAAAGCTAGCGAGCGACAAAAAATATAAGAATAGCGATAACATAAATACTATTTATTAATTAAAATGCTGCAAACTAAGTTATATCTAATAAGCAATTAGAATGTTGATATAATAAAAAAATTTTTAAAGAAAGGCACTCGGCTCACTTACTCTAGTAATCATGAAAACTTTTAGCATTTAATTGCTGAAACACGTGCTTAAAAATAGCGATACTAGATTAGTTTAAATGAAAGAGTTAATGTGAGGGTAAAATACTCATAAATGATGAAATCAAATGATGAATATTAAAAACAATAAAAAAATTAACAAAACATAAAACCAAGAGAAATCACTGTAGTTTCTTATAGTTGTAGAACTGTTGAAGAGGGGAAGTTGACTCGACGAAGAAATACATCCAATTAAAGAAAATAAAAATGAAATATATTTTAGATTTGGTCGACTTCAAAGCGTTATTTAATAAGAGCTTTAAAAATCATAACTGCCCATAAGTTGGATTTTTAATTACACCTTTAAAAGGTTTTAAAAAAGTTGTTCCTGCAATGAAATTCGCCAATTACAGTAGCCAATATTAATTATTCTCAAGTACTCAAAGTTATTAAATCAAACAATTAGAAAACAAATTTAAAAAGGGTAAATAAGCAAAATAAAAAAAAGAAGGAAAAATCACAACTGTTCCTTTGGATCGTGAAACTCTTGTTTAGCTGAAGGTTAGCTTTGTAATGAACTTAGTCCAATCTATGGCAGAAAAACATAATCTCAATCAGTAATAAACGATGGTCTTAAGAGGTCAAAACCGCTTTATAAGTTAGATTTTGAAAAGATAACTTCTAGAAAAAGGCAAATAGTGAGTTAGCATAGACTCAAACAGTTTTAACAATCATCAATAAATGTACTTATCCGAAGTAACGTAATCAAACGGTATTAGAAATATAATCCTGATCAGAAGCAATCAATGATTGACAGAAAGCAATGCGGGTGGAATAAACAGAAAAAAGAAAGATCAGGACAGGTCTTAGGAGTCAGACAGTTAGAGTTTATTAATTTAATCTTTAACTGACATAAAACATATATAAGATATTATTTATCACTGCTTAGAAGTTGGATTTTTGAAACATTTACTTTAAGGAAAAGGTTGAGAGTTAGCCCAAACTTCAACAGTTTTTAACTGTGGTTAGTATTAATAAACCAAACATACAACTAATTGTATACTAAGCAGATAAATAATCCTCCAAACAAGTTCATGGACCTCATACTATCTTAATGTCTGCGGACGGCCTACTGGGTGGGTGGACGCTCCTCAAATCTTAAAAACAGGGTAGAATAAAATTATTGTTATAGTAAAAAAGGGCTAGGCCTAAGCGTTCCTTCTCTTCCCATTTATTATTTGGGTTTTAACTCATGCCTCTTCTTACACCCGCCGCCATTGCTGATTGTAGGCTGTCACCATTTTCTTTAAGTGTGGCAACAGCCTTGTAAGTTGGGAACCGGTTGTCGACGAAATTCTCGCCAAGAGATCTGGGAACGATGAAAAAGTAACGTTCAGGTTGGATGTTATATGGGATAGGTAGACCTTTGTTCTTCTCTGTCTTGAACGTGGCTTGAATACTTTATAAATCTGGGAAACAAAAATGATTTTTCACGCTTACAAAGGACGGGCGTTGTTATTCTTATGGATTTTGAGAATGATGGTATAGAAGAAAAAAAAACTTTATAAATTATGTGTCAAGATATTTCAGCAAGAGCAGTTATGAAAGATGGTATTATAAAAAAGAATTAATTCTGCAAACATTTCTAAACCTTCACCTTGTGAAAACGATTCGTGGAAGCCATGCCTTCTAACTAATTTCAGTTAGAATACATTATAATCTTTAAATTAATAGTAACTTTTGGGCAATTGCATGGAAATTGATAAAAATGCAGAATAAGAATAATTATACAATCCAAAAAAAGACTCCTCAAACAGACTCAACGGCTTAAATACCTACTTCAGTAGAAATGAATCATGTTCACTTCAGTAGTTCCGAAGTCTTCAATCTAATGAAGAACAATCTTCTGAAGACAAGGTTCTGATTGAAAGTCTTCAAGCTCAGGCAGTTGCCTGAGCCTGAAGACTTTCAATCAGATTACCCAATCATTAAAATTGTTTTGAGCCAAATCCCGACTAAGATTTAACAAGTCATATAAAGATCTTAATTTTAAAAGGATATCAGAGTAAAAAAATTTCAGGGCGATATAAAATACATACTTTCGGATAACGGCATTCAATACTTCTAAATTATTTATAACACTCGATAATTTTACTTTTTTTTTTTAATACTACAATGAACCAATTTTTTGCTTATATTTATTTAGATTGAAGGTAGTAAAAAAAATATACCAAACAGTTATTATGAGCTCGAGCCCAAAAAACTTTCTTCAACAAATAAGCCCAAAGGCAAAGTCTGGTCTGGTCTCAATATGTGTCCTTCGCATCTCTGGTTTTCGGATCACTAGGAATCAATCCGCTAGGAATCACTAGGAATCAATCCATACTATCGGAACGGCTATTAAGTATAGCTCTACTGTAATGTCAATAACCAAACCAAGCTATGCAATGTTAACAATTATGCAATGTTTAATGCAATGTTAACAATGTTAACAATTGTGCAATGTTTAATGCAATGTTAACAATTATGAAATGTTTAATGCAATGTTAACAATTATGAAATGTTTAATGCAATGTTAACAATGTTAACAATTATGAAATGTTTAATGCAATGTTAACAATTATGAAATGTTTAATGCAATGTTAACAATTATGCAATGTTTAATGCAATGTTAACAATGTTAACAATTATGCAATGTTTAATGCAATATTAACAACAGCATAGTTCAGAGAAATCCTATCATCATACAAACTGTGCCAGTCTGAAAGCAACAAATTAATGCGATCTATCCAAATGCGTAATATAATAAAGATCTTAACAAAATGACATCAATGCAATAAGATTCTTTCGTTATTATAATAAAATCTTCGATAATAGCTTGAAACTAAACACATACACCTTAATTTTATTTAATCAATAAAACGAAACAAAGAATTTTATCTGGGAAAAGACAAAACTTAGCCTAAAGCAACCAGCTATCACTCTAACAGAAAAACTAAGCAGGTTTCTACGATTTCTACATTTTTAGAGATCATAGTTCACATTAACAATTAAAGCAAGCATTGTACATCCATATCACGTATTTCTTTAATCTTATCCACAGCAAAATAATGAATGAGAGTTGAGATTTCAAACTTGTTTTTGAACATTCTCTTTTTCATTTGTAAACTCTCAGTTGAAAAAATTATTTCAGACTTTTTTTTCCGAACGATTTACAGCGCGCAAAACTACACAGTCGCCTTCTCATCTTGATTTAAGAATAAATGAAAAAAAAGCAGGAAAATGGTGATCATAAAAAGCTCCGAAAACCAGTCTTTTTTTTTCTTCTCTTCCTTAGAACTTCCCTATCAGAGAAAAAAATCTGCTTGCAATTTCTAAGAGCTTTTGAAGTAAAGCTTTTAATTATAATTATTAGAACTTTGGAAAATGCAGAACTTTATCTTAAATTGTCTACGCAGAGGCATCAAAAATAGGAAAAAGGTTAAAAACTGCAATTATTCTTCAAATCTAAGTGTTTTTAATCGGAAAAAAAATAATATATAATTACAACCAACCCCATTTCATCCTTCGGTTGCTATGTAAAAAGCTTTTAAAATGCTTTTAACTGTTTAAAAAAATGGTTATATATAAAAGTAAAACAAGACAAAATAGTTGTGGTAACAAAATTGTTTTCTGCTACTTTTAACGCATAAATTATACTTTTTCTTTTCCTTTTTTGTAATAGTAGTAGTAATAGTACGAGCACTTTTCGTTGAAATATTAGAAGACGAAATGAAAAATTTTCAAACAGTAAGTTTTAATAGATTTTTGCATAAAAATTAACAATCTGTATTTATAAAAGTACCAAAAAGACTGGTACGAATAACAATTACAGTATTTATAGGTTCCTTCACAGGAGTAATAAAACTTTGTCCCTAAATTAGGAAGAGGAAATATTGCTTAAACCTATCATTTGTAAATTGGAAAACTGGAGAATAAGTCAGTTTCAAAATATTTAAGAGAGCGTTTCTTGTGCAAAACACCTGCAATGTTATACAATAAGATGTGTTGCTGTTATTGTAAGCATGGTGTTTCCTAACCTGCTCAGCGTACGCATATTCTGAGATGTTTTATCAAATGCGCTGCATGACTTCATTATATAATTTTATAAATTCTTGCTTATTTGTTTAATCTGATTTTGTATCAAACAAAAATTTCCAATTTTTCTTTGTATTAGCCGTGCCGCAAATAGTTCCAGTAACATTAAGCGTGCCGAAAACCAAAATAAAGCTAGAAATAGAACATTGATTTGAGGGAATATCAGAAACTTGAAATGTAACTATAAATAATCCAATGAAAATTTTCTTAGAGCAATGGTAAAATAAGGTTTTCTTGAAGAAAACATTAAAAAAAAAAAAAAAAAAAAAAAAAAAAAAAAAAAAAAAAACAGTTATTTAAAATTTGAATCTTTGGAGAAGTCTGACTTATTACTTCATTCTACCCGAAGCCCTTTCAATCGAAAAAAATGTACTAGAAAAAAGTGTAAAATCTGTAGTTTAACTTTTTTTATATTCCAAATAAAAATCCGTTAAAATTACCAATCAACAAGTAGTTTCCATCCATATAAATAGTAAAGTTAATGTGCATATTCGAAATTAATGTGTGCATTAACACGTACCGGGAGGGCATGAGCATCTGTAACTCAGATTTCCCATATACCGACAAGTTCCACCATTTTTACAAGGACTAGGATCACAGGGGAAGTATTGATGATCACAGTTGTGTCCAGTGTACCCGGCGTTACAGTTACACCTGTAAAGAAGTAGAAAAAAATTAACAAATTATCAATAGACAGAAACTAAAATTCTAAACCCGAAATACTGGATAATACGTAATTGCATATTTTAATGTATATTTTCTTTTAAAAAAAATATTATGCATAATAAAAGTCACCAAATGCTTCAAACATTTTGTCAAATTGAGACGAACCATTATCGAGGTCGATAAAAACAAAGTAAGGATTTAAATCATCAAAAAAAAATTATATATATTTAGTAAGGACAGGAATACGTTTTCCGATCCTGATAAATAAACTTGTTAAATTATTCTAAAAAAAACTTGTTTTGATGATTTTAATTTCTCTTTTTAATCTCGATAATAATTCGATTGCTTTTGCTGTGTTTTTTCCCCCCTTTCCTACCTTTAGCACTAGTATATTATTTCATTCTCACAAAATTTCTAAAAAATATGAGGAGGAGTCATTACAAAACATTCGAAACATCAACCAACACTTACCTATAAGAACCGACGGTATTTACACACAATCCATGAACACAAGGATTCTTCTCGCACTCATTGATATCAGATGTGCAATTAGTTCCTGTGTATCCACGAAAACAAGTACATCGATAAGTATCCTCCAAGGACTGGCAAGTAGCTGAGTTTTTACATGGCTGTGGGGAGCAGTGATCTGGTAATTGGCAATGATCACCTTTAAAATTAAAAAAGAATCCAAATTAGTTTCATATTGTAATACAGGACATGACTAAGTTGTTACACGGGTTTTCTTAATTCATAGCATTTTACAAGACAAGTATTATAACGCATTGGAAAGTAGACCAAGAGAAGTTTCTAAAAACTAAAAAGTTAACACGCCGAATTATAGCTGCTATTTACTCAAGAAGATTCAAGTCAGATTCTGGTAAGGGATCATGGAATCGGTATTGTCACTTTTTCAACACAAATTACCAAATCCAAATTAGTTTCATATTGTAATACAGGACATAACTAAGTTGCTAGACGGATTTTCTTAATTTCATTACATTTTACAACACAAGTATTATTACGCATTTGAAAGTAGACCACGAGAAGTTTCTAAAAACTAAAAAGTTAACACGCCGAATTATAGCTACCATTTACTCAAGATGATTCAAGTCAGATTCTGGTACGGGATCATGGTATCGGTATTGTCACTTTTTCAACACAAATTACCAAATCCAAATTAGTCTCATATTGTAATACAGGACATAACTAAGTTGCTAGACGGATTTTCTTAATTTCATTACATTTTACAACACAAGTATTATTACGCATTTGAAAGTAGACCACGAGAAGTTTCTAAAAACTAAAAAGTTAACACGCCGAATTATAGCTACCATTTACTCAAGATGATTCAAGTCAGATTCTGGTACGGGATCATGGTATCGGTATTGTCACTTTTTCAACACAAATTACCAAATCCAAATTAGTTTCATATTGTAATACAGGACATAACTAAGTTGCTAGACGGATTTTCTTAATTTCATTACATTTTACAACACAAGTATTATTACGCATTTGAAAGTAGACCACGAGAAGTTTCTAAAAACTAAAAAGTTAACACGCCGAATTATAGCTACCATTTACTCAAGATGATTCAAGTTAGATTCTGGTACGGAATCATGGTATCGGTATTGTCACTTTTTCAACACAAATTACCAAATCCAAATTAGTTTCATATTGTAATACAGGACATAACTAAGTTGCTAGACGGATTTTTCTTAATTTCATTACATTTTACAACACAAGTATTATTACGCATTTGAAAGTAGACCACGAGAAGTTTCTAAAAACTAAAAAGTTAACACGCCGAATTATAGCTACTATTTACTCAAGATGATTCAAGTCAGATTCTGGTAAGGGATCATGGAATCGGTATTTTCACTTTTTCTACACAAATTACCTAACTTAAGCACGCAAATACTGTATTGAAACGAAATCAGGAATGAGTTCAGTGGATTTCATTATTTTTGTAGAAAGAAATGCATTATGGATTGGTCTGTATAATTAACACTCAAAAAGCAAATTTCTATTAGAACCGCAATACTGCTCAGAGGATTTCAATATTCTTATAGAAAACATAGCATTATGTCTTGCTTAAACTTTGCTTGGTTTGTAAAATCAGCATAAATTTACGTGTAAAACAGCAATATTGCTCATCAACTTCATTTGTGTTAGAAAAATAACTTTTTGTTATATTTAATAACGATGTATTGTTTGTAAACAATATAATTTGTTACCATTTTTTTTCAATAAGAAATTATGAATGAGAGAAAGCACGATAATTTAAAAACATTTTGTCTATTATTTTACTTGTATTATTAAGGTAAAAAAGCATCGGAAATGTTTCAAATCTATGTCTTTTCCATGTATTCAATAGACAAATAGACCTAAGTATAAATAGCATAAAGTATAAATAAATGGAAATACAACTTAATTTTATGATATTGTTTAAACATCATATGGCAATCAAGGTCATTATTATTTAATGGGTATGAGACGAAATTATATTAATCTACAACTTTACGTTATAGAACTATAATTTTTACACACGAGTATCACTTTCGATAAATTTCTTTGAAATATTAACATAACGTAACATGCAGATTCATTGATTAAATTACTTAATAAACATAATATAGTTATTTTAAGTATACATAGGCGCATTAGCTATGACGCATTTTTAATGATAGCAACAAAGCCGGATAATTCTAAATGTGTCCTTTCATGTCAATGCAAAATAAAGCTCTGCAGCAAATTCAATAAATAGCATTGTTTCGTGCATCAACATGTAACGTTCCAAAAGCAAAGTTTAACCCTATCCAACCATGAATTTTAAATTTACACTAAAATTTAATGCGAACTTTCAGTAATGGCTACGTTTTGTTAAAGCTAAATTCTTTGTTTTCACTTTAGAAGAAGTCATTTTCTATCATAAAAATGAAAGTCGGTCTATAAAAAAAAAAGAGTAAATTGTAGCCTGGAAGATCTCAAAATATTCCAAGCAAAACTAATGAATTTTCCAACAATAATTATTAATATTAAAAGAATTTCTCGAGATTTAGAAATAAAACAGTATATCAAACCTACCTCTGTATCCGGCGGCGCAGGAACAATTGTAATTGGTGAGTGAGACTAGATTGCAGGTTCCGCCGTTCATACAGGGTTGGCTGTCACAGCTATTTGGAATGGCAATTTCGCAGAGTGAAGCCGTGTAACCCAGTGGGCAATCACATGATATCGTTGGTCCGTTCGTAACGCTCATTTCCACCTTGCAAGTACCACCATTCTGACATCGTGGTCCGGGTCCGGTATGGCAGGGATTCATGTGCTGGCAAAATTCTCCGACGTACATAGGTGGACAACTAGAAAATAATTACATATTCATTACACACTCGTTAAGCATACACTATATAATCAATTAATCATGATCATACAAAAAGTTTAAAACAATGTTTAGTATAAATATAGATAGTTGGAAAAGAAAACACAAAATTTTTAAATGCAAATATGGATACATTTTGCTCAATAAATTCCTCAAGTACAAATTAGTTTCAATGCAGAAGTTGGTTTCATGTTCAACGTGAGTTCAGTATCTTCTAGATTGAGATCAAAATTGAAAAGCAATAAAATTGGAGCACTAAGAGTAATTGTCTCCTAATTATGATTTAATATAAAAAAATTATTACATTTAATCAGAATTAAGTATAAAACAAATCACGGGAAGATTAATATTGCAATAAAATGCTATTTAAAAACCTTGGCATTGCATTTGGGGAGGAGGCTTGCTTTATATATCCCAGCTATTAAATTCACATCAAATTTGATATTTATTTCCTGTATACGAGTAAACATAAACGTAGCTTATGTTAAGTTTTCTTGAACTATAGATTATCATATCATTTATATTTACTGTAAAAAGAAAATATCCAACATAAGTTTTCAAAAACTCTCTCTCAAAAATTCTTTTTAACGAGAAAAAAAAACATTATATTGATATATTTATTATTATAATTATGATAATTATCATCGTCATAATAATTATTATTATCATCATCATAATAATAATTATTATTATCATAAATTATTAATAATTATTATTATCATAAATTTTTAATAATTATTATTATAATTATTATAAAATAATTTTATATTGATTATAGACGCACCAAAAGAAGTTGTCGCATAATACGAACAAGTTAACAGTAAACTCAAAAATAAAAGGCGGTTTCTCAGCATGAACTTAACGGGATGACGTGAACGAAAATAACTCAATAAAAACATAAAAACTCACACAGGAAGACATCACTTAGTTTTTATTCAGAAGGTAAGCAAAAGATTCTTCAAACTCTTCACAGAAGGAAAAAAAAAATACTTAAAAAAGGTTCTTAAATCAAATCCAAATCGTTTAATGCAATAAAAATAAAGACTTAAAAGCATCTTTCTCAGCAAGAGGTTCTACAACTCGAAGGGGTTCCCCTTAAATCGCGCATATATTTCGAACTATATTCTTTTTCCGAAAGTTAATTCTCAAAAGATCGTAAAACTTGGAGCAATGTCACGCGGATGCACCCGTCAATCCAGGGAAAGGTTGAGTAAGCCTGTGGATGAAAATATCAAGAAATTGGCCCAACCACCCTTGAAGAAAATTGCACCATACTCTCTTTTGCGGAATGCAGAAGATAGCCGTTTTCTCCGTCGTTTAAGGCTATGGAGAAGAAATAGCATGAACGTCAGTTTTCAGTCAAAAATAATCTTCAACTGTCACCTTGAACCTCGATTTCACCAAGAGTTCTTCAATGTATTATCACATTATGTATTTTCTAGTTTAATATTGGGCAAATCGTACATATAATATATCTATTATCAGACCGAGTAAATGACTACTTTTGACAAAACCAATCTTCAACTGTCAGGATTGATTAATTGGTTAAATTAAATATAAAATCCAATTCTAAAAATGGTCTGCCATCTTTTCTTATTAAACGATATCATATACCCTAATAAAATGCTTCTAACTAAATTTAGCGCGTTAAAAATGCCAGAAAAGAGATATGATCACGAATGTACTATGAGATCATGGTAACCCTACCTGGTAGTTTAACCTTTATTAATGCTGTCACGCAAAATTAGTGACAATTTAAAAAACAAGGTAAAATCCTAGAATAGCCCACTTCTTGGCGAATTTTTGAAATCTCGCTAAGTTGGCGATTGTTACTGGAATCAACGTAAACATTATAGTCAGATTAAATTTTAACGATTTGTTTTCTAAGCGAAACATTTTATTTCATAAAAAAAAAAAAAAAAAATTTAAAAATATCTGATAACCAAATTTTTGAAAACTGAAGATGACCCTGTCTTTCTGGTCACCCATGAAAATTGTTGACCGAATAAGATAAACAGAATATCGAAGCGTAGAAACTACAATGCATGAGAAAGAAAAAAAAATTTTTTTTCTTGAGCGTTGAACATGATAGAATAAGCAAATTTCCGTGCTTAACTAGCTGGATGGCTGAATAAAAAAATACTGCTTCTTCAAAAGACAGGTTTATACTAACTACAATAACATCGGTGACTAAGTCTCTAGTTTCAATTAATTTCTATTTCAAAAAACCGCTCAAGCAATTAACATCATTACTATTAACATCATATACCTTTTTCTTTTATCCAATAAGTCGAGCTTAAATAAACAAAACGTGCAATAACTATTAACAAAATTTCAACCATTTTCTAACTCTATTTGAGATCGCACATAAAAGATCGCATGAATTTATAACAATGAGTCCGTGAATTCGTAACACTTTGAAACACAGAAGAAGTGATATCACTGATTTGGTTTTTTTTAAAAAAAAAAAGAACTTTTAAAATTACTACAGAATTAATACTTTTATATTATTTATTTTTACATTTTTATCAAAATACGACTGCATGCATGGTGTTCCGTAAAATCCACCTTTAATGCGTTCTTTCTTAATCCTTATCAAAAATTTAAATAAAAAAGTACACACAGTTAGGAGTCACAAATTAATATTAAATTTATGAAAAAATAAAAACGCCATTGATATGTTGTAGTTGTGACCTCTGCCACTTGCCAATAACAGCAAGCCTTCTTGAAATCCTTGAAATCAAGAGAATTTTTAAAGAGGGCGCGTTTCTTCTTCTTTTTTTTTTTTTTAGTGGCGCCATATATGGCCAAGAGTACGACTTCAGCCACACACACACGTAATATTCGTTTTATGGGAAGGACAAAATGATATTTCCATATAATCATACACAGATCGTAATTTGACCTGAACCAGAGAACGATCGATCTTCAATTCATTACCCCCAGAGTTATTGATTTGTAATTGAACTTGGAGACCTTTGTAACCCCGACAGATTTAACGTATCCTAGACACCATTTAATACACGGGGTTCTTTGACCGGCGGTATTCGAACTCCCGTTCACACGAACACGAGCCCAACGTCCTACCCGTCAGGTTATCCCAGCCCGCCATCGATACGTGACCCATTGCAATAGAGAAAAGCAAATGTAATGAACAGCAAAACAGGTTTAATTAGAGATTGAAGAAGTAAAATAACTATAGCAATTCAACTCCCACAAACAAACAAAAACTTATTCTCTAATACTTTCACCTTCTCGTATCATGATTCACTAGATTTTCATAGTAATTTTTTTCTTTCCTTTTTTTTTCGATGAAATTTTAAATTGTGGCTGTAATGTGCATATTTTTTTGCTTTCACTGTAGTTGAGGATACTAAAATATACATAAAGGGCAGTCTTTAAAGAATAACCTAAAGAATATAATATCACTAAAAATACTTTTTTTTTTTTTAATGGTCATCTAAACTTGCGGAACTTTTGATAAGGTTTAAGGGGTGTAAATTAAAGAAATACATTTCTTGAAACATGATTTTTGTAACGAAAAATCTAATTTATCATTTGACACAGTTAAAAGACCTTGTGTATGGAATACTTAATGCGGTCTCTTAACTGGAAACTTACAGCAAAACAAGGACGAGCAACAAAAAGTGAATAGTGATTACAAAGATAGGTATAATATCTTTAAAAATCCAGTACATTTTGTAGTACTTTGTTATTTACTATCATTGCTGATATTTTGAAGACTTAAACTAGAACAAAAATCAAAAATGTATTTTTCAAAATCAAGCCCGTAAAAAGTAAATAGCATTACAAAATACGGCTAGTTACATCACTGTTAAAATATATTTCCAAACACAATGACCCTTAAAATTTATTTTAAAATGCTTAAAACAGTAAATCGTAAAATAACCAGACGCATCCACGGGCAATTTCCCTATATTAAATCAAGTAATATGCTTAATATTTGATTCATGGTTTAATAAAGCTATTTTAAAATTATTATACATATTGATAAATTTAACCACCATCACATACATTGAAATTATCTAGTGTATAATACAAATAATAGTTAACAGCTAAACAGGAACCCAACAAAAGAGTGACCAGTTTTCGTAATTTAATAACAATCTATACACCGAATATTTAAAAAAAAATATGGTATTAATATTATTTCAAATAATAATATTTCCAAATGGAATATTGCAAACATTTTTGTAAATAAAATAATGATAATCATGTAATTTGATGTATTGGTAAATTGTAATTCTAATAACTTTTAAAATATCTTACGGAACTAAAATTGTTGCGTAATTTAAATTTTTATTTCATTTCCCCTATTTGAAAGTTTCCGTAATAAGTGCAAAAGTTGGCAGCTATCCCAATATTTAAACTAGATTACGTCAAACTAACGATATTTCAAAAGTAAGAAAACAAAAATAATTGACAAATAAACCGGAAATTGAAGGAATGAGTTAACAGTTCTCATAATTTCATAACCGACAAGCCAAATGAAAATCAGAAAGCATTTTATTTCCTAGTAATTATATTTACATACTAAAATTTTAATTCTTAAAAATGTTATTCTCTCGCTTAACTCAATTCTTATTTCATTTTCCCTAGAAGAAATTTTCCGTAAATAAGCACAAAAGTTGGCAGTTAGTCCAATATTTAAAGTAGATTACGTCAAAATAGCGTTATTTAAAAAATAAAAAATTAATTATAGTTGACAAATAAACAGGAAATCGAAAGAACATTGTGACCAGCTCTCATAATTTAACAACAATCGATAAACCGATTAAAAATCAGAACGCATTTTATTTCCAATTATATTTACATATTGAATGACAACATATTAAATACAGAAAAAACAAGTCAAAGATGAGTTTATGAAGTATGCAGTAGACCTTAACCTATATTGAGAAACGAGAATGAGACTTGTAGCCGAGCAGCACCGAGGCGTAACCATATAATCGAGCACGCAAGAAGTTCTGGATGCCATCCAAGAAAAAGAAACTACAACAATGCCGGAATCAATTGAGCAGCCTTTTAGGCTTAAGAAGAAAGAATAAATTAATAAGCTGAGAATACATTATGAGAAAGGCTTTTGAAATTTAGGTTAAAAAAGAACTAGAAAAGCGTGGTTTTTATTGCAATTTAATTTCACAATAATGTGATTTTAATTAAATATAAATTAATATTTTGCAACAGCGAGTTTAATATAAATTAATTTTTTGTGTGCTTTATATGACTCCCACGTAATTGCCATTCCCAGTGTTAAAGTAACAATTAAAATTGTAATAAAATAGATTTTTGCATTATTTATAAATTTTGGAATTAATTTAAAAATTAAATCCTTTGCATTAAAAACAAAAATAAAAGATTAAAAGGAACTTTTACTACAAATGAATATTTCTATAGGCGGAAAAATAATTTAAAATGTGTGTTTCATTTGATTAAAAAAAAAAAAAACTTCATTTAAATTTGACACATAAGAGAAAATGAGTAAATTATATACCTATATTAATAGAATTTAATTTACTTGGTAATAAGATTGAAGCGTTCAAAAACATTGAGCTATAGAAAATACCATTTCCATTATTTCTTTTGTTATATTTTCTCTAATTTTGTTGTATTTTGTTTGTAATTTAGAATCTGTTGTATTTTTCTTCCCAGAATAGAGATTTACATAAAGTTTTGTATTTCGAAAGACGTTAATCATCAAGGTGGCTGGGGTTTTCATTTGGGAGTATAATTTCTTTTAAGATCTAAATATAATATTTTATTTTATTTTTTTGCTTAACTGCAAGCGTAGAAGAAAAAGTAGGATAATTCTATTTCTTTAATGTAGTTCATAAATTTTTAAGTAAGTAAAAATAAAAGAATGTTGAAAATATTTCAATTTTTTCAATGCAGTATAACTTCATTTTAGACATCAAAATAATAATAGTAATTAATAAATAAATAAATAAAAGCTGAAACACAATAGAAAAATGTTTAAATTTGTAAAAATAGACAGCCATGCACCGGAAAAAATAGGAGCGGAAAATTTTCAAACACAACTGCTAGCACATATATTTGAAATGGCGTATGTTGACTCCAATTTTTATATAATGGCGAATGTTTATTCAAATTTGAATATGATTCACTCTTTGAAGAACATAAAGGGTTTTCAGGGTCCGATTTAGAAATACTGAGACTGTAGATCAAAGTAAAGATCCTAACTGAATATAGTTTTTTTTTTTTTTTTTTTTTTTTTTAAACAAACGTTACTCACATTCACTTTCATATTAAAGACTTCACAAAACGAGACAAACGAAATAAAATACGTAATTAAAATTAATAACTAAACTCAGTGGCGCGACAGCCCATAGAGGGCCAAGGCCTACTGTGCCCATCTCAGTTTTCTTGACCTGGGCTCTGGGGTGCAGAAGCAGATGTTCCGGTCAGCCGAACGCGGAACCCCCAGTGTTTAGTTCCCAAGCATGCTTGGTACCCCTTTATCGACCCACTGAAGGGATGAAAGGCTGAGTCAACCTTGCCCGGCCCGAGGATCGAACCCAGGACCACTCAGCCACCGGCGTCAAAAATTAATAACTAAAAGACCCATTTTATACATTAAAAACGAAAACTCAAATTAAACCATTCAAGTTATTATACGACTGAAAGAAAACTGGGCACATTAACCTTCATTAATTTTAAAAAATTGAACCTTAGAATCGAGACGGTAATTTTATTTGTTTACTTTTTTTTTATTTTTTTTATATATATAAGGAACCCTCATAATTTTCACCAAGCGTGGGTTGATGAAGTCATCGAATGCGACTGTAGTCAGAAATCTTCCAAATGTCGCAAAGTGTTGGGCTTATCACCCAAAGGTCATGACCTGTCATTAAACTTAAAGCATTACGTGACATTTCGCAAGGGTGGAAAATATTTTAGCGAGGATGTCGTGGGTAGCCTTCTTATCGAATTAAATTATTTTATCAACGTAATAATTCTTTAATAAAAAACGAGTTTTTTTAAAGATTACGTTGGCTTAAATAGTTAGAGCATAAGATTAAGTATATGTACCGAAACGGAAAAAACTTATTAAAACGGAGCACAAATTGAAATTAAAACGCAGTTACAAATACACACACGCTGCACTGATCAGCATTTAAAAAATATTAAGCAAGTAATCCGGTTTCTTCGGCTTTTATAAAGTCAGTTGAATGTTAGTATCATCAACTGAAATTTAAACACTTTATATTCAATCAGCATTTACAATGCTATATTAGTGGTATAGGCTGAAACTTGATAAAGGATACTAATACACAGCACTGATCAGTAGTCGAAAATAATCAGCATGTAATTCAGTTTCTTCAGCTTTTATATTGTGAATTCCGTTAAGCGTTTAGGAAAAAAAATCAAATGTTATGAAAAGAAGTGCAAAGTTGTGCTATTCCTTTATCTACTTAGATGAAAAATTAAAATTATAACTATTTTTTTTTTTTTTTGAAGAAAACAATAAACGAATTTTGTCACGTAGTATTCAAACATTTGTCATAACAAATTGATATTGCATAGGAAACTGACTTAAATTCTTAAGTGTTTATAGGAAAAAATCGATTGAATTAAAAAGTACAGCTTTCACAATGATCTGATATTACTGCAATAAAATAAAAGTTTCACAAATTTAGTGACTTACATCAAAACTATAAATAAACAAATAACTAATAAGCTTATTAAGATTATGAATAAACTATTTTATTAATTTAATAACAAGCTCTAGTTAGGTTTTGATTGAAATTCAAAATAAACCCAAAAATTCATCAAAATTTCAATTATTATCACTGAAGTTTCTAAAACCTATCTCTGAAACTTAAATAATTCGTTATTTAAATATTCAAAATTGTGAAGCATGAATAATAATATTAACATCCATTACATTAACTTAATAAATATCAATTTTGCATCTTTAGAACTTAAATGAGGAGCATTAAATAAACAGAAAACCTTCAGAATTAATTAAAAGCTTAGTATAGTTTAATATAGCTTGTTGCATTCACCAAACAAGACATGCATTTACATAACCAGTAAAAGTTCTCACAGAAAAATAATTAGAAGAATTCAAATCAATGACAACTCTCTTTCATTCACGGCCATCGACTTAAAAGATAATTACTCCATTCAATTTCTAACACGCACGCACCAAGCAAAAACCAAAACCCTTTTTCAAAAAGAAAATTCATTTATCTGTCGACAATAAACAGATGCGGTGTGAGACAAAAACGCCGGTGTCAATAGTATTAGAATCAAGGAAGAAAATAAAATGTTCTACAGATATGATAGCACAACGTGATTAGAAATCTTGGCCTGCAGACCACAATGTAACGTTTGTAGAGCCTGTTAAGGTTGATACTGTTGTGTGTCTTTACTATCAAGGTGAATACCATTTTTCATATATAATATTTCATCAATCTATTCTTCGTTGCATTACATTTTCAAAACTTATCCCTAAAACTCAAACATTTCCTTCCTTAAATTTTGGCGTAAAGTACTAATCAAAATAGTCAAGATAATATAAAGACAGCAATTTAATTAGCTTAGAAATATCTTATCGGCAATTTTAGAATATGCGTGACAAGCATTAAATAAACCAATAACCTTCAGAATTAATTGAAAGCGCTATTAGCGTTGCACTCAATTTCACCAAACGCGACACGCAGGTGACACATCTGCATAACCAGTAAAAATTCTCACAGATACATAATTAAAAGCATTCAAATAATCGGGGACAACTCTCCCTTTCTTTAATTCACGGCCATCGACTCGAAAGTTAATTGCTCCGATCAATTATTAGCACGACACACCAAGCAAAAGCCAAAACTCATTTTCAAAAGGAAGATTCAATCGATTTCGCGACAAAGACCCAAACGCGGCGACTAAGTAATAAAGCCAAAAACGCCCGGTGACGATATTAGCATCCAATAAGAAAACGCAAATGTTCTATAGACATGATAATCCCTACGTGATTAGGAATGCAGTGGCCAGCAAACCACAATGTAACGTTTGGGAAACATAATTCCGTTAGGATGATAATGCTGGGTGTCTTCACTATCAAGGCGAAGATCGTCTTCCACATGAAGTGTTTCATCAACCCAATCCTCAATGGCACGAAAGTCAGACACGCATGGCGATTTGTCGCACGCTATCAAGCACGTAAAGGTCCTTGTTGGTTGAGCTTTTGTTCAACCCCATTGAACCCTTGACTCATTAGTCTCCTTTATTGTTCCCTCCTGTTATCTTCTATGAATCTAAATCTGTTGTTAACAGTTGCTTGTTTATTTGGAGAGTTGGATCGTTCGGATGGGTTCTTTGTCATATACGCCCGATCTTTATCGCGTAATCAATCGGTCTTTGGTTTTGGCGGGCTTTTCTTCTGCTTGTGATCGTGAGAACTTTCGGTGAAGTTGAAACTATTACTCATCAATATGAATTCGAATATAAAAATCTGTACGTTTATGCAATATTCTTGCTTAATTTTAAAAAAATAGCTACACAGCAATGGAAAGATTTAGTGCTCGTGCAAACGTATTAACACGTTGAATGCCATGGGGGTCACCGGTGACCGGCACTGAGTTTGTTCGTAGCGCCACGGGGGTCACCGGTGATCGAAGCCAGGATTATTAGAAACACATAATTCGAGTAAATTTTTAATTATTTTAATTTTTTTTATATTATTATCGTTACTAAAATGGTTTGAAGAAATTAATGCAATACATACTGAGAAAATCATTGTGGCTAGACAAGCAAGCCATGTAAAATTAGCGTGGCAACATGTACAACTTGACACATTAGTTATTACTCATTTACAACATCGATACTAGGCTCCTACCTGAATAGAAGCTCGGTTCCATTTAAACCTTATTGAGGCTGGAGCAAATTTGCACCACATAAGGACATTATGGTCCAACGTCAAACCGAATTTTCTGACGAGGTAATACAATTAACTCAATAAAAATGTAAAAACAGAATATAATTTTCTATCTCAAACTGATTAATAATATAAACCATGAAACCTAAATAATAATTTATAAATCACATACACATATAAGCACAAATTAAAATCTATGTACAATGCCCCAACAAAAAAAGAAAGTTTGGTTTGATAGTTTAAACTAAGCTACATTATCGATTTAAATAATTTATATTTTATTACCTTAAATAGATAATAAAATTAATTAAAGGCGGCTACAAAACAAATAGAAAGATCGTAAAAGAAACATAACACAAAACTTTAAAACAAAAATACCTGAAGGCTCTATAACGAGATAGAAATACTTGAAATTAAAAAAAGGGGTGGATAAAGTCCTCAACTAAAATTGAATGTTCAAAAAGAAGTAAATGGAATGCAGAAAAACAATTTTTTTGTGAATCAGTCTGCCCTGCGGCAGGGAAGACGATTCATAGAATAATGGGCAAAATAAAACATTTTTCCTAAGTTTTGCGTGCTTTAAGAGCGTAGAAGAGAACTAAACTTTGCATAAAATGTTTATAACATTCGAAACTGAACAAAGAATCCTTTTACGGGGCAGAAAAAAAAACTAATAAACGGTTGTGTTCAGACTGGCGTTAAGGAAAATCGTGAACCAATAAATGTTGTTTATATCTTTCTAGGAACTGGAGAGCGGAAAAAAAATAGCAACATTCAAGTCAAGATTTTACTATCCGCTTTATATTATTATTATTTTTTTTTTATTATATAATTTCAAACTCATATATTATTTACTATAAAAACGGATCTAAATGGGGACAAAGGATTATCTTTCCTTGGAAGATAGGTATTTGAAAAGGGAAGAAGAAAAAAAAAATTGCATCCTTCCAAAGCTTACAAATGAGAAATAAGAATCGATATGCCCACGTCTGCCCATTTGATTATTATCCGAAAAACATCGGAATATGAATTAAGTGATATCGAACAATATTTTCAGTCATCGGAATTATATAATACTTAATAATTGCACGTAAAGTACTTGCTTATTGGACCTCTTCACCAATAAATAAAGATCTAATTGAAGAAAAATTTTATTTTCAAAACAGTTATTTAGATTTTTATATCCACAAGCAGTCAAAAATATGAACAAAAATACAAATAACTAAAAAAAGAAAAAAAATCAAGCATGAAACCAGATTAAAAACCTAGTAGTGTTAGGACATCATTCATAGTTAATCCGTTGGATAAAAACAAGATATGTACTTAACAAGATATGAGCTTAAAATAAAAGATTTTATTTCGAACAAATTAATGTATCACTTCTCGCGAAACAGAAATTCCGTGGAAAAATTTTTGGCTCAATAATAAGTCGGGATTTTATTTCTGTAAAAACGAAATAAATATAAAAATATAATAGCAATATCAATGTTATACCGAAAAAATATGTAATATTTGAGAACCTAAAAATTAGTTAAAGCTATAGGGTTTGGTTTATAAACCAAAAAAAGCAAAATACTGACACAACTTAACAATGTACGATGCAATTTTTAAGACAAATTTAATCAAAACTTAAAAAAATTTTCAGAAGATTGAAATTTTTACGAAATGTTTATTTCAGAAACTAGAGGATTCGAGTAAATTAATTGAAAACGTTTTACTAACATAATCACAAGTTTTTATTCTCCGTAATAGGAATTTTTCCAGCTTTAAAAGACATTGAAATAACACGAAAGCCTAATAAATTCGCGTTAAGAATATTTTATTATTGCTGTCATTATTATTTTAATTTTCAAGAGTTAAACTTTAGAGCCATTATGTAAAGACATTAATTGCATATTTAAGTAAAACAATTAGCATGATTTTCGGAATAAATTGTAAAGGGATGTGTTATGTCTAATATTTTTGGTGTTTTCCACCCCTCTGGCTTTTACCGAGGGAAAAACTTTTCATCTCAAATTATGTTTCACAAAATTTAAAGTATAGAAAAAGTGAGTTCAGGCAAAACTTGAGTTTCAATTGCTCAAAAAACGAAGCCCCGCAGTAGACTGATCGTTAAGACACGGTTCCCAGTCAAGCATCACTGGCTGCGGTCAGTGTGCGGGTGGGTGACCACTTGGATTAGTCTGCGTAGGGACCGAGGTTGTGCGGTATTGGTCCTCGTTAAACTGTTCTACCGTAAAGTGATCGACTTAACGTGCAGGTCGACGGGCTAGCGAAGCGGGGGTGCCATCCCCTCTGTAGAGGATCAAAATTGTGATGGCATGTCTTCGGATCATCCTCAGAGATGTTTCCCAGACCGTTTCCAATAGCCCATTGTGCACGTCTAGTGCGACGTAAATGAACTACAACAACTACAACAGCTCAAAAAACGAAGTAAATAAATAAATCTATCAAAATGCAAACAAATTATTGAAAGAATATTTCCCTATAGCATAATCGTACGTTATCCTCTCATAACTTGTTTTCATTTAGATATTTTGAAAATTTCTTTTAAATATTTGAAACTTCAGGAATTATTCTAGGTTTGTCTTAACATACTTTTTCTATACTTTAAATTACTTATGGAGAGGGAAAAAAATTTGCGTTGAGAAATTTTTCCTGTGGTATAGTCCCTCTTAACACGTTGTTCCACATAGGAGCAAATTTAATTGTAGTGGCAACTTGCTTTGAAATCGGGAAGTTTTTTTTTTTTAACGTTCGCTTTTCATGTTTAATATATGTTATAATTATGCTGACGTTACACAGAAAGTATCAGAATTTAAGAACATCTAAGGTATGGCAAAAAAAGAGAAGCACTTCTCTAAAGAAATTCGAGGTAATAATCACGGGTCATGGCACGAGTCTCCCTCTTACTGATTTTATGTCTTAACCACAGAATTAAACAACAAACAAATACAAACTTACATTTATGACGTATAATTTAAATTGTAAAACAACATTCATTCCGAATTCCTCAACACATTAGTCAATTGCCGCTATTCGTCTGTCGCTCACTTTTAAAAATTACAATAATACAGACACAAAAAGCGTCGCACGCAAATGCGACATGAATATCCTATTACAAAAAACCGGTCGGCCTTTAGGCATTTTTCGCAATATCTTAGTTCTTAACCGCAGAAGCCGAAATATAATTTTCCAAGACCCCCTGACTAAAAAAAGAATAATTTCTTCAATTTCGAAGACATGAGAAGCCTTATTAGCGACCGTTCCAGATTTTCATGCTTTATTTTGCGACAGTAGGTCGTGGGTATTATCGAATAATTTTGTGAGCGTCCCCATCCAATTTAGAACAAAAAATTTTAAGGGCTATCGAAGACTGACAATGATTAACGGTTACGTTAATTATAGTCATTAAACCGGTGTCACAAACTTCGTGGTTGATGTTATGAGTGATGCGGTCCTCAATATATAAATATACCCGAGCAGGAATTAAATCGATAAAACAGGTGTGGACTTGGAATGCCTCGGCTTTTATAACAGACTGAAATATAGACTTATTTATTTAATTTGAGTGATTAAAACTTGATAGTTTGCTATTGATCAAAGCATAGTTGTATTAAACTGCAAAGAAATTCAAATATTTAAAACAAAGGAGCATGTAAATCAGAGATGCTCGGCTATCATAACAATTTATCGGAGATACAGAATTAGGCATTTAATGAATGGAAACATAGGCCAAAATTGGAGCCTTTTAACTTGACAATTGAACAATTTTAAATATTAATAAAAAAAATTTTTAAAAAAAAAGAAAAAAGGATTAAAGGTTGATAGAAAAAATATCTTTTTCAGCAAATTTCTGCAACACTAAGGTACGGATCTGGTTTGGACTCATAGTGTCGGAGTGTTTGTCTATGGCAAAATGTTTAGTGTTTATACAATGAAATGTCATTTCTTAAGTTTTTTTACGAATGTATTGGGCAAATGAATTGAGAAAATGAATATTTTCAATAATTTTTTTTTACCTAAATAATATATAAATATTTTTATTTATTTATTTAAATCTATAAATGTGTTATAATAACTATCTTTGTAATCTTGCAACTATAAGTATATTCGTTTGGATTTATTTAAAAGAAATATTCTTAATTTAATTTTGATAATCTGCATCGATGTACGTCAATTACATGACTTTGAAATACAATCCAAATACATCCTGCATTTTTAAAAACACAGTGTGGGTTCTAAGAATGGTATTTTCTAATTTTTGTAATCTAAATTCTAAAATGGTTGCGCACTCCGATAGTAAAATGAATAAATTTAAAAATATTTTATTAAATAGACAAAAGAGTTTGGTTTTTGAAGAAAACAAATATCATTAAAATATTATTTTACTATTCTAAATCTGGAGCAAGCTTATAAAAAAAAAAAAAAAAAAAAAAAACAGTTTATTTCATAACACTTAGTGAATTAATTACAACAAATAAGTAATTTCAACATTGTGAGCGAATCGATTTTAATTTGAATTTAATTCAATAATTTTTAAATGATTGTTTATGGCTTAGTACATGCATTAAAACAGTGTTATTAAACTGAAAAGTACTGTGAAAGTCTAATCAATAACAATTGAAAAGATTAATATCATCACACATATAAGTTCAGCGAGCCTATATATTTAAAAGGCTATTTGATTCGAGATTTTCATCTACAAACCTTAAGACTTGTGTTTATATTTCTGTATGCATTAAGTAATACAACTATTTTTAGCAATTAATTTAAACTGAGGAAATTTAAATCGTTCTAAATCGTTTACAGATATTATGAAAAAATAACGAGAATGATTTAAAACGAAAAAAAAAAAAAAAAATCATAGATTGTCAGGTGCAGGATGTAGTTTATCGAATGGATATTTCAGTTATTTAATTTTTTTCTTCAGGAGTTAAAGAAAGTTATTTACGACAGAAAAGTGAGAAAGAGAATTTTAGAAGAAAAAAATTTAAGGCTTTCAAAAAATTTCACTAATCAAGATAAATTAAAACGAAAATTTGACTTTACATAGTTTACCGATGAACCAAAGCCATCGACTGAAATGCGTAAATTTAAATTTTAAAAGCGGCATTCTATAGATACATACATTTATAAAAATATTAAAAGGAAATTAACTCCAAAAATATTATTCTAGGCCAGACGAGCATTCTTTGATAAAATTTAATTTCAAAACGGAATGTCTACGCGAGTGGCATGTTCCATCAGCTCCAACTCTTAAAACAAGAAATCGTCCTTCGTCCACTTGTAAAAAAAAAAAAACTGAAATAGTTTTGACAAAAAGAACCGAATTTCTTAACTTCCTCATCAGCTAGTCTTGTGTCATCGTCAATACAGTGTCATTTTCAGTTATTACGTAATTCGAATTCCTTCGTCAACGACCCATCAAAGCTAAGCATAGAACGAAAAAAAAAAAAAAAAAATTCTTAAACTGTTGCGTTATTTATGATGTTCTGAAATTATCAGCTTCGGCAGAAGCATTTTTCTTATCTTTTTAATGATCTTTTTTTATAATGAAAAAAAGATGGCACTTTAATCGAGAAGAAGCATATCTCTTGAAACGTCGCACGAGGCCAAGACAACTATGCGACATTATATCCTAAAGGCAAAACTCATCAAGAGGGACGAGGGTTCTCTTTATGATATTAATCTAGGGAAATGTCTTATACAGCCGATCCCTATTCCATTTAAATAGCGTTAGATGTACTTGAAGTGCGGTGTTTAAAGTCAAAACCCGATGTAAATTTATTTTGCGTAAATTAAGAAATCAGATGCTGCGCTTTCATAAAAGAAAGAATTTATCTGATTGCTGAAAATTATCTAGATTTTTGAAAAACAATGATAAATGGAGTATTTATTTATTATATAAGTTTGAGATAACAAAAATAATTAAAATCAGAAAATATATATAGAGTGAAAGCTCGTTTGACATTGCAAAAGGAACTAACTTTCTGCTCTGGCTTCGAAATTGATACGTGCTGGCATCTGGCATCAATAAAAAGAAAACGAACGATTAAAAAAGAAACTATATTTAAATCATTAAACTTATGCTGCATAGTTAAAAAAAACGTCCTCAAAGACGGACGATGTACAATTTGAAACGAGTATGTATTTTCTGGTTGTAAGACCAGAACACAACAACCCTCATGAAAATGAACCATTTTGCAAAATCTATTTAAATCTAATATTTTTAATGCATCAAATGCAATTATTCAATAGAATATAATTATGCAATAAAATAACATAGTAATAATTATAAAATTATATTCTAATAACTAAACTAATAAACACAGTTGAACATTAAAATATTATAATAATGTAATTCAGTAATCACTTTAAAAAGAATGTATAATATACTATAAAAAGGAAAACACTGATTTATAATAATTTAAAATGTAATTATTAATAACTGATAAATAGTGCGATTAGCTTTATTTTTGATGAGGGAAATATGATTTTTTTTTAAATTTAGACTTATCAGTTAGCTTAATACTGAAAGTTCAATTTACAAAGAAAATTGACAAAATAATTGAAAATGTAATCCTTTTTTTAAAAAATAATAGTAATAATAATAACAATTTTCAAATGAGTTGAAAATTTTCAATAATGAAAGGTCTAAACGTAGTTATAACACCGAAAATAAACAAAAGTCTATTGACTATTAGAATTTATTGTTTCCCAAAAAGCAGAATCTTAAGTATCGCCGTAGAAAAAAAAAATTAATTTTCGAATAATATTTACATAAGTTCTCCAGAGATTAAAAAGAAATAAAAAGAAGGGGGGAAATGATTGCTTTTAAAACCCTTCTCGAACGCCAACCAAGCAATTCAAGGGCATTCATGTAAGGTAAATCTAAAAGCGATATGGAAATTGCCATTGTGGGTCTCTGACATAGTCAAAACAAATTATAGTCTTGCAGACCATTCTAATAGGCCCAGATGCAGGCCCCTGACTCGTGCATTCGCATCACGATTCTTTGACTTAAAAAGAAAATCTTAAAAGGGGTTACCAACTTATTTCCTAACAAAGAACAGCTTCAGAATAAAAGTGATTGTTTTTTTTTACCACAGTTGAGGTTGAGACGAAGGTGCTGCGTTTTACATCACATAGATGTGATGACTTGAAATCCTGTGATGCAAGGTTCGGAGTTTTCAAGAGGAACTCGAATAGAAATTTAAGAATTTTTTATAATACAAAGTTGAGGGAAGCATCCTAAATGAACCACCTACATCTAAGTAGAATTTTAAAGAGCGCTAAATACAAATGCTCAAATTTAATTTGACAGGACAACCTGTTTCCAACATTCACATTTAATTATACCCAACAATCCAATTCCAATATCCACGTTTGATGATACAAAACAGCATAATTGTAATTTTGACATCCACGTTTGATTATGTAGAACAACCAAATTACGACAATCACGTTTGATTATACAGAACAGCATAATTGTAATTTTAACATCCACGTTTGATTATGTAGAACAACCTAATTACGACATTCATGTTTTGATCATACAGATCAACTTAATTCCAAAATCCACTTTTAGACATAATGATAAAATTTCGATTCAGATGCAAGACAATCTATTTTTAACAATAACGTTCTGCAGACCATATCAAAGAAGTTACTAATGCAAACTAGAATCATTTTTACTATTTTAAAAAAAATGTACTTGAATCATCAAAAAAAAAGTTTAATTTTAAAACATTATTAAATATCCATTTTTTAAAAAAATAAATAAATAAATAAATAAAATTTATTCCGTTTTTAACAGTTAGATTAGAATGATCACCATCAATCTGTTTTAGTACTTGCGGTAAAAGTGATCACGTAGTTTACTGTTTGGTGGCTTTAATCAACATGAAAACCATACCCAGGTTCGAACATTGGGAGCTAGTTCTCCCTAAAAATCTGCAAATATCTCGTTCTGAATATTTGAGTTAATTTATATCAGCAAGATTTATACAGTTTATCAGTAAGCAAGTATTCTGATTTTATACAGGTTTTTAAAACAAATGTTTGTTTTTTACATATGTTAGAATCTTGAATATTTTTTAATATTTTTCACCGACATGCCTCCTAAAATCACTGATAATAAAATCTTGCTTAACCTAGCATAAACAATAGGTACAAAATACAAATTTCAGTACAGAACAGTCTTCCTCTCGAAATATTGTGGAGGTGGTATTTTAAAGACGCGATATTTGGTCCTGCAAATTTTGACCTTAAGATTCTTCACCTACAAAATGACAAAGTGGGAGAGAAAAAAAAAATTTTTTTATTAAAAAAAAGTTTGAAGAAGCTTTAAAGAAAAAATAACGCACATTGATTTCATAAAGTGATAAATCATTAAGGATTTTTTTTTAAAGCCAATAGGGAGATCTCGTATTTCTCTTGACAGTGAATTTCAAAGGTCGCTGGAAGCACGAACAGATCGAATTTTGGTCCCCGGGCAGTTCTTTTCAACTATATTTCAAGAGAAAAAAATATATATTTCCTTATCCTTCTTTCATAAAACTAGACACGCCTATTCATAATGGAATTTTTTTTTCTTCTCCCCAGAATGAAGAGGGGGAAAAGAAGGTATAAAAACTTGAATCTTTTTTTCTTGGCCACCCAACAGAATGGACATGTGGGCGATTCGAATATTTTTTTAAAAATAAAATTAAAAAAAAAAAATCCCTATCAATACCCAATTTACGTTTCGTGCATTTTAAAGATTATTTGAGATTTTAACAAGTTATATTTTTTTCTTAAAAAATTCTAATTTGATTGAATACCCAATTATCTTAATTTAATAGTAGATCTATCTCTATTATGCTGTTTTAAACAGAAAACTGTATGCAACACTTTTTAATGGATTCTCTTACAGACTTTTAAACAAATTTTGAAGCAATACATTCATTTTTGTAACTTAAAAAATTTCACGTTGATTTGTAACATCTCAGTCGCCTTACTCACAATAATGCATTCATCCCACTCTATTCACAGCTCTCATAAAAAAAAAAAAATAAAAAAAACATCATTAAAATCTACAAAAACGAAATTGTGCGGGACTGTTTTAAGACAGAAGTTTTAGGTAGTCCCGTTTAATTCCACTGATGCATTCACTGATTCCACTGATTTCATGCAGTAATCAAAAAAACATTCATTGTTATACATTTGATTTCTTTTTACATTTTCCATAATGAAACATGTAATCATATTCATTCCAAAAAATGATTCCTTTAAAACGATCGTTTTAGTTTACTTTATAGCCCGCGTTAAACAGCCGATCCAAGTCTGAGTTTACGACTATTAATGTTCAACTAGGCAGCCTTGTAATTTTGAACCCAACGAAAAAGACAAGGGAACTCCTAGATCACACATTGGGACAAACTTAATTTTCTGGATAACTTTTTGCTGGAACTAACCCGCCTTTGCGTTACACGTAGAGAAAATCCACGACACCCCCCCCCCTAAAAATCATTGTTTGGAAGTGAGCCCTGTTTGAAAAATATTACCTTTAACGCAGAAAAAGACATCGATTTTTCATGCTGTATTTCATAACCATAAATTATTAAAATGCTAAATACAATATTTAAAACTTATTTTGACCTAAATTATTACAAGATAATGAAAAAATTATATTTAAAAATTATTCTGCGTCAGGTTTTTTTTGTGCTTGAACATCGTTAAACAATACAAAATTTCAACTAAATTATCCAATATAATTATTGTAATAACATTATCTAATAATTATTTTAAAAATAACTATTAGCATTAAAGAAACTTAGATGCTTTTGACAACAAAAAGAAGAGAAAAGGTAGTTTTTTATTAGTTCGTCAAAAAATGAAGTTCATCTTTAAATTACCATTTCCATCTATTAAATTCCAAGACGAGTGAATGCGAAAGTGATTTCAACAATCAACATAACATTATACCAAAAACTGTCCGCCCTTACCTACAACAGATGGCAAGCGAAGAAAACTTTGTCCCAAGAGGGCGCTTCTTTCAAGAAGCCAAGTCACTTCACTTCACTTAAAATATTACGTAATTATAGCATAGCCATTTACTAGCTACCCTTAAGGTACTTCCTAAATTACCACAGTGAAAGTTAATAATAAATGGACCTTACAGAGCAAAAGTCAATAAATATTTGATTTTTCTTGCTGGGTATGAAAAAGAAACCCTTAAAAATACAGAAAATTACAAAGCAAGATAAAACTGTAATTATATTATTGGCGCCATTCAATTATAAGTTTCTTAAGAGCCATAATTGAATTACGGCATTTTATTCATTTAACTCACAATAAGGAGTGTCAATTTTTTCAAAAGGATAATTGAAAAGATAATGATTTAGCCATAAACTTCATTGTTTTGGATCATCATCCAATTTTGGTGAAATTTTCCCAAAATTAATAAATGGAAATTGAAAATGCATTAAACGTACAGGTAAGATAGACACAAAGGTGCAATTTTAATGGTAATTTTTTAAGCAAAATAAGAAGAAATTAAAGTCTTCTAATTGATTTTTGATAGGAAATTTTGTTATTATAGTGATGGTATTTTTTATTTTTTTATTTTAATTTTTAGCTCTTGAATAGAGTTGTTGTGTGTTCAATTTAACAAGAGACGAACCATTTTGATAAAGTTGTCAAAAAAGAAAAAAAAAGCATATCTAGTTTATTATTGCATATTCATAGAGATGCTTAAATCCATTAAGGTAGGGTTCGTTACCAGTTTTAATCATTCTATAAGTTAGCCAAATTATCGTTTCAGAAAACATAAAAAATTGCATACGATTGTTATGAATGCTCGTATGAGGGTAGACGACGATTGGCAATAGGCCTTATGTAAACTGTCGAATGCATGCGAAAAATAGCTACTGACACAAAATTGAATACAAAAGTATACGTACAAATTATATAATTTAACACAAAATTTAAAGATCTAACAAGTTAAGGAAACGAAATTTCATAACGTAGGCTAAAAACTGTTACGAAATCTGAATTGTGAGAAAATTTCGGAAAACATATGTGCAGGGTCCAGCCGTCTTTTTGCTAGGAATCGATTTAGGGAAAAACATTTAAGACAAAAACCCAGCTAAGTACCCTGACACGATTTTAAGAAAAAAATTACTTTTTAATTGTTTATTTAAATATTTGCAATATTTTCCAATATTTTCTGAGGGCAATAAAAAGCAAATATTTTATTAGAAGTTATTAAAAATATATCATTAAAAACAAAATTCCTTTAGAAGTTATGTCAACTATACCAAAAACGCATTTCCTGCACGTTTAGAGCCAAAGGAACTCTGTGCCTAATTCTCCAGGATCTGGAAATCGGTTTATACCTAGCTGCTTAAACATAAGTCGTAGCTATTTCTTGTAACAATTTCTTCCAATTTTCAACAATGCTCGATCTCATTAACTTAAATCTCTTGAGTGATATGAAATATATCAATTCATGACATTTTCAAAAAAAAATTTAGATAATAATTAATTTACAATTTTATACAAATTAGTCTGCATCTAAAGAAAAAAAAAAATGAGGGGAATTTTTAAGGTGATGGTACCATCCCAATGTGTGAAGGTCGGTTTCATTACGTAAGCCACAAGATTTTGAAGATAAGATCTGACATTCTTACAATACATGCTGATGGCTTCTAACTTATCAATGTAACAGCTGATTAAACAGTCTGATAAGCTAGACAAATCACTTTCTCGGTCGAGTACTTAGAAAATTGCCAATAGATTGGTATCAAATGTTTAGAAAGGCACTTAAGCTTCTTTATTAATCTCATTTGAAAAACGTTTTTGCAATAAAACTTATTATTATTAATGTTTTCCTCTTATTATTATAATTAGGACATAAATCTAATTTATTGGAATTCAGCACTTAACTTAAAAAGTGCGTAAAACTGCCAAAATTAGTGAATAAACAAACACATCAATTTATTGATTGTTATTTATTAGTGTCATTAATAGAATAAATGGAGTGCGTGGTGGAAAATATTTGATAACGCTCTTGAATTTTAAAAAAATCAGTTTTCGAATATATTTTATAAACGTCGTTGAATAGTCGATCCAGTTTTTTGCGTTTACTACTACTAATGTTCAATTCTGTAGCCTTGTAATTTTGAACCCGATCCGGAAGACAAGGGAACTTCTGAATTAAGTATTGGGAGAAATTTGCCTTCGTGGAGGACTTTTTGTTAGAAAAGACCCGCATTTGCGTTACATGGAAAGGAAAACCACGAAAACCTCTCACGGTTAGGCGGACGGCAAGGGGACTCTAACCCATGATCCGTCTACCAATGAGGATATTTTACGTCAGCACTGTGGTCGGTGCAATCTGGATGTAGAATTCGTATCGAACAACCGATGCTGAGATTCGAACCCGGTTCACGTCATTGGAAGGCAAACGCTATATCCTCTGAGCCATCACGGCTCAGTTTTCTAATTTATAAAAATATCATTGTCCTGTTAACAAAACAACTTTTTCTACCAAAACTGTCTTTAAAAAAAAAACAGCAAAATAAAATAATGTCAACAGCCATCAAAAACACGATATTAGACCCGTAAATAAGTTTATAAAGTGATCATTGAGAGATTTTTTTCCATTAAGATTTTCATGTATACTATTATATAAAAATTGAAGGAAAAAAAAAACTGCAATCCCATTGGTAATGTCTTTAGTACAGATCAGAAATAGAGTTATCTCGAAATATCCATATTATCTGATAATCACAGTAGAGACATTTAATATAAATATTACAATAACATGAATGCAATAATATTGCGATAATTCTTGACAACAACAAATATAGAATACGATAAATCAGGACAGTTATTGAGATTATCGTGTACAGCGGTAAATATCATCTACAAAGTAATAACAAATATCGATAATTATCGATTGCGGTAATTTCACGACAAAATATCGAATATATCGTTATCAGGAATATGGATAATTACCAAAACTGATATTATCGTAAATATCAATAATCATCGACTACGATATCGCCAATATTCATTTTATCCATATTGCAGTTCCTTATCAACTGGTCAAAATTATTAGTCATTGTCTTTTTGCCACTAAGAGTACGAACCACACAGTCAAGAAGCTATTATGTCAGTTAAAATCATAGTTTAGTTATATGACAAACAACATTTAATGAAAAAAAATTTTTTTAAAGTAATCTAAATGCATTTTTAGGATTTAGAACTCAGTTAATCCTAAATAACCATAAAATTTCATAACCCTTAACTACACATATGCTAATTGCCCAGTTTAGTACTACAATATTCGAATTTCTCAAATAAGTACGCAAAATTATTACATTAAACAAACAAACTTAATAATTTTTATTTCCAAATAAATTATATTGATATAAAAATAAATAAACCTACGTCACATAAAAAAAAAAAAAAAGAATTAAAAATGCGCACAAAACATTATTTAAATAAATGCACTTCCTTTACCTTTTTCTTTAACAAAACTTTGAAAAGTTCGTTTTAATTTGACTCATATTTAAAAGAAAAGTTCATAAATTTATTTATATACAATAAGAACCTATAATCTCAAAATAAATAAACCAAAATATTCAAAACAGAATCTTGAAACGATCTTGAAAATACATTTAAATTCTAAAAGGAAGTCATAATCTAAAAAAAAATGTCACGATTGAATTTAAAATTCGTGCAGCCACCGCCAAGCTCTGCGTAATTCCGGATTTGGGCGATATTTATAGATGAAAAACAATATTTTTCGTCTTCTGCAGATCAGAATAAATACATATTGATTAAGGCCAAGCAGAAGAACCAATCCCATCCTATGTATCTAAATACATTCGCTAGGGAATGGATTGACCTGGCGTTAGCATACATCGACCCGGTCAAAGAGTTCCACCACGCTTGTTGGAATCAAAAACATTATAGAGACTAGTTATTTTACCCTAAGGTTATCCTTGTCTAAATATTTTTATTCCTCATCTCTCCGTATCATCAGACGAAAAATTTAGAACTTTCCACTTCGCTGTATTTACCACAGCCTTTAATTATTAAATGATGATTAATTTTTGTAGGTTAGGCAAAAAATTACAGACGTTCAGAGAAATAATATTACCATCAAAAAGTCTAATCACTATTTTTTTGTTGAATGTTATTCTTTAACTGATATATTTACAAGTTCTAGAATCGATGCGCAATAATATAACAGGCGACCTATGTTTAAACAGCAAACGATATATCAAGGGAAGAAAAGAAAGAGAAATCACTTTATCATAATCCATAGAATAATTTTTTTTTATTAAATATTAAAAGCTGAAAAGACTTAATAAAACTTCCAACGATGAAAAAGACACTGTATTTATATTAGTTATAATAAATATTTCTTTTTTTTTAGTAAAAAACTGTCTCTATGAGTAAATATATGAATTCTTACTAAGAAGTTTGGTATATAATAATTCGCTTGAAACTGAACGGACTCCAAAGTATATATTTTTTCTCATCAAATATTTATTAGATCATTTGAAGTCAATAATTCAGGTTTATTTATATATTAGGCTTACATTTTTAAATTAAATTACTTCTGTAATAATTCATTATTTCTATAACTATTTTTACATCCAGTAACAAATCAGTAACGTAATACAAACAGTTAAGTAATACTTAATCCTTTACCAGATGACGAAGTACGCTAATTAAAAATATTTAGAGTGTCAGAATTTAAAAAATATATATTCATTTTTATGTAATAAAGCTATAGTTTTATGGGTTTCATAAATTTATTTCAGTTTAGGTAGAGAAGATACTGAACGTCGATTAAAATTTCCCATTTATAACGAGCGTTCGTTTATAGAAACGAACTTAAATTAGTTTACGAACGCTCGTTATAGTAAAGCGATTTGAATGTATGAATGGAACGAGGAAGAAAAGGAAGCGAATTATCACATCAAATTATAAGTACAGGTGAATAAGCAAAATAAAATAAATATCGATATATACATGTATTGAACCTTTAATTTGCAATATGACAAATTCTTTAAACCGAACTTAGCCAAGTTATTTATATTTATATTTTAAAATTAGACGTTTGTTTTAGGTATTTTACAATAAATTAAGATCTGTGTGCTCCTTCATTAGCAAATCTTTCCGTCATCTTCAATTACGTTTTAACGCAAGTAGATTTTGATGTTATATTCATTTAACTTTTTTAGATTTATATAGTTCTTTAAATTAGTGACACTATTCAATTCGTACTTTGATCTTAAGCAATTAATTCGGAACAAAAATCACATTCGATTTTTTTTTTTTAAATGTATGGTCCTAAACCAAATTAAAACCTAAATTACACGTTTCTTGTTTTAACACTTTAATGAAAAACAATTGAAATAAAAATTCCCAAATATTAAACGTTTAACACTGATGATATGGAAGATGGGAGAGAAAAAAAAATAAAATAAACATTTCCAAGTTTACATGGAACAAAATAATAACACAAAATTAGACAACTCAACGTAGGAGACGAAACAAAAATTATAAGCAAGTAATATCCACATTCTGATACCTCGGTGACAAGAACGGGAGAGTACAGCGGCCTAATTTTGTTCCTCTCAGACGTTGAAAAAGAATCGCCGCAAGACATTTAGAACATCATTTCTCACCACAAGAATCGTTCTCTAGCTATAAACTCGGCCGATGCGGGTGAAACTCATTTAACCAATCCTTATCATAAGAAGAAAAAAATTAAGATTAATAATGGAGGCGCAACATATATTTTGCAGCCATGCAAAACAGAGATAATCAAGAAGCAATTTAAAATTTTTAGAAGAATGTTTTTATTCAAGGTTGACACTAATTTATTCATTTAAAGGCGTATTTAAAATAATCGACCAAATCGCTCTAAATTTAAAATAATAATAATAATATCAGGCACCAAATTCCATACTTAGATGACTGATTAAACTTGACCCACATAAACATAAGAGTAACAAATATGTTACCTATTTTCAGTAAGCAAACAATAAGCAAAGAGGTGCGAAGTTTTAATAATTGAAAGGCCGTTTATGTCCGATTGATGAACACAAGTAAAATGTATTATTTCGTTTCGTTAATTTTATTGGTTATTCTCTGACAAAACCCATAGGTTCTTATTTAATCACAAAAAGTTCAGTTTGACGTTAAACCTTAATATCGTTACCTTAAACTACGTTATCGTGAAAATTTGCTACAACTTTAAAAATTATATATATTGAACCATAAATATTATTTATTACATTGAACCATGTTTTCGCTCAAATCGAACCATACTGTCAAGTAATCAAGAAAGATTAATTTACATCGCATTATGGTTCCACTTAAAGCCACATAAAGTTTCCAACAGAAATTGATCGATGTTGCGATTAAGCGTGTTTCAAATTTTTCAACTGTACAGCTTTCTCCTTCTCGTACTCTCTGTTCTTACGATGTACAAAAATATATATTACTTAAATGGTTTGTACTTCTGTGATGCGATCATAGTCATTACATATTTCTGAAATTTTAAAATTTCTTTAATTTCATAATTTCGTTAATTTCATAATTTAATTTTTTAATCATTCTTAATTATATTATAATTAAATTAAACCAATTATTTAATTTTTATCACATTTTATAAAAAGCAAATGTAAATACTTTCATTCTTTTTTTAATAATCAATGTAACGGTTAACTTTTTATTTCAAGTGTATAAACTTATTAATTCAGTGTCGCGGCTAGACGAATCTCGAAATCTATTAATAACTTTATTTTTCTTTAAGCTACTTTATTTCTCTAACCACAAAAATGTTTCAGTTACGGGTTTATAATTCTATTTTTGGAGATTAAGTTGTAGCCAGATTATTTAAAATTTACTTTAAAATTTACATAACTTGCTTGGGCTGTATCATCTATCTAGAACTCACCAAATTTTGGATCTATTCCCATGCTTCCCAAGTGTCCGATAGAAACTATGCATTTACTGAAAATTTTAACTTCTTGGCGTTAGGACTGGGGTGTCCGAAGGTCCCTCAGCCAGAACGTTAGAATTTTACAAAATTGTTATATAAAAATGGAAACCTAAGAGGAAATTTCTTCACTGTAAAGAGAAGTTTAATATTTTATTTTATTAATATAATTTGCATTTGAAGTTACAGGTACGGCCATATTTGTCCATTTCAAAAATGCTCCCTAATAAAGCAAGATATTTATCTTTGCTTGATCATGTATCCCTTTTTTAACACAACGACAATCCATGAAAAATATTCCCATACTATCTACCATGATAACTTCGATTGCAAAAAACGATGTAGTCTGCTAACTATAACTACATGAAAAGGATTATGCAGATACATAAAATAGCATTTTTTTTTTTTTTAAATATCTATTTAGACCATACTAGTTTAAAAATGAGCTAAATTAGACAAATAAAAAACTACAGTATATATCAAATAAGAAACAGTTATAAAGCCGTATGCGTGAACATTAATATATTATTGATTATAACATTACAGATTTTTTTCAAATATCCTGTTAACGTATATCCTTTACCGTATAACCTGTAACGTAATTTTACGTATATCCTATCCCTTTACCGTATAACGTATCCTATCCCTTTACCGTATAACGTATCCTATCCCTATACTGTATCCCTTTACCGTATAACGTATATCCTGTAACGTAAGCCTTATATCCTTTGAAGATTTATCTGCAATTTGAACTAAATTATATGAATTTAGGATTCGAATGGCAATTTTTGAAGATCAACAAGCATTAACAAGACTCAAATTGAAAACTGTTTTAAATTTTATTAATACTTATAGAAATACCATAGAGCGTAAACAACGCAACTCTATGCAACCTATTTTAAAAACATAAATTTCTTGATTTTTCCAAACTGAATTAAATTACGAAACTTTTTTTTTTTTGTTCAGAGCCAGACTGCCTTACGTTTTTAAAAATCACTATTTAGAATAGAACACAAATTAAGTTGTTCCAATACTTGCTTGGAAGACTACATTGTTTAGTAGCTCTCATATCAATGTTTTCATGTTATGATTGATTAACAGCATTAGAATATTTTTCTTTTATTAAATTACAAATACATTCAAAATAATAAAACAGTTAATCTTTAAGTAATAAGGAGAAATAAAATTAGTATTTGATCACAATTGCTTGTTTTGAAACATTTAAATATTTTCCAGGAAAAAAAAATATAGAGGAATAGGTACGAAAAGGTTGCAAAAAGTAAAACTAGAAAGACACTGAAGACAAATCGTAAAAATTAACTTTCAATTACAGAAAAATCTAGGTTTAATTTAATCTGAAAATTTCTGAGGAGCAAATGAGAAAACTATTGAAATTCTCTGAAGCGTTTTTCTGAAACAAACAAACTTTCCATTTAATCAAACATAACTTTCCATTTAACTGTATTCATTTAATCAAACTTAGTCAAAAAAATTTATCATCGCACCCATAAGGAAAGAATTCGATGCCTTACCACCAAAAATTACTGTCACATAAACTAACATCAACGAAAAAAGAAACTGGTTGTTAAAGTCCAGCGTGTAACTCGATGATGCAAAAATGGATGAAAAGAAAAAGTTAACTGTAACCTTATCCAACAAAGAAGTCTCTGATGACGGCCAAGATTTTATTCCTGCAGAGCACGATGTCAAAGGTTGGTACCAGAACACCTTCACCTGAAGGGTTCAAGATGCAACAAGATGATCATAAGAGAGAGGGGAAAAAAAACTTGTTCTTCCACAATCCTGTAAGATCATCCAAAAACAAGAGACAAGATAGAGATAAGAGAGGGTCAAAAAATGGTGTTGCGAGTTCTACACAAGAGATGACAACAGGTACATGGAAAAGTTCTTTTTGATAGCAAGGTCGCCAACACGAATGTGGGTGGCCAAAGGGTTGGGTGAAAATTAGTCAAACTTTGAGATTGTAAACGTAAGATATGGATGGATTTTTTTTTTCTTCTTAAATTTTTTAATAAAATCCATGAAGAATTACAAGAAAGAATTATAACAGGCGGAAAGATCACAAGGGAACTTCTATACTAACAGATTATTTATGAGTTAAGCTTCCAGAAAGTAAAAAAATAAATAAATAAAAAGGACGGAAAAGGATGCAGCTCAAAAAATAAACAAAATAAACTCATTATTAATAATGCTGCGGACTTCCTTTGTATCAATTATGTGTACCCAAAAATTGAATCAAAAAGGAAAATTATTAGATTTAAATAAAAACGCTGAACGAAAACATTAAAACGACTCTAGAAAGGACAAAAAAATCTGGCAAACTGACAATATTTAAATAAAATATAGTCTGCGCATTTCGAAAAAAAAAAAAAGGATTACGTTTAAATTGATAAAATGTTTGGTTATATGTTTGTTCGGATGTAAACTAAAACAATCATTTTATAAGCCGAAAGTCGAGCAAAACTATCAAAAAACACGTTACAAAAATTTTAAAAAAAATATGTAATGCCTTAAAGCGAGAAATATCAAAAAGAAGCTTTTATCGTAAAACTTCATAACCAAAATAAGAATTCTAAAAATATTGTTAAACATCATAAATGGGGAATGTTCATAGAAAATGTTTTATATGTTTTATAATAAAACTTTGCAGATAAATTTAAAATTACCATAAAAAATAAATCGAAAAAAAAAAAAACAATGTAGGCAGCATGTTTTTTAGTAATGTATTATTAATTATATATATATATATAATAAAAAAAATTTAAAAAAAAGACTAAAAGTAATGATAGAAATAATTTCGAAATATTTTAAAAATAAAAAAAAAGATAATGGATGGGAGTGATAGGATTTGTAAACGCTAAAAATTTAAAATACAAAAAGTTAAAGAAACAAAGAAATTCCTGCGATAATGTATCATTGATATTAAATATCAACGATACAGTCGTAGTGGCTCAGATAGAGCGTTCTCCTGCTAATGAGGAGACCCGGATTCAAATCATGGATCATGGGTTAGAGTCTCGTTGTAATCAAGTTAACCGTGGGATGTTTTCATGGTTTTCCCCTCCATATAACGCTAAAACGGGAAAATTCTATTAAAAAATTTCCCCCACGCAGACAAATTTCTCCCAATACTTGATCCAGGAGTTCCCTTGTCTTCTAGATTGGGTTCAAAATTACAAGGCTACGGAGTCGAATATTCAAAAAATTAGGTATGCTGTTTAACGACGGTTTTAAAATTGAAATAAAATATTAATGATACCTTTTTCTGGAACATAAATAAAACTTGCAATACTTTGATTAAGGAGATATTTCGTTTGTACTTAATATTAATAAAAACAATAGAATTTGCTAATTGTAATTAAAACGGTACTTTTTTCTATTATAAAAAAAATATTTTTTATAAACCAAAATCAAAAATTATGTTTTCATTTAGCAACGTTTGAGCAGAGCTTAAAGCGGCTATATTAGTCAGAAGTATTAAAAACCTAAACACATGTAATATAATGAAGTCTGAGATATGCAGGATATAAAAACAATCAAGAAAAGGGCGATGTGGAGGTGTATCTATTCACGACGGGCATTAGAAACAAAGCACACCCTCTCTGTACCCAAGTTTGGCAGACGATTTAAGACAACCATATTCCATGAAGAACGGCTCGAGTCAAGAAAAGATGTAGCAGAGATGACGATAAGATAGCTATTACCAGAAATGTACGGCAACATAGGCCGAAGGTAATTGCTCTTTAATTGCAGGATGAAAGAGAAAACTCCAAAGCTAACCTTTGTGTACAAGTTAAAAGCATTCCATGCAACAGGTATGGGTATGCCTCTCGGCCATAGCTGATGAATTAAGAAAAACTGCTGTAGGAAAAGAGCACTTGCCGCAGTCAATTTAATGCTGTCGAGAAAGTTGATTGCGCTAAAGTGCATTCCATTAGTTAGTTTTATTTTCGGCCCTTGAATTATTATTACAAGATTGGATTGGTGTTGTGTGGTAGAATTTAAAGTCTAGTTGGTCATAATCATTTACTTGATAATAATGCTTATCAGAAGCGGTCAAAGAGTAAAGATTATGATGATAACGCAGTGTTTAAAAGCGCTTAAGGACAGTAATTTATTTCACACAAATCCTTTGATGAAGATGAAAATAATTGCCTGTTATCACTTAGTTTAACTTATAAAACAGTTTTAAGGAGTTGAATAAGCCAGACTTCAAAATTGCAAAAGGTGATCACCAGATTATATATTGTGTTAGATTATGAAGAAACAAATGCTAAATTCCTATATCAATTAGTAGTTTTTATAATATTTTTGTGAAATATCTAATAGCAACTCCTATCTGGGCAATAACTTTTTCAGGGCGGAAAATAATATCTTATTTTTGCCAATAAACAACTTGGTCATGAAATACTATTACTACAATCTAATTTAATATATTTTGTTGAGACTTAAGTTTAGTATAAATTCTATTTTGTTGATAAGCACTAGTGATGAGCAAATGTATTTAACAATAAATCTACTAACGAAAGGAAAATGACTCGCGTTAAAATTTTAATCACTTCAAAGTCTTTATCAAAATATAAAATATATAAGCTAATCAATCCGCTCAGTTGTGTTGTATGAACCATAATTCCAACAACAAATAAATAAAAAATCTACTTCACGAGACATAAGCCATAAACAGTAGAATCTAGATAAATCCTTGTGAGAAACATTTCAAAGCACCATCAAGAAAAATCCTATATAAATCATAGCACTACATCGTTTACAGATTCATTATTAAACGAACTTCAGTTACATAACTTTATAAACAATGACAAAGCATTCATTCCCAAGCATTATCTAAATCCACCATCAACTAAATCTACTCCATTCACATCTTTATAATAACAACCAAACTTCCCACGAAGTGATGGAAGATGCAGGCGTGATCAGCTGACCAAGGCAAGCGGGGGTGGTCAATCGGACAAAGACATCGATGGGATAAAAGCGATTAAGGCATAACGGATTTTTAAAATCACATCAGATCATTGTTAGTAATGCCGTGAGATTTGATTCGAGTCACGCTAAAACAGCCATTGTCTTTCCCTGGCGACTCTCTTAGAATTTGAAGATGTAGAATATTTTTCTTACTTCCTTTCATTGCGGGTCATGATGTCAGTAGTGGAATATTGACGGATCTGACCAAACCACGCCGATTTCCGAATTTTATGATCCCGCACAATGGATTATTAGGTCAGACGATACTCAATTTATACTTTTATTTCTTGATAAGCTTTCAACTCAGTTTTTCCCATTGAAGAACCGGCAAAAGAAAGATGGGAATGTAAGGAATTGCGTATTTTCACCATCTTTACCGCACAGCTTTCTTCAAGGGTCAACGGCGCTATCAGAACAGAAGAAAGTTCCGTGAGAATACGGTTACGTATAATGGAAGATTAAATGCATATTTTACTGTATTGAAATTCTAAAAACACTTACTGTCAACATAACAAGGACCAGAGTTAAAACAGTTCACGAAACAGAAACAAAAAGAAGAAAAAATACATTTATATAAATGTTTTATTTTTCAAATTAATGTTTATATCTTTAGACTAAAATCGAATAAAAGTAAATATATATATGTGGCTTAATGCAATAACAAAAGTCTTAAAGTAACAAAAGGAAATGTGATCAGCTAAAAATAGTTTTCACATTTTAATCTTTAAGAACAATCTAAATCGAACTTAGAGAAATTAACACATAAAATCGTCTTCACTATTATACCACTACAATGTCAGCTTACAAATAAAGCGCTAAGCCGATACTTCAGCTAACTGAAGTATGACTAGATTAAATTCAAGTCTTAAGTCCACTTAAAAATAAAAAAAATTATTAAATTTAATAATTTTAATAATAAATTAATAAAAACTAGAAAATTTTTATATAATGTATTTTCAAGTCAGCTCATGTAATTTTTGTACAGGGTGCGTAGCCAGATTTTTCATCAAAAAATAAGCACCTTTTAAGCACTCAAAAAATATTTTTAATCACTTTCCAAAAAAAAAAAAATCATAACTAGGATCTGTGCAGTAACAAAAAAAAAATTTTTTTCCTATCCTTTTAAAGTTCTTGTTTTATAAACATAAAATCAATAAAATTGAAAAACATTTTCAAAAACTTTACATAATCATGATAAAATAACTAGTTTCTGAAAAATATTGCAGAGAAAATTATAAAAATCATGAATTTTTTGTAATTAGAAAGATAATCGATACGGCAAAGAAAAAAATCTTTTCTTAAAAAGATAAAAAATTAAGCACATTTTACAAACCCCAAATAAAAAAAGCACATTTAAGAGCTTTTAAAAAACATAAATCAAAAAATTAAGCACCTTTAAGCACTTTTTAAAAACGCTACGCATCTTGTTATATTATAATGGTTTTATGAAACCACTATTAATATAATATTGAATCATTAATATATCAATCGTGTTTTTAAAACTTTTCTAGAACAATTGACATTCCAACAAATATCAAAGTGCAGCGAAAACCAATGTGATTAGCTGAAAAAAAGGCTTTTAACTAAAACAAGTCATCCTTAAAGGAATTGACAAAAAAAATTTATAACTGATATGCTTTTAAGACATTTCACGTATTGATATCAGTTGGGGGGGAAATTAATGTTATGAATGATTTTTTATTTATTGTAATTAATGAATTTAAACTAAAAAATACATTTAATTATAATCATATAAAATTACCTTACAAAAAAAGTACTGTGAGAAAATTCAAAATTCATTACACTTATTTTTAAAAAAAAATATTTTAAATAGTTTCAACCATAAATCAAATTCAAAATAATCTTACTTTCTTCCACGCCAACTATATTAAAAACAAAATAAATGTAAACGCAATTCAGGAAATAATATCTATTTACTGTCTGAAAATAAATTACCTTTATCAATTTTTATTCTTTAATTCAATTACAAGTAATCATTATAAGTTACAAACAAGGAACTGGAAGCATTAGAAAGAGGACGAGTGTTTTCTATTCATTGTTTTTAAACGTTTCAGCACATTTATAACATGCAATCACGTACTAAATTTTCAGATACTTGAAATGTATCATTTAATAGTTATTTTAATCACGTTATTTATTTGTAATTCAGCAGAAACAGGAAATATTTCTCAAACATGCAGAACACATAATTATTTTAATCAAATTATCCATATCTGAATATACAGCGGTTGTCATTGAAAATTTCTTTAACATAGCATCAAGGCAAACAATTCATATACTCTTGCACAAATAACTTGAATTGTAAAATAAAAAAAATCGATATAATTCGCTTACATTTTTTATGTAAGCTATATAATTTATTCAAAAAGCATATTGTATAAAACTATATTTTGAAGAGAAAAAAAAATCCAAAAATCTTTTTACTGATTTAGATTTACGTAGTCGAACTTTAAAATAATAAGTTACATTTTCAAATTATTGAGGTGAGCATTTTAATTGGAGGGGGGGGGACGATTTCCTTTCAGGTATATTGACCTAAGCCTTTTAATAAAAATCTCGTTAATAATTTTAAAAACAAAATAAAGTGTAGGAAAAATTTCAGATTTCTACGCATTTCTTTTGATAAGCATAACAGTTAAAAAAACATAGATTTCAAACTTTTTGAATCAAGTGAAAATCGCCGAATCCGAATCGTTTCGATTGAATCAAGGGAAAACCAGCAAACCCGAATTATTTTAAATCTAGAATTTTTGCGTAAAAGGGCCCTAGCAACAAAATAACTTGGAACCTCATTGGACCAATATTCACAAATCTTGACTCAGTGGGGCTTCAAAGGGTATTTATTTTTCAAATATTGGTCCTATATTGAACTGTCCGATTCATCCGATATTTTACAGCCAATATCGGCTAGTTTTAAAAATGTCAGATTCACCAGATATTTTAGATTCATTATTGAGCCAATAAAGGCTTTATATGGGCAGTATATAGGCCTATATTGGTCGTATATAGGACCAATATTAAAAAAAATCTAGACATCCCAATATTGGTTCCTTGGTGCATGCTCATATAAAGGAACCACGTTGTGTCGATTTTGAGCCTAACTGGTGCCAAGGTAAAATTCTTGCCAGGGGTGGTTTGCCAAATTTCGATCGGTAAAATTTCGATTAAAATGCACGAGGATATGCCACGCAGTTTAATTTAATGAAGACGCAAAGGCATTTGATGCAAACCGGAGAATAACAACTTACGAGACCACTGTGACATTAAATTTATCAGATACGACCGTTCGTGATAATTTGAAACGCTTTAAGCTTAATGTTTAAACTCGACATGTGGATTCCTCCTGTTCTTCCGAAAAGATATTTGTGTCGTCGCGTCGACATCTCTGATTTGCTTCTCAAACGTCTAGAAAACTATATTTTCGAAGCGCATCATCATTGGGGATGAAAAATGGATTATCTACAACAATGTTGACATCTTCACAAAATGTTTAATACCTTTACTTCAAACAAAGAAATCAAAAAATCCCCTGGATCGTTTTTTTGTTAGCTACTGTAGAAATCGCGCTTCTTCCAGCAAGATAGCAAAAGGTTTTTAGACCAGAATGGACAATATATGATTGAATAAAATATTTATTCACAGTATGAAAATCACCTTTCAATTTCACAGAAAGAAAGAAAAAAACCGAATTGATTTTTGATCAACCCAATAATTTCTGAGATTCTAGTGTAACTGTGCATTTAGAACAAAAAATTAAAATGCAACATTTCTTTTGTGTAATAAAAAATAATTATAGAATAAAAATTTATAAGAAATAAAAACAGCAACAAAAAGAAATATGGAAAATTAAAAAGGTGAAACACCTTGATAAGCTTTTTTTATCAACAAATAAATTCCTGGGGGCAAAGAAATAAACTTTTAATTCAATCTTATTAAAAAAAAAAACGCACAAATCCAAATAAAACTAATAAAGAATGTACAAAAAATCACGATTAACCTACATATAAAAATCTTACTATCATGAAATCCATTAAATATAAAGAACATCACGAATGCAAATGTTTAAAGAATTGTTCAAACTTTTACGAGGAAAAATTCACGAAAACTGGCGAGGGGGAAAAAAAGAACTTACCTTTATATCCAGAAATTCCGCCAAAACTGTTGTCGTGTACCATTAACAATGAGCTCTCTTTTTACTATCGAACTTTTGTAAAGATGTAACAAAGACATATTCAATCGTAATTAAAGTATTATTGCAAGAAAGGCTAACATCAGGTGTGGGGGACATTGTTTAAGAGAGTAATAAAGAATGGTTGTATCCGGATTATAGTTTCTATTAGGAGGGTGGGTAGGTAGGAAAATGGCATGGCGATTTCTTTGAACTTGTAAGAATTCCTCTCTCTCTCTCTCTATCCATTTAATGTCATACAATGATATAGGAATATGAAGTTTTTGGTGGAATGTAAATTATAGCTATAATTTTGCAATTGCTTCTACTTCCTACATCTTAATACTAATACTGATAATAAAGAAAAATATTTTTTTTTTTTGTATACCCTTATTAGTTACAATAAATGTTGCTTGTTTAGCAACAATTTGAAAACACTAAAAATTATGGAATTAAAAAACATGATTTAAATCAACTATTTTACAAAATTTTATTTGTAATTTTTGGCAGATTTTTAAAAAAAAAATTTCTAATTTTTATCTTTTTTAACAGAACAAAAAATTAAAACAAAATTTTCGTGAAGAAAAAATTCTTTATTGTGACTTTCATTTAAACAACTGGTGTCTGTACGCAGCAAGTCCTCTTGTTGATTAGGTTGGGAAGTTTGGAGATAAAAGACTACTTTCTCTTCCTGCCATAAAGTGGCGTTCTTACCATGATCATTTAACGATAGGGCCCTCAAAAACTGGGCTAGTTGTTTGGGCATTGTTGGATGTGTATCTCATATATTGAGTTCATCCATTCTGCCGTTCAATTGAAAAAAACATACGTATGTGCTTCACGATAAATTTCGAGATAAATGGTTTGACAACTATTTCTTTCTATTGCTAATGCTATAAACCAATGTTTCCCTAAGTGTGGTACGCGTACCCCCAGGGGTACGGGAACAGTTTAACGGGGGTACGCGTTCTTATGCGAAATATCTTGCAACAAACGAAAATTTCAAAAAATTTTATTTAAAATCAAAGCTAGCCATGAAAATTTACGATAACGTATTTTTCTATTGGCTATTTTTTGTAGAGCTAACAGTTAATAATTAGTGGTGTCAACAGCCAGTTGTGATTTTTAACTTTTGTGCAATTTTTTTTATAGTAAAAAATACATTCATTTTTTTTTTATCAGTGGTACACAGCGTTACGAAAAATTTAGAAAGGGTACACAAAAGTCATAAGTTTGGGAAACACTGCTAAACGCAAGAACAAAATTTAAAAAAATTGATAATACAAAAATTTTGATTTTTCTTTTTTTATTTATTTATTTATTTTATTTTATTATTATTATCATTATTTGTTTGGCAATGGGTAGTTTATCATTCAAATATGCTAAATATATTTTTAAAAAATTCTCCGTTTTGAATTTTTGATCGCTTACGTTGATTTTTCTATAGCACGGCAGCATTATTGTACAAAATACACGTTTGAAATTAATTATCAATTGAAGTAATTATTGTTATGCTAAATGCAAATTATCTAAGATTTAGTTAATCTACGTCAGAAAGTTTGCATATATATAAAAAAAAAAAAAAAAAAAAAAAAACGCATTGTTAGCATTACTATCCACTTTTTTTTCTATAAAAAAAATTTCCTTAACATGAACAAAAGTTGAAAGACATTACAAACAAAATGAAAATTAAGTATGTGAGTTTTAAGATCTCCTTTCTATAAACATATAGGAGGCAAAGGTCAAAAAAGAAGGAAAAAAAATCAGCAGACAAACAGTTGATGGGATAAATATCAAAGAAGTTTTAATTATATATGTCATCATAAAAACACAAGTCGGAATTAACCAAAAAAAAAAAATATACAATAACAAGACAATCTAAATCTGTCAAAAACGACCTGAAATTATTACTAGAGGGGAAAATCTAGAGAAAAAAAAATGGCTGCACCGTCATGGAAGGTGATAGAGTGTCAAGAAATAAGAGGAGGTCTTAACAAAAGAAATGCCAAGAGGAATCAAATATAGAACACTGATTTCCATTTTTGGGCCCCACACTCTCCAACAATGCCCGAGCTGACAAAACTATAGTTCCAAAAGAAGGGGGGAATAGGGAGAAATCAGAGAGGGGAAAAATGTATTTCCTATATTATGATTGAGTACGGAATCGAGTGTAAAAATACAGAGGGGAAATTACTTTCCTTGCTTGTCTCCCCCCTTCTCCCCCGCTTTCTGGATGAAAATGATAGAGCAGAAATTGGTGAAATGTATTATCTTTCTTATAAGATATACAATTGCAAGATGATGTAAATAGCAAGACAGCAGTAATTGGTTTTGTATTTCCTGTTTCTTTTAGTGGAATAATTTTAGCATGCAATAAGACATTTTCAACATAACCAGGCTTATTAAAAGATTAAAAACCGATACATTTTAGGATTACACTTTGGGGTCAAAACCTGCGGCTCCCCTTGTCGCCAGACTATAATTAGAAAAACTTATATAACCACCGTGAGAAATTTTATTACTCTTTTTAAACAAGTTTTAATAAATTGTAATAAAAAAAAGGCGCAGAAATATGTAAAAGCATTAAAATCCTAAATTATTAAGTTATTGTTTTAGGTTTCAAGGGATTATTATTTAACAAAACATGATTGAAACAAATGTAGTTTGAAAATTTATTTAAAAATTAAGAGTTTAAGCAATTTGTATAAACAGTAAAAAAATATATACATTTAATTTTCCCGTGGGAAAAGTTAGAAGCCAGCCATTTTTTAATTTTTTATAAGAAGACAAAGTACACAAGAGTTCGATGTTATTTAATTCAAAAATATCGTACTTACACTTTGTAAATATAACCTTTAATTTATGCACTTTTTCCTTTAATTTTTAGGACAAATTGATATTCTTTTTTAAACTTAATAATATGCGTTATGTATTGATTTAGAAATGGAACTCATAGCGACCAACGAAAGGTTTAAAAAAAATTTTCTGTGGTATTTTCAGGGAAAGATTGCTCACCCCTAGATTAGTCAGTTAACTTTAAATAAACTAGTTAAATTTACTAAAAATTTAAATTTAAAAACGTGTGAGCTTTGATTATTTCTTTATTTATTGATATGTAAATATTCTTAAGTTCAGAAAGATTGTTGTTATGCAGTTTTATTTATATACATTTATATGAAAGTATGAAAGGCTTTCTACAATGCCCGACAATTTACCCAATGAACTAAAAGAGAAGTTTTCTTTTTTAAATAAAAAAAAAGACGTAAGATAAAGAACATGGGACAGACAAGGAAAAAAAAGGCTTTCTAAGCAAACAAAATATTTACATTTTATCACTAAAACAGCAATAAAGATTAAATGAATTAAATATAGAATTTTATTTTCCTAATTATTAAGGCCATTCATCGTTCGTAAACAAAAACTATCAAAAATTCATGAAAGCATGTCTAATTTTTCAGAAGATAAACAAATCTGTAACAAACGATGACCTTTTCGAAGAAGACACGCGTTGTTCAGGTTCTTTTTCATCAGAGTACCCCTGAAATTGGAAGAACAGAGAGAGACACGTGCCTGCCACTTGTTGAGTGACAGAAGACAGAAGAGGCCTCAATGTGATGACGTCACATGAATATGAAAAGAGAGAAGAAAAAATAAGGAAAATATCTACTGAAGCAGACAGGAAATGTCTTCTGCAGAGATGACGAGGTTTGACAGTTGCCGAAGTGCCTTTCGGCAAATAAAGGAATTTTTGGATAAGGTTTTAAAATATCTTGATGAAAAAAGACCAAGCAAGAGACAGGTTTATCTATTTTCCATCCTTCTAGGTTTAAAAGAAACTATCAAGTTACTCCATTTACTTTAGTGACAAAATAAAAAAGGGCTTAAAACTGAGCTTTTCGCCTCAGGTTATGAATTCGTCTATTATGTTGCAATTTTTACAATAGCATAGAGAGTAAGAGAGAAAGGGGCACGTTGTAAGCAGAATTGCATATTATAATAGTTATTAAAAATTTTAAAAAAACATCCAATAAGCAAAACCATGGAACATGCAAGTGTTTTACCTATTATTGCACACAATTTTTTTTAAATGAAGATTTCAAAATAATTAAACGACAAAAATAAAACATAAAAGATAAATTTAATTATACGCGCATGCAAAAAATAATAACATAAAATTAACAGCAACATTTTACGTCACTACCATAACTAAAATATGCCATTATCTATAATATAACTAAACCACTGTTTATACTAGCATATCAAACTATAATTCAAAAATGTTGGTAACAAATCATAACTATAAAATAAATGTCACTAACATACTGTACATTACAATATACCACTATCTATAACGTAATTTACTATACAACTTTACTATCTCTAGCTAACAAACCATAAGTAAAACTTTCCATATATATTAAGTGGAGTAGCTTTTTCGTTCGAAAAGAGGTTTTAGATAGGTAAACATTAAAATTTGAGAAAAAAAAGGTTTTTTTTTTTTTTTTTTTTTTTAAAAAAATTGGAAAAGCAATGACGATATGCATTATTAGAAATAAAAACCTAGTTTTATATTCCAAAAAAAAATTGATTACTGTGAATGAAGGAGTATAATGTACTGGTCCAATTTTTGATACTGAAATATGTTTGATATGTATTGTAAGGATCTAGAGTTATGTTGATGTATGATGACACAATACAATTATCAAATAAATAAATTACTTCCTCGAAAGAATGATAGCAACATTACTTGCTAATCATCAGTTAAACTTTAATAACCAAACAAACTTTAAACTTTAGTTATCGCGACAATTTTATATATTTTGTAATATTAATATTCTTCATTAAAAAAAAAAAAAAAAAATCTGAAATAAAAAAGAGATATTTCTTCTAAGTCGTTAGGTTTAATCGAAATTTGAGAAAGGGGAAAAGGATAACCATAGGATCAAGTAGACTTCAAGTCAAGAAATCAAACCCAGCCCATTTCACTTCAATTCGGATCTCTTTTCCAGTCAGACGATTTAGAAGAAAAAGGGAGTGGTGGCAACGTCAAATAAATGAAAGAGGAACTCTTCAGCTCGGGGGAGTGGCGAAGAACCAGTCCATTTTGAAGAAGTGGCAAGAGCAGCAAGACCTTTTGAAGACGATAGAGCAATAAGGAAAAAATATATACCAAAAAAAAAAAAAAAAAAAGGATAAAAGAGACCAATTTCTTTTCCAGCCTCGAAGCCACATATATACATAGTCTCCGAAAATGGCATTCTTTGTGGACCGTCATGGTACATTTCATTCTTTCCCTCTATATCACGAAGAGGTGGTCGTCAGTCAGATCTGCCATCTTAGGATTGTTTACACTTTGGATTATTATTTTTTCTCGTTTTTTTTTTTTTTTTTCAAGAATCTGAGGGTAAGGGGTAATTTTTTGGAGATTTCGGTTTCCTGTCTGTTATACAAGTTGGGGAAATTCGGGGTTCAGGGGATTAAGAGCTGTTAAAATTTAGAAAAACAGCAACGCATTCATGCTTATGAAAAATATCTCTAATCTTCATTTTATTAAAATGAATAAAGCTAATCGGAATTAGTTATTTATAATTTTTTTATGAAAGATTAGCTGGTTGCTTGTGTGAAATTTAAAAAAAAAATCTACTCCTAATTCTACGAATTTGTAAAAATTATGCCCGTTTTTTTCGACATGGTGGAAAATAAACAGTATTTTTACAAAAGACAATATTTTTGATCACATGAAATTAGTCAACATTCGCGATAATATAGTAATTAATAAATGTCATCATCAATAATACTAACGTTATAACCATACCTGATAATTATCTTTTTAGCTAATTATCGTGATATTATCATACTGATATTAATCATGATAAACTGCTGTTTGTAGAAAATGCAACACCATGAAAGAATCATCAGAATCAAATGAAATTTAATGCAGAAACGACTTGTACTGATACAAATAAATGATGAAATTTTCAAAACAAAAGAAACAAATTAAGCGTCCGAAATCAGTATTTGGTGCAGCCACCACGCGCTGCAATAAGTGCTGCTATACGACGTGGCATGGAGTCAAACAGATGTTGAATATCTGCTTGAGGAAGAGAATTCCATATCGCTTGTATGCGCAACCAAAGTTCGTCTTTGGAAACTGCAGGACGCGGATCACGAGTGAGACGCCGACCAACCATATCCCACACGTGCTCAATAGGCGACATATCCGGCGAATAAGCAGGCCAAGGAAGAAGTTGCATGCGTTGTGCTGAACAGAAGTCTCTAACAGTCCGCGCAACATGTGGGCGTGCATTATCCTGCTGAAAGATAGCTCCAGGGATGCCTTGAAGGAAAGGAACGACTTCGGGCTGTAGCACTTCACGGACGTATCTGTTGCTATTGAGATTACCCTCAATTCGTATCAAATTGGATCGTCCATGATACGAAATCGCACCCCAGACCATAACTCCGGGTGTTCGACCACTATGTCGTTCAATAATACACTCAGGAAGGCAGCGTTGACCGGCATAACGTCTAACACGAACACGGCCATCATGGGTCCACAAATTGAAGCGTGATTCATCTGAAAAGACAACTTGGTGCCAATCAGCTCGCCAGTCTCTGTGCTCAAGAGCCCACTGCCGACGCAGCCGTCGATGATCCGCCGTGAGGGGAATCCTGTATAATGGCACCCTTGCACGCAATCCACGGCGCAGCAGACGACGACGAATTGACGAAGCCGACAATTGTACACCTGTAGCAGTAGACCAATGTGCTGCCAGCTGCCTGGAGGAAGCTGTGCGATCATTCACCGCCATGCGGAGCAGGTGTCGATCATCGCGCTCTGACGTCACCTTCTGTCGTCCAGTGCCTGTTTTTCGAGTTGTTCGGTGCTCGTCGGTCCACTGCTTCCAAACTCGCATCACTGTGGAACTGTTCCGCTGCATACGAGCTGCTATTGCGCGATAGGAAAATCCTCCTTCTCGAAGGCCGATTATCCTCCCTCGTTCAAACTCCGTAAGTTGCTTGAATTTCTTATTCTTCCGTCGTGGAGGCATACTCAGGTCTCACTAAACGTTTGCCACTAACAAATAATCATAGACTATTTTCAACGTCCCGCTACAGCACTTTATTTATACGCTTTCAGCATCAATTCAGAGGGCGCTGCGCGCGCCACGCACGCGCGATGGCTCTGAAACTTTATTAATTTGCATAATATCCTATAATTGACATTTGCTGCGAATTTCATTTGATTCTGATGATTCCTTCATGGTGTTGCATTTTCTACAAACAGCAGTTTCTACAAACAGCATTTTCGTATTTCATCAATACAGGAAAGCTTTCGCTGGCATCGTTACCATCAATTATTAAATATTCAGTATTTATTGCAAGACATGATATTCGGGATACATTATGAGAACACATTTAAATTATCGTTATCGCGATATTTTATAAGTACCCATATTTCACGACACACTAATGTCCTCTCAACTTCATTAGCATGGTAGTTCTTTATAGAAGTTCTATATAACCACCCTAAAACTCATCTTTATTTTATTTTTTTTATTTTATTTATTTATTTATTTATTTTTTTAGGAACTATTATTTCAGTTGCTTTCAACAAAATATGCTAAGCAAAAACCTTTATAAATAATATGAGATTTCCAGTTTTAAATCGTCACATTTACTGCAGGATTGCATTCATAAAAAAGAGGGAAAACATACATCAAGTTTCAAAGCTAAGCTACTTAGATAACAGATAAGAAACAAAAATAAATGTATTTTGTCGAAGTTTTTATTTATATTCCATAATTCTAGAATAGACAATATAAATTCAAACTCTCTGTGCCTTTGAGTCATATTTCATTGGCTTTACGTTCAATAGTTAATAAAATAAAACGAATTAACATTTTTACAACCTCTGAAATCGCTCCACCCAGCGATGCTCCCATAAAATCAGTATGCAACTATTAATACATCGTAAAAGAAAGAACAACTTTCAAGGTGAAGTTAACAACGACATTCTTAAATAGAACACTTGTAATAAAATATAATATAAAATATATCTTAATAAATAAAAAAAAATGTTAGTTTCGCGGCGTATTTTAATATTATAACCTTCCCTCTAAAGATAAGGTGTAGTCATCTTTTTTTTTTTTTTTTTTTTTTCTTTCTTATAACCACGCCGTAACAAATTTAAACATTTTAATATATTACGTGTAATTTAATCGACATGGACATTTTGAGCTGGCGGTAGATAATTTGCCTTCATGTTTTGAATACTTGCAATAAAATAATATTACAATAAATCATTGTAAAAAAAAGAAGGTTGAAGTTTATTTCGAGGCGAATTTGAATACTTTAAACTTCATCCTGCCCACAAAAAATTATGTTCATCTTTTTTTATTTAAAAATAAACGTTGTTCACTAATTTAAAATTATTAATATCTGTCCTTGATTATTTCTTTCACCAAGACATTTTAAGATGATGTTAAATAACTTGCTTTTATGTTAATACCTGTAATAAAATATAATCTATAGTAAATCTTAATATCACAAGGGGTTTATATTTATTTTGTGGCATTAACATGCGATGATGGTCAGTCTTGATGGCACCATCAAGAAGTATGATGGTTTTTGATAGTAGTTTATGATGGTAACCATTTTGTTCATGATGGTCCATTATAGAAAAACCAACAAAATTTTTTCCTTCTGTTTATCCATTAGAAGATTTAATTAAATTTTTATACTTATAGCCAGGCCAAGATAAATTTTAAAACTTTTGTTATCTTTTTATTCCCTCCACTTGAACATTTTAATAACAGTAATAATTTGACTTAATGTTTTCAATTGAATTAAAATTTTCACTATTAATTATAGCTTGGAATTATTATTAATTATAAACAAAATCAGATTTGAATATTTTTTTTCATCTTTTGAATTCATAATAACTTGTCATGGAAAAGAAATTCAATTTTTTTTTAATCCGTAGCTGGACGTTCTTCAGCAATTAAGCAGTCAATTTAGACCTTGTAAAGTTTTTACCGATAACATTAAAAGATCAATCATTTAACGAAGGGGTGTGTAAAAGTTACAAGACAGACAGTAAAAAAAAAAAAAAAAAAATAGGATTAAGTAATAACACGCATATTAAAGGATGCTATTTTAAATCCGCCCAACGCCTACGTTCCTCGAAAAATTGCTTTAACAAAAAAAAATATTCTATTAATTTAACAGACCAGCTGAAAACTAGTGTTTAAAACACACTGATTGGAGCTCTTAGCCACAAAATTATATAGTATCTCTCTCACCGAGAGGGAAAAATCATTTAACTTTTAATAACTGAAAACTTATGTAAAACAGGATGCATAAAAAAGAACAAATTAAATGTTATAGAGAGTTTGGACCCTAATTACGGTAATCAGAAGATCGTGAAAACTGGGATTCTTTTTAAATAACTATTATAAATGTTTGTTTTAATACAAATTTATAATGAAGCATAAAATAAATTTTACAATTTCTGTTATTGAAAGAAAAAAAAACAAGCTTCGTTGGAGCGAAAGATTTTTTTCTTCCCTCTATCTAAAGTTAGTACAACTATTGCAAGTATTGAAATAATTTTTTGTTTAAATATGGGCTATATTTTCAAAATATGCTAAAATTTTTAACAAATAAAATTTTCTGTTACTGCTACACAAATAAAAAATTACTGCACCTCTAAATTTGACATATCTGTATTTAAATTATTTACTTTAAAGGAAAATGATTGAAAAATAAATGCATAAAAATTGATGCATTGTATTTTTAAAAATATAATCTTTATTCAATAAATTTTAATAATTGTTATACTGAAACAAAAATGAATATCATCAAAAAAGGGAATTGTTTAGCATGAAATAAATTCAAATAATTTATTCTTTATTTAAGTCTTGAAAAACTTTGTACCTTTTTTTTATTTTTAATTTAATTATTTTTTTTAAAATTAAAATCAACGTTTAGCAATTAAAAAACCCATTGCCAAAAAAAAGTTACAGTAAAACAATATTTAAACCTTAAAAAAAAAAAAAAAAATGTTTTTAAATGTGTATTTAAATAAATGAAAAAGGGTTTTTTCTTCCTCTGAAGAAAATAATCACAATAATATTTCATTTTCAGAACAATTACAACAGATAATATTGGCTATTAAAAATAGTGTATCATAATAGAACAGCTGAACGTCTTTACGAATGAGACATCTTAATTTCGAACGAATTAAGACGTCAATTACGTTTTTGTAACAGAAGAATCAAAACTTTCAATCGGAGCACAATTACATTTGGAATTTTTTTTTCTTTTTAAATTATACCCGAAAACTATTCGTAAACTTCATGCATGGAACGCAAAAACGATTTCATTTCATATTTAGGAAGAGGAGACTACACTTTTCCTAGAAGATAACAACTCTTACTGGTAAATGCTCGAATATCACGACTAGGTAATTTCGTGCAGGACTTTTTCTTTCCAACAAGAAAGGATTTTGCCAACCCTTGACCTCAAATACAGCTGCACTTTAATCATCGACAAAAAAAATAAATTAGAAAAATAAAAGGCAAAGGACCCAGAGTTAAAACCAATTTAATATTTCAAGGGAAGTTACTGACCGTGGATCAAAAACATTTCGAACACCTATTTGGATCTTGAATTTTCTCCAGAAAAACAAAAGAAAAACGGCGTTCAGAATTAAAAATGTTTATTTCCGCACATGTTAGACTGGATAATTGACGATCTCAATTATTTTCTTATATAGGGCTCTTAAAATTTTGCGAATTACAACAGATACAACAAAGAACAACAGAACATCGAAGTTCCTTTTTAATGGAAAATATAGTTCTCTCTGAACTATATTTTCCATCAATAAAGAACTATGTTTAAGAATTACCAATTAGAAAGTTTTTTTTTCTTTCTTCCTGTCATACTTTTTCATGTGGGGATCATACAACTAGCTTTTCCTATAATCATTTTAACCATGTTACTTAATTTACCTTCCCTTCCAATCACTTTGTTTCATTTATATTTACATTGTTTGTAAAATCTTATTTCATGAATTCAAAATGTCATGTTAAGTGTAAAATGTTAAGCAGACATATTTGAAAATTAAAATACACTCATACTTTTCTAACTGACGAAAAAAAAAATAACAAAAAAAGTTTATCGAACTTTTCTTGTAATATGGCGAAATACTCGAAAAGTAAAATTAACAATAAGGGGAACTTTGTACCGCTCACCAGACTAAACTATAGGGACTATTTCTCAGATTGCGATAAGATATATTTTGAAGGTCAGAAAACTGAATCCGTCGATATAAAGGTAAGTTTTTTCAGAGGAAGTTCGTTTTCGTGTCTGATTTCGTAACTTAAAATATCGTCTGCAGTAATTACTTAACGTATTTAAGGTGACCCCCTCGAACTATTAAAATCTGAGTACTAGAACGTGAAGATCCGATCACTAAGATCTGAAGTTATTCAGTATGGCCTTTTCTTTCTGTTTTTCGCTCTGAACAAACACAAATAGCTGCTAGTCCGGTATTATCCAGTATTATTACAGCATCTGAAATTCAATTTTCAGTTTATTTTTAATTGCAAACAAACAAATTGAGAAAATATTGCGGAACATTTTTTTAAAAACATCTTTAAACTTGTTTCGAATAAAAATTAAAAGGTTGAATTTAGAGAACACAGCAAATAACAAAAAGTAAAGAAGTTCTTTCTTTCTTTTTTTTTTTTTTTAAGTACCATTGCATGAAATTCAACTTCAATTTATGAAACGTTTATGTCTAACTTTTAAAAACCTCACACTTTCAAACTTTGCTACATGAATGTCAGATTTAACTGACTTTTTCGGAAAAATTCAGTCGACTGTATTGAAGTCGTAGATAAATTTGTATAGTGCTGCAAATTTACTCTGTAAATTTTGCTATCGGGATTGCAAGTATTAATGGTCGACTGTATCGAAGTCGTAGATAAATTTGTATAGTGCTGCAAATTTGCTCTGTAAATTTTGCTATCGGGAGTGCAAGTATTAATGGTCGACTGTATTGAAGTCGTAGATAAATTTGTATAGTGCTGCAAATTTACTCTGTAAATTTTGCTATCGGGATTGCAAGTATTAATGGTTATACTCATCGAAATTAAAACTCCCACATACTATTCTATCAAATGATTAACAGCTTATAATGGCAACGAATATTAAAGAGCTGTAAAATGACTTATGAAGTACAAAATAATACACCAACTATGCAAGTTCGTTATTTCTCTTTTCCTGCAACTGAAACTACTTTATCTTATTTATGTTTTTTTTAGTTTTTTACTGGTCTTTTATAAAGTAAACGAAAATATATATTTTCCGTGTTAACAATCACATAGATTTTAAAAATTAATAAAATTTACTAAACTTTTAAGCACTAGTGTTCGTTAATTTTAGTTTTCCAACTTAATAATTGCAAGATAAATGGCTCTAGAAAATAAAAATAATAATAATAATTTCTTAAAATGAAAAATAAATAAATAAATAAAATATCATAATTTAACAAAAACAAATTTATGTACAACAAAATAAAATGCAAAAATTACCATGTGTTACGACGTATTGTCCTTTTTTCAAATTTTTTTAAAACTTTATAAACGTCGTTTTTGTTATTATAAATTCAGTGACTCAACATACATAAAAATAAACTATATTTTAAATAATATTTTTATGAATGTACTAAGTCGCGAAAATGACCAAAAAAAACAATACAGGGTTTATGAAAAAATTTCATTTTTAGTAATTTAAGCAGCAATTAATTAGCAACGATGATGAAATGAAAAAAAAATAAAATAAAAAAACTATTTATTAACATATTTAGGGCAAATAAAAGTTCCATTACTAAAACATTTATTTAATACACATAAAACTTTATTTTTGAATTAAACGCATTTTATTATTATTTCTTTTATTTATAATTCTCATTTAGAGTGTTTGAATAACAAAATGTAAAATAATTCTGGGAAGATCCTTATCAAAACAGCCTACAAATAGTATGAAGACAAAATGGCTGAAAGTTAAATATGCACGGATCATTTCGTAAAAGTTACGATAAAAACGAAAGGTTCGATGAATAAAATAAAAATAATAGAGAAAAAAAAGAGTAAACCGCCTCTTCCAAAAATGAAACCTTTTTAGCGGGTCAGCGAACGTTAACAATGTACTTATTGGACTCTATCGTAGTCGGGTGCGCAATTATCTCTAGCGTCTTTGCAGACTGGTAATTGCTCTGGCCGACCACTTTTAACAGGTTGTTTACATGCCGATAACTCAGTGTTTTTTGTTTTTTTTTCTTTTTAAAAATAAGCTAACAAAAACTAACGTTTAGAACAATTTTTAAAATGTTTAGAACGAAAAAAAAGAACTTTTTTAATGTAGTTTTGTCTATCTGTCTGAGCTAGCAAAGAACAAATCCATTAATAAAATAGTTTAAAAAATAATAATTAAAAAAAATAAACTTTCAATTTTGTTTTAGGAAAGAAATTTGCCACGATATTTTGTCTATTTGAACTAAAAACACTTTTTTTAACCCTTTCATAAGTATTTTTTTTTCTGACGCTCAAATTAGAAGTAAATATATATTTTGATATTCTTAAATTACATAAAACACCCTAATAGTTATTAAAGAAATCTGTTAGATTATCGGAATCCTATTTGTACTAAAATAAAAAAATCCAAAAAAAGTAATTATAATTTATTTTTTTTTTAATTCAAAAATTTATCATAATGAATTGCTGTTTCTCTTAAATCTGTAACTGCAAATTTGAAACATTATTGTTTGGAAGTGAGCTGTCAGTCCATATTTTCCAAGGTACACAAGTGCTACGAACCATAACCATAAATTATTATAGAAATTGTAAATAAATTATAAATAATATTTTTCACTTATTTTGACCAAAATTAATACAAAATAATGAAGAAAATATGAAAAATGTGTTTAATGAAAATTCTGCGTCAAGAAATTTTAAAAAGTAATAAATAGTGGCTTACTAATATTTAATTCAATTACTGAAAAATGATTATTTACATTTTTTTAAAAATAAGTGCAAATTTGAAAAATTTTTGTTTGGAAGTGTCGGTTCATACTTGCTAAATACTTATACGTTCCTATCTGCGCCGAACCACAACCATAAATTATTATAAATAATATTTTTAATTTATATTTTGACCAAAACTAGTACAAAATAATGAAGAATATATGAAAAATGTGTTTAATATTCTGCGTCGAAAGATAAAACACAAACAACGGCCCAATAATATTTAATTCGATTATAGAAGAATGATGATTCTATATTTACATTTATTTTCGAATTTTTACAAAAATTACATTAAACTTGTTACCACATTATTTTTACTTTAAAGTTAACTCCAATAATGAATTTCACTTTCAAAAAAATAAGAATTATGAAAATAATATTTGTTTGACTAAAGACAGAAGAAAAAAATATGACTTAAGAAATAATAATTTTGCATTTCAAAACACCAACTAAAATAAACATTAACACTAGAAAGACTGAAACTTAGTATATACCTATATTGCCAAAAATCAGTCAAAATGACTGCACTGTGAAAGAATAACTACTGTGTGAAGAAATTTAATTTTTAATATTTTATATCTTATTTACAGTTATATAACAAGTTATTAGGAAATGTTAATAATAAAAAAAATCACTAGACTTGGAGAAAAAAATTATACATTATTTGTACCCCCGTGGCAGAAACACGGCGACACAGCGACATTGACGCAGAAAGCGACTGAGTTTTGCAGAAAGATTTTTTTATTTGGGAAATAAAAATTTTGGTTTGACAGAAACATAGTAAGTTCTCAAAAAAGATTCTGCAGAAACAGAAGCTGTTTTACAAAAAAAATAATTTCTACAGAAGCAATAATAGTTCTGCAAATTTTTTTTCTTACAGAATAGTTTTTAAATAATTGTTTTCCTAGCGTACCGCGGAAGGGGAAAGCGCTCGTAATCTTCCGTTAATCTCCAACACAAACAATAAATGGGTAAAATGGGGAGAAATTTTTTCCCCTTTATTAAGCTATTTTTGGAAATTTGCCAACTTCGGCCTCTATCGCTGACGCAATAATTTGCTTTGTGTTTTCTTATGAGAACAAAGCGTTTTATATTTTTTGCACTTATGAGGAAAATTTCATGCGTAAAAAGATTCTTTTTAAAAAAAAAAATCATGTCTAGCGAAAATGTTATTTGTTGCTCTTGTTGTCAACAATAATTAAAGAAAAATTTGAAAACTCATTTTTCAAGGCGGCATTCCGAAGAAGAAATAAGATGGAAGTCGACAACATCTAGCGATGTCAGAGATTTTTTTTCTGGAAAGCGAGCGGAAAAGAGGAAATAAGCTTCTCACGCTACTAATATTATATTAAAAAAAAAAAAAACTTTCTAGATTCGAACCAAAAATTCTTACTAGTAGCGATGTCGATAGTAAGGATAAAACAACATCTCCAACAAATCAAGAAATTTTAGAAGCAGTCAAAGGTAAAAAATAACTATATGTATATATATATGTTTTTTAAAGATAAAATGCCTATATCCTTTGAATTAAGTCGTCGATATAAAAAAAACACTCGCAATCTAACGATAAATGAAATAAAGCCTGAAAGATATCTCACTATCTACGATTTTTTGGCATGCGAATGAAAACCAGATTGGTGGAAAATATTTACTGGTGAAACGCTTTCAAACAGGTTTCCATACGCATGCGAAAAAAATCGCATCCAATGAGTATGGCTCTAATACCGATATTTCAGTACTGATGAAGACGATTTCGTTTCGAGATGTTGAATAGACTTGAGCGTATTGAGTCGGAATCCGCGTCTGCGTACTTCGTGGGGAATCAATGCTATATATGTACACAATACAGTGCGACTTCTGTTACAAATCACAAGCGCTGTGTATTTTTTTCGCTCTGAACTTAATCTGATCAAGAAAATTTTTTCTTTACTTTCTTTTTTTAAAAAAAAATCTTTCAATAAGTCAGTACAATATTAAAAAATTGAAACAAAGATTGCGTTAATTTTTTTGCTTTTAGAATTCGGATATAGTCAATCCTATTTTATTATTTTGATTTTGATTACTCAACTTCAATATTGATTTTTTCACCTGATTTATTTCTGTACCTGATATAACTACTATAATGAAACATTAAATCATACTGTTCATAATTAAACTGATACTTCAAATTCAGTTATCTTGTTTTATAAATTTAATCTTTATGTCCATTCTTAGCTATTTTTATAAGTTCCATCTTATTACAGGTTCTGGGTAATCTTTAGTTATGCTCTTGTAAGCATTTTTGTCTGCAGATCTATACATTTATAATTTTTCTTTATTATCGAAGATAATGCAAATTTAAACTTAAATAATTTAAACTTATTAATAAATATAAACTTATAATATGAAATGAAGAAAAAAAATTCTTCACAGTTTTATTCTATGCATGTAGGCTTTTTTTTTATAAACACGAAGTGCATCTATTATTATAAATTCATTACACATATATTTATAACGATAAAAATATCTTGCAGAAAGATATTGGTTCTAGTTAGGTTTGTCGCAGAAAGCCAGAAAAAATTCTGCCACAGGGATTTGTACATTTTTTGCAAATGAAAAAGCAGTTAAAAAGCAGTCAAAATGTTCAGTCAGTTTCCGTAAATTATCGAGTAGTTGGCAAAAAATACATATGTCTTTTAACTTATGCGAATTATGTAAAAAGCTCCTTAAGTTAAATATTTAATGTGTGTACTATAATGGTTTCTAATATATGTAATATAAACCTTTTGATAAGTGGAACAATTTTACGGCAGTGGATACTTCAATGGATGAATAAATATAAAATACTTCTCCAAGATAATCGTCAAAGAAAAATTTAGATTTAGACATTTCTGTGAAAACACTATTCTATTCTGCCATCTCAGAAATCTCAAAAAGACTAGATTTAAATATTAACTTCGTTAAATTTTACCCCTTTCACCTTAGTAAAAATTATTGCAGGACCTTCGAAGATATTGCAACCTGAGATTGAAAGAGAGGGGAACGGATTCCATTACCCCGCTGCAGAAATTCCAGAAATGCTTTTCTTTTTCAAACGCACACACAATTTTTTTTATATGAATTAGTTTTAATAATTGCTATTATGAAAATAAGTTAGTTAAACTGGCAAAGAAAATAGATACTTCATAATTATCAGTTAAGTTCGATTGCCTAAAAAAATTCAATTTCATGTTTAAAAGTAAGATTTAATACCGATGACAAATTAGACTCTTCCTAAAAGTTAATATGAACACATTTATTTTTAAAGTTTATACTTAAAATTGAGAATAATATTATAACTAGTTTACCTGTTATCTTCCTAATTAAATAGCATTATTGTTATTTCATTTTTAAATTAAAAATACAAAATATATATTAAGGGAAACCAAAATTTATGTTATTTATACTATATATAAAATTATATATATGTTATTTATACTATATATATTGTATATTTCGGGAGAAATCGCGAAAAGCAGTGTGTCTGTCCACATTTTCGGTGAACGGTTCCATTTTGTGAATATGGGAAAAATCTACTTATAATTTTCTGCATCTAAAATTACACTTTTACTGCCTAAATATGCCAGTGTCCCTTTTATAATTTTTTTTTTCTGACTCTCTAATAACAAGCTAAAATATATTTTAGAATCTTTTAATTCTAAAAAACAGTTTAATAGTTTTCAGAAAAATCTATTAGATTATCGGAATTATAAATGCACTAAAATAAAAAAATCCAAAAAAAGGTAGTAGGAATACATTTTTTTCATTAATACTTAAAAATTTAGAAATCATTGATTTTGAAAATGAACGAAATTTCAATGATCAATAACTGCAAATAAGTACGAATTTGAAAAATTATTGTTTCGAATGATCTTACTTATAACGCGGAAAAAAGACATTATCGATGTTTTATGCTGGATTTCATAACCAGAAATTATTAAAATGTTAAATACAATATTGTTTTATTTATTTTGGCCAAAATTGAAATAAAATAAAGTATGAAAAATATGTTTAGTAAAAATTCTGGTCAAATGATTTTTGGCAGACAATTGAGGTTTCATTGCAAAATTAAGTATAAAAATGAGAAGAAAAAAAAGATAAACAGCCAATTATAGTCACCCTACATATCACTTACTCCTGCCATAACCACATTGAGTGGCAAGAGGAAAAAGTGCGCGGGCAGTGGGGTGGGCGTGGCGTGGAACGGCCGCCGATCTCTTTTCCCACGGTGGTACCACGCGCAAGCGCAGTTCATCATTTTGCTGGCCTTCACTTGATGCCCAATCCTGATTTACGGAACTTAACATAAGTTCCGCGCGGAAGTATTAAGTTTATGAATGCAGTATATACTAAAATTATTAGGAATGCTATACACATGAAAGTACTTTTTAACAATAACGCATATAAGTTATAATGAAATGTTGACTTTATATTTCGATATTTAAAAAAGTAAATTCTTATTTACATTCGATAACTATACCCTTAAATAAGAGCGACTCAGCAACCAATCATTAGCCTCATTTCATTTAGACTACGAATTACTAAGACATACATATTTTTATATTTCCGTTATTTATTATCGAATAGGCCTAGTTAATTTAAAATTCTAATACATCAATAAGTGATCAAATTTAACGATCATTTTTTAACGTATTAAAGAGTTATGATAGTCTATGAAAAAATGGCAATGGTCGAAAGTCTTATTTAAGGAATATTTACTTAAAGTTAATATCTATTTGGGGGTTGATTGTATATTTAAGCAAAGCGTCACCATAAATTGAAGTTATTTTATTAAAGTATGCTATATTGTTGAATATAAGACAGAAATGAAATTCAGATGGAAAAATTTAAATAAAATTGATATAATATAAAACTCAATAAAATATAGATTTGAAATACTGTAAAACCCAATAAAATATTGATAGGCAAGCTTTTAAAAAATACCTTGCTATATGCATGCCTCACAACTTTTTCTCTTTAAAAAGATTTTATATATATTCAAAGTGTAAATTTTGCTATCATTTTAAATATAACAATAAAACTTCACGAAAAATACATATAAGAAAGCAGCTATGTAACATGAGAATACACAGCATTAACCTTTAAAAAATATTTTCTGTGATGAAAATTAGATAGCATGTTTTAAGATAGAGTTATGTTAGCACCAACATTGCATAATGATATCTTTTAAAAACTTGCCATCAAAAATCACTGAATTAGAGTAAAATTAATCAGAAATCCCATGCATGATTCAAAGATTCCAACTTGAAAAAATTATTTAAACCTACAATTTCCTATTAATCTAACAAGTAGCAATAGCTAACAGTCACGTGACGAAGCAAGGGAGAGAGTTGCAAAATACAACCATGCCTTAATGTACTTAAAAGATAATAAAAAATAATATAAAAAAAGAGAGGGCAAAGAGAACATTTCAAGGTACAGTAAAAGTAGAGGCTCAAGATGGGTTTTCTATAAAAGGGAGGACAGAAAAAAGCAGAATCCATATAGAATATTTTGTGACTCACTACCTATTGTTGCTCAATCATGATTTAAGGTTCAACGCAACCTCGAAAACTCCAAGAATCTTTTTTTATACCATCAAAGCCATTTTGTATTCACCCCTCACCCTGTAAGTTCGCTCACGAGCTGACCTCCCGGGGATTTAGACTCCCCCATTGAAGACCCCCACACTGATTTCTTCAGATATCTTCCATGGGTATTACCATAGGAACATTTTTTTCCAAAAACGGATCTGTGTCAAGTAGGACCCGAAATCGCGGCGACAAATAACTAGCATGCACAACTGATTTATTGAAGCGTAAACAAGATAAGGATTAGAGAGCTGCAAGCAGAAAAATATAAAATAAATAAATAAATAAAAATAGCTTTGATCTTCGGCTACGTAGCCTCGTACAAATACATTCTTCATTGAAATAAATAAAAAAAATAAGCAGACAATTTTAAAATATACCGAAGAATTTTGTTGTTATATCTTGATATTTTACGTATTTACGATATTTATTATCTTGATATTTACGATATTTATTATCTTGATATTTACGAAATGATGCAATTGCATAATTTCACCATGCAATTGCATTAATTCTCTATCGCATTGAAGAAAGCAATAATGAACCACAAGCAGGCTTATAGCCATCAATAAATGTTATTTCACGAACTAGCTCATCAAACCAAGATCATCAAAAATAACGAAACATAACTATTAGAAATTATCTAAATAGCCAAATCATATTATTTATGTCGCGAACTTACAATACCAAACTATGCGAATTAAAATGAAATAATAAGTATAAAGTTAAAAAACATAATTTTGTATAACCATTCGAAAGCTAATTTTTTTTTTTTTTTTTTTTTTTTTTTTCATGAATAATCGCAAAATTTGGGGACGATAATATAAAAATGTACAATATTTTGTTTAAGAATGCTCGACGAATCTAATCAAAAATGAATTTCAGTTTGATTAATATTAAATATGGATTACTTTACAAATAAATTTAAAGCTTTACAATTGGCTAACATAAACAAACTAGATCCATTTAAGTACAGAAAATTAACAATAACATACATAACCTACTTTGGAAATAAATCTAATTAGGATTAAATTTACTGAAAAAGAATAAAACATAACGATCTGTAGAATAATATAATATCAACAAACTGACTCTCATAAGTTAAGAATGTTACATCAAACATGGAAATAAATCTAATTCGAATTAATTTTACTGAAAAAGAATTTTTAGTTAATTCAACGCGATTGTGTACAATTTAAATAGGTATACCAAACAGACATACAGGTTTTCCATTTCATTATTTTGAAATAAGGAAGCGAAAACATCATTCAAAATATACAACAGGAACATTTTTCTTTTAAACAAGCATGTTATTTTAACAAATTTCTCCAAATTCTCAGACGATGAAAATAAAATAATTTCTAATTATCAGACGATAAAAAAGAACTCTTATTATATACTCTTATCAACAAACAATTAAGAATTGCTTTTGGTTAATATTATTCAGATTATTATCCAAATTTGATATTTATCTTAATAATTATATAACTGATTCTTCTTTGCGACAATCGGACTTTTATCGCAAATGATCATAACATATTCGAACGCAATTGCAATCTCTTAACAACCATTTCTCGTGTACTCCAAGGGACAAGAAATTATCGCCAAGTTGTAACATAATAAAAGCATCTTTATCATAACACCGCAAATAAGGAAGGGTCATAATCTATGTAGCTGTAAACATGAATGAAGTTCTTTATCACATTTTTGATAATAAGGATCTTTCACGAGTGACGCAAAACATAAGCAAGGAAAGTAGATATCAGATTGTTCTCAGTTTTTGCTCGAGCACTTGACCGCCCGCGTATTGGCAATACTTGAGGACGTACTGACAACAGGCACGGGGCGGCAGGTCATTGAAAAATAATATGTATAAGGATAAAACACATGTGTTTATTAAAATGATGGGAAAGCACTTCTAATACCAGCTTTGTTTATGGGCGTATCTAATGACCTTTAAACATCAGTGTTCAAGCCTTTTAAAAACTTCCGATATCGATATAATAATATATGTATTATCAAATAAGCCTCTTAAAAACTTCGATACCGAATTTATAAAAAGAAATAGAGGAAAAAAGCTCTCACGCCTTAAAAGTGCATTATTTTAACAGATTTAGCACAGAGCTAGGATAGTATTTTAACTAGAAAGAATTAAAAAAAGATCATGGCAAGAAGCAAATTTTAAAATAAACATAATAAAATGTTGACAAGAAATAAATAGTCGGTTAAATAGTCTAAAATAATTAATAATCAAATTAAAAATAATTGCAATTTTGAGATCAGAATATTGTAATATACTCTAGATACTGAGAAAATGATCTATTCCTAATATACATGCTTACCTGATAATAATTAAGTACCGCAATAGTTAGTTATAAGAAATCTTGTAGCCAAACAATAATTAAAAGAATTCACAGAGATCTCAAAATTTCATACTAAAAATTAATCTTTCATTAATAAATATGAAATCAACATTATACTTGCTGAAATATTAACTATCTTCATTTTGAAGCTGCTAATTGTATATTCAATTACAGGATTTCTTAATCCGAGTTAGATCCCTTATCTTTTAGAATGAAGTAATCATAATTAAATTTTAATAGTAATAAATACATAATCCTCGGAATTTATTTTAATATACAGGAAAGAAATCATACAAATTTCGAATTAAGAGATTAGATACTTTTGTAATGCTTTAAATAAAAACGAACAAATGTATGTGTTAATATACTCTACATTGTTATTTGAATCAAATATAACTAAAAGTATTAAAATACACGCATTAAAATAAATAAAGTAAAAAAAAGAAACATAATCGAACACATCAAGGAAATGCATTTAAAAAAGCGGTGTTTTATCAAAACATAATTTCAACGCTACATACTTTCAACAAATTGAAATAACGATATTATAATCGTGAAAAACTATATCACGTTCATTTGATATCTAGACCATAACGTACTTCCATTTCGATTAAATAAACTTTAACACGCCTCATTTGCACATAATTACGCTTCATGTTTCAACAATACGAACTCTATACATTCCAAGTGCAAACGATTTTAAACTTCTATGAGGAAAATAGACGGTGGAGAATAAATTCCCAATCGATATCATAGCAAACGATAATTTTAAATGAAACTGCATTTGTAAAAAACAGAGCCGAGACAGAATATTTTAATACGAAAATTGCTTTCCTCCACGGCTTTATTTAAATAATAAAACAAATTGAAAAATAAAAATAATAAAAAAGCGATAGTAACGACACGCATGGGAAATCTGAGAATGGTTTCCCTCATAAACATATCAGGAATTGATACCTGAATCACGTATTGATTCCCGCCAAGAAAGATAATTGGAGGAGTGAAGATGTTGAAGATAGTGACGAATTGACAAGCACCGTTATTTTCTAAAACAAAGTATGGGAGCTGAGGAAGAAAGCAAAGAATAAATATAGTGTGGGAAGTAGTTACTAGCTTTCTTCCTCGAAAAATTTCAAGCTCGTTGTACAAAGAAAATGAAGGTAAACAAAGAGAGTTAACTAATAAATAAGAAGTGAGCTGAAAGAGTAATTGTTCAATAATATGTATAATTTCGTAACCTAATTTTATAAATATGACAATCAAAGTTCTTCAAATTATTTGGTGAACTTAAAGTTTTTTTTTTTTTTGTTTCGTGTACACTTTTACACACTCTCGTGACTGCTCTGATAAATAATTAATAAATAAATTGTGTACCCTCCTTCCTGGCCTTTGACCTGTTTTAATCCTTCCACTCGGCAACGACTTTATATATATATATATATATATATATATATATATATATATATATATATATATATATATATATATATATATATACTTTTAATTTTTTTAATAGATCAAGCTTTTGAAGTAAAATAAGACGTTAATTTGAGCCAAATTTATTAAAATGTATTATAAATCTCTCGTCTGAGCAAAAGCTTAACTATCCGAGAAAACTAACACAAGTACTTCAGATTTAAAAAAATAAATGAGCGAATTAAGTAAAATAAAATAGGCGGTATCTTAAAAAAAAAAATTACTGTTCTGTGAACAAACTAAATTGAACATAATGGATCATAATATTTTATTATACATATATTTTAATGCTGAAGTTTGTAAACATAATAATTAAACGCACAATGCACTTTTCTAAACGATGAATATGGCTACTGCAGCCTGAAACAAAAAGATCATAAAAAATCGGAAGAGGTCGTTAAACATAAGATTGTTTCTAAAAGAGGTTTAATTAACATTACTTTAGTCAATAGATACTAGATATGATTTAATTACATAATAGAGAACAGTTATCAGAAAATGAATTCAGTTACATCATACAATAGTCAACATTAACACTGAGGCATAAAAATTTAGTTTTAATGCAGAAAAATGTTCTCTTTAAAGCTTGATAAAAAAAATATTAAATACAAATTGTCATTACTTTTTTATGGTAGAGAGCAGAAAAATCTACGTTTCTCTTCTTTTTTTTTTTTTTTTTGGTTAATTGTTGCCATATTAAATATAAGTATAATCAGTATGCAACAGTAGTTGTTAAAACATAACTTACTCGATAAAATGAGGACTAAATTCACATGATATAAAGTAAGAAAAATATAATTTCTCAATGGATAAATGTATGAAATGACAGTTTAAGCATCTGCATACGGGAAGGATTGTTAATACTGATGCTATTGGTGTTTTAAATTACAAGGACAAAAGAATATCAGCATCGATAATTTCAATTTCAAAAAAAAAAAAAAAAATTAAATGTTTACAAATAATATACAAATTAATTTGCAACAAAGGCAATGATTTTGAATATATACCATTTCACTTTCAAGGTTTCTATAAAATTACTATTTTAAAATTTGTTTGCTATCGCGAATCAAAATTGATTAGATGAAAAATATTTTAAATAGCTATTTCAGTATTTCTCCTAACTTAATTTGTAGGCGATATTTCACGATAGTATTTAAATAAAAATAATCCATTTTAAATATTTTTAAAATGTTTTATATTATCAAGTAATAGATTGCAATAAATTAAATGTCATGCTTAAATTTAGTAACTGTTATATTTTTATTTCATTTCTTTATTAATAATAATAAAATATTTCAAATACGTTTAAAAAGTTAATAAAATAGTCAGCAGTCATGGATTAATATGAATTGAATATGATAATAGCAAACCACCGAAATTTCTTAACTATTTCAAAATTTAAAAAAAAAATATAAATAAAATTAAAAAAAAAACATGTAACAAATATTTTAAAACTACTATTTACTAACAACTAAATTTAATAGTAGTTTTAATTTACTATTAAAACTACTATTTACTAACAACTATTTTAAAACTACTTGCATGACGTAATTTTATGTACAAATCTAAATTAATTAACTTTAAAAAAATTTTTATTTATTCATTATCACAGCGATTGCTATTAAAGACTGGACATTACCGCTAGACAATTATGTTTGACCGCGCTTTTTTTTTAATTAAAGAGAAAAATAGAAATTCAATTAAACTTCCCCATTATTTTCTTCTTTGGTGTTCCACATAAAATAAAGACCAGCTTTTGAACTATGTTTTTATAAACAATAAATTTGCAAATCTCAACACACAAGCAACTTAGGTTAGATTAAGCTACGATTATGAAAAACCAGTTTTTCAGAAAACAGTATTTATTTATATGTAAATTGTAATTTAAGGCAGGAAGCGCTTGCGACAGATCATAAAAACATGAATTCACAAAAGCTTCGACTAAAGATTAAATTAAAAATCTTATTGGAAAAAGAGTTTCTAGCAACAAAAAAAAATATTACTTTTGGTTATTTTCAATATTTTTGTGATAGCTAGAAATGTAGGGGGGAAATTGCGATACCTGTTCCGCATGTTTGGCTGAATAAAATGCACCATGGCGGTGGTGTTTTCATTAATTTTCACAAAGAAACGCTTCATCGCATTCTTGTCAATTTCATTCAATTCACAAAAAATAAACCATTGTTCTTATTTACAGCAAAAGGGGATAAAAAATAAAATTGAATCATATTTAACACTTTCCAGTTTCATTGCAAATATGATTATAATGCAACATACTAATTGAAAAGAAGAAGACATTAATCTCTATATACACCAAAGAGTCATTACATTATGACCACCCTGCTAATAACATGTAGGACCACCTTTAGCCCTCAAAACCCGCCGTGGCATTGATTCCACAAGGTGCTGATAGGTAGTCTTGAGGTATCTGGTACCAAGCGCTCACCAACTGATCCTGCAATTCCCTCACATTGCGAGGGGGTACGCGTGGCAGCGCGAATTTGGTTTTCCAAGTAGGACCACAAATGCTCAATTGGATTAAGGCCAGGTGAATTTGGGGTCCAAGACATGACTTGAAAGTCACTGGAATGTTCCTCGAACCAATCCATGACGATTCGACCCTTATGACATGGTGCATTATCTTGTTGGTAAACACCAACCCCCGCAGGAAAAACTGTTGCCATGAATGGGTGAACCTGGTCTGCTACTATGTTCAAGTAGCTTACAGACGTCAGGGATTGTTCTATGAAGATTATGGATCCTAATGTGCCCCTTGAAGACATTGCCCACACCATACATTGTTATAGATGGAGGGTGGTCATAATGTAATAATGTCTTCGGTGTATATTTCTCTTATGTGGCACCATAAACTGGGGTGTTTCTTTATCTATCAACAATACTATAGTTATTATCCAGTGTGTTAGGTAATCTTAAGTAATAATTTATGTAGTGTTGAGAAATTAGTTACGCGTTAAGTATTTATTTAGAAAAATTTTGTATTTTTTATCGAAATAGAAGCATAGTTACTACTTAGAAATAAAAACTTAAGTTTAGATTTTTTATTTTATCCCCTCTAAAATGGCTAGAGAAATTTTAAAATTAAACAGAGCTATGGTACTGCATGCTGTCCTACTAATTATTGGTGATGGAACTAGACTTTTTTGAGCAAAAGCATATATATTATAAGATACTCAAGCTAGAGAGGTCCGTAAGGAAGTAAGTACAGTACCAGTAAGTACAGTACGCATCTATCTTATCTCACGACAGAGATGAGAGTAATTTTAATACTTAATACTGTGCTGAAATGTTCCAAACTCATACTTACGATGGTTTGTGAGGGTTAATGACTGCGGGGTTACCATCCTAAAAACGGAACCGTCACAAAATTATTCTTTTAAAAAAGTAGCTTTCGTATGCGCTCCACGTGTTATTTCGGAGGAGAATAATTTGTAGAGGGTTAAATAAATTTATTAATTAACAAAGAAGCTTTTTTTTTTTAATATTTATCATTAATTTAAAAACTTATTTTTTGTACAGTCCGCAACATTTCTGAGAGTCGCCATGACAAAAGACCTTATTTTCACACACTTACAAAAACGGGACTCTAGATCAGTGTTTCCCAAGGTGTGGTACGCGTACAGTTTAGCGGGGTACGGGAACAGTTTAGCGGGGGTACGCGTTCTCATGCGAACAAACAAAAATTTCAAAAATTTTTAATTAAAATTAAAGCTAGCCATGAAAATTTACGATTGCCTTTTCCAACTTCATATTTATGTGAAGTCGCTTTTTCAGCATTCGTGGACATTAAGTTGGAAAAAAAAAAATAGATTATTGGACGTGGAATCGCATATCAGATTAAAATTGACCACAAGAGAACCGGATTATGATGAACTGTTATCACAGCAAAAACAGTATCATCCTTCTCACTGATGCAAATAAACTTATTAACAAAACTAAGAACGAAAAAATAAACATTTTTTAAAAAATACATTCATTTTTTTTATTAGTGGTACACAGCATTACGAAAAATTTAGAAAGGGTACACAAAATTCATAAGTTTGGGAAACACTGCTCTAGATGAAGGAATCCGAATCAACGCTACTTTAAAGGATTTATTACAACTAAGAGTACATTTTTAACTTATTAAAAAAAAAAAAGAAGAAGAAAGAAAGAAAAAAAGAATTTAAAAAAAAAAAAAATATTCTAGATGGGGTCTTATAAAATTGCAAAATTTCTGAAAAAATGGATGAATTGATTACGCACTTCCATTAAGAAGTATATGAACAATAACTTTATAGATTAGTAACTTTATAGATAGATAGATAACTTTATAGATAGATAGTATATGAACAATAACTTTATAGATTAGAGATATTAAGATATCAAAAACACTTACTTGCAGTAGGATTCCCCTCGGGGGTTGGAGACACAGGATGCACCATGCTCGCAAGGATTGGAATTGCAAGACACTTTGCCTAGAACAAAATCAAACACATTTACATAAATAATCTTCAGTTTCAGACATACTTATTAATTTCTTTAGAATTAAACAAACAAAATTGTGCAATTAAAATGAGATGTTATTCTAACACAGCGGCTTCAAACAAAATTTCTGACCGTACATTGTAACACAATATTCTGGGTCACAGGCATTATGGATCTATGCTAAACCTCTTTTCCTCTGAGTATTGTTGCGCAAAGCAAAATGCGCAAAATCATGTAACATAAAATGAAACAGTTTAATTAAACAGCAGCTACACTTGTTAATAAGTGTTTTATATGAACTTAGCCCATAACTTTACAGTATTAAACTCTCTAAGTGTTGATATAAGTTGAATACAATTATAGCAACAGCAAAAAAAGAATATTTTATGCTTCTAGCTTGCAGTACGAATTAGCAAATAAAATAGATAATTATATCAAAGCACATTTTACGTAACACGTATATCAATTACAAATAAAATAAGGCTGGGCACGCTGTTATTTTTACATTGAATATTTTTCTCGATCAAAAGAACATTTTATAAGCAAAAATAAGTGTCTATGAAGTTTTCAATTGTAGCTAAAATATATTTCTGAATATGTAAAAGGAGATGTATATTTTCTCAAATATAAGAGATTGAATTTAAAAAAAAAAAAAAAAAAAAAAAAAAAAAAAACATTTTTTACCCCTGCCTACCGTTAGACTTAATTATTGTTTCAAACATGTATAATTTTGAACTTAGCTTAAGGTAACTTTACTTTGTACAGAAATACAAAGATTCTGTTTCGCATACTCTTTCCGAATATAAAAATTGGTTGGTGACTGTGGATTTTACCATTTTCACTGATGCCATCTTTTTTTTCTTTATACACATTTACTAACTGACTAAACTTTTTTTCCGTATTGTTTAAAATAAGAATTAAGTAATTTATAAACAAATGTCATTTAAGAAAAATAAAATTGTCCAATGAGGCTGTAGCAAATTATAATTCTCCTTTGAACTTATGGAACCTTTTTAAGATAACAATCATTCGACGGAATATACATACAACTAAGTGCACTTAAACAGGACTTTCAAACCTCAGATATTATCAGTAGTTTATTCTTTTTCCATTTCGAATGAAGTCTGTCTTATCGGCTACGGACAGATACTGTCACTTTCTAGAGAAAACCAGGCAGACAGGCCGCTTGTAAAGCAGTTTCCGTTTCTAATATCGCCACAAATTTTACTTTTTTTACAGCCGCCCCCATTATGAATGAAAAAAAGGTTTAGAAATGTTGCCAGATAAGAATTCGATTTATATTGCACTTTAAAGCGCCATTTTGAATGCTATTAGTCACGAAACAAGATCTTTTACTTAAGCTTTATTGTCGTTTCTATGTGAATTTTTGTTTTGCTGGGGGCTCGTAACAAATCAAACATTTTGAAGCCACTAAAAAGAAAAAGAAAAAAACACAATTTAAATAATACTGGTGTAGATTAGATGTTTTAAGGCTCTTCTGTTTTTCGAAGACTCCGTCGTAATGTGAAATGATGCTTTTATACAATTTTTATAACTACTGTGAGATAGCATGACTGTTAGGTAAAGTTAAACTTATCTAAAGGCAGTGTCTGTCTACGTTTATTTTTAAAATGGCGTAAAATGTCTAAAAGCCACAGTTTTGTGAAAAAGAAAAGCGTTTGTGGTCTAAGTTTTTAACATTTAAAAATTTACTCCAATGCTGCGTTACCTGGGCTGATAAAAATTTGCAAAAACTGAGAATTGGGAAGTGATTTTGATAATTTTCATCAAGTGGGAAAATGACGCCAAATTGGCGATTTTTTAAATAGCTTAATAACTTTTAAAATATTTCAGTTCTTTGTCTTTTCTTAAGCCCAGATAATTCGTCACGGCGAGATTATATACATATATATATACAGTAAAACCTTTTTTTGTGCGGTGGATAGGGACCGCATAAAAGAAATCGCACAAAAAAAAATTCGAAAATTTTATAAATTCTTACATGTAATAAACAAGTTTGTACGATATACTACCTAAAACTTTTTTTATGCGGTTGATAGGGACCGCATAAAAAAAAGTCGGATTTAGAAAATACATCAATGATTTATGAAATAGATGAGAGAATGCTTTCAATTGAATGAAATAATTAAATTAGACCTAAAGAAATTGTAAAAATATTTAATTCTTCATTGTACATATACCTGGAGAAGTTTTCAAATTATACATTAAATAGTGGAATTGTCTGCCTTTTTACTTTCTTTTGGCTATAATTATTCATTTTAAGGGAGTCTATGTCTAAAAATAAAATAAAAATCATTAAAATTACATATAAATAGAAACAAAAGTAACTGATTTATTTATCTGTAATCTCATTATAAAATGAATCCTTAATCACGTGAATCCTGTATAAAACTCTGAATACGAAGCGTATACTGTTCTCGCGTCGAGCGACAATATGTACGTAACTGACTCTGCCTTGTCAGGAGATTGTTTAAAATAAATGAACAGAGCATTGCGAAGTCCAGATACATCGTTGTCAAGGAGGCCACATAATCAGAGTTAGTCCACAACATGTATATGTACATTGATAGTAAACATAACCTGGTGCTAACGCCGCTAAGATTCTTCATATACCGCATAAAAAAAATCGCACAAAAAAAATTCGCACAAAAATAAAATCGCACAAAAACAAAATCGCATAAAAAAGGACCGCACAAAAAGAGGTTTTACTGTATATATATACATAGATTTAAATCATTGCATTGCTTCAAGTGTAAGGCTTTTAAACTATGGCTTTTTTTATTTTCTTTAGGGATAGAACTTCGAAAAACAACGTTAATAAATGCAGATTATGCGTCTTCACCCGAAATTGAGATTCTAAGTTCCATTTTGAGCGGTATTAGAGCGGTAAAGGGGAATCACATTTTTACGTTTTAATGCTATGTTTTTTAGAAGTTTCTTTACTAAAAATTCTGAAGTTACGTAAGAAACTGAAATATCTCAGTTTAACCAACAGTATTGATATTTATAAAATATTCTTTAAACAATAATCATTGTACAAACATAGAAAGATTTTGTATCGCGTTACATTTTGTTAACTATTTGATCTCTACAACGCATGCGCGAAAATTTCTCTACAAATCGAACGATCGCTACGAGGTAGAAAAATCAGGTCAGTTAGCATTATGGTAAGGCAAACGCTATGCAAAAGCTTTCTATTAACTACTACTGGCAGATGATTTATCTGAAAATTTCTTTAAGGAATGTTTTACTGTTTATTGAGTGATAAGTCACAAAAAAAATTTTTTTACTTAATAAAATGGCAGCAAATTTGAGATTATGTGTAGTGGATAGATTCGTTTCAGCTAACACATTAATTTTTAAAAAGCCATACCTCTTAAAGAAGATTTAAATAGGAAATATATATCTCACTTTGATTACTTTTCGCCTCTACTTCACGGGATATAGAATGTTTTATTCCTATTATATTTTTTAATGGTACATATATCTTATAAAGCGGCTTATTAGTGGATCGAAATTAAACTTCTATATTATCTTTAATACATTGATTTGATTACTTAATAATAAACCAACAAAGCAATGTTTTATTTAATATTTAAGAATAAAACTACTTTAAAAATATGCTTCATGGACAATACCGAGCATTAAAATATTTACAATTCTTTTAAACACACACATATATATATATATATATATATATATATATATATATATATATATATATATATATATATATATATATATATATATATGTAATTCTAGACAACATAGATTTGATTTACATTGAAAGATTACTTAAGAGTAAACAAATAAAACAATGATATTGTTAAAAAAAATAAGCTTTAAGTAGAATTCCGAACGTTAAAAATTTGCAATTCTTTTTCTTCTTTTTAGATAATAAAGGGTAAATCTTTCAAAGCAAAAATAAATGAACAAATTTGTAATTACAATTTTAAATATGGCTCACATAAAAAGAAAAAAACTAAATTTGACTTTTGCGTAATTATTACACACGATTACAATAAACTTTACATTTTTTCTAAGGCAAACTTAAAATGAATTAGTTTCAGAAATTAAGGAGGCGCATCTCTATAATATAATCGTAGGGTTCGATTAATGGGAAGGGGGGGGGGGTGACAGAAGAGAGAGAAGAATCCAAGAGCTATTTGTCAAGGCAAGTCTTCTGCCATGTCCCTACAGTTGACAGATTGACCTCAAAATTATTAGAATTCTTCGATTATTAAGAGTTTCATTCGTCCAATTATTGACAACTTAATGATTCTATACGACAGGCCGTAAAAAATGGTCATGTGATTAATTAACTTTTTTCTTGAATTTTGATAATTGTGTATATAAAACGAGCTTCATTAATCTATTGAATCGAAAGAAAATGCAAATATAATTGGCGTTTTTCTAAACATAGTATAAAAATAGTAGTCAAAACAGCACGTTTTTAAACGATATAGAATATATAGCGAAGGTATGACAATTCTGAAATAATATCATCAATATGTAATACGAACTTTAATCGTTGTTTCTCTAAAAAAATTTCAAATTCTTATCTCTTGCTAGATAGTTGAAAAAAATTACATTTAAAATCATGATTTAGTATTATTTCGAAGGTAAAGATCCGATCATTAGACATAAAGCTATTCAGGGTTTTCCATTTTTTTTTTTTTTTTTTTCCTTCTTAATTTTGCGCACTATACTTTACTTCTTGGATGATATAAAAAAGCGTCTATCACTTAAATCCAAAATATTTTATAATTTCTTAAATTCACTGTCAAGAAGAGCAAAGAGTCGGAAGATTAAAAGAACTAGTTCCTAAAAAGTGCTTTAAAATAACCAACTATTTCATGTAAAGATGAATAAAAATTTCTTAATAACCTCTCATACTTAAGTCAATATTTTTATTCAAAACTATTTTGAACATTGTTGTGAATTATACTCTACAGTTAAGTGTGTACGTTTTCTAAAAGTAGTGATGTAGTAACTATATTTCGATTATTGATTCTATATTCGATTCGATATAACTATATTATAGTTGCTACATTATAAAAAAAAGAGAAAATGCTTTTCCGTCCACTGGTTGTAGTCAAAACAAAGTGCAACCATTACAAGATTCTTAAGTTACATGATACATGAATAAAGCTGATTTTAAATTCGAATGTGTTTTTGTTCTATTTTAATTTGAAGGCTATTCCCACGACATCCTGAATAATTTATGTTAATTAGCAACATAACTCATAGTGTTCACATTTTGAATCACATCCGAAATTGCAAGCTAATGGAATTTGCTAATTTTCAATATACAATTTAATTAAGTGACACATGTTAAACAATAATGACTTTGATTTCGGATCATTCAAAGTAAAGTTTAGTTCCACAACTCTTTAACGCAGATGGGAGAACGCCGTCTCTTTTATACATTTTTTCTGACTGTCAAATTACAAGCAAAAATATATTATGGTATTTTTTAACTATAAAAAACAGCCTAATGGATACTAAAAAAAAATCTGTTCGATTATCGGAATTATATTTAAACTAAAATATAAAATCCAAATGAAGTAGTTAGAAATTTTTGCTTTCATTCATATTTAAAAATTCAAGTGAAAATTTGAAAAATAATTGTTTAGAAGTGAGATGCGTTTGGTGGAATTTACCTTGATCACAAAAAAATGATGTCGGGGTTTCATGCTGTATTTTATGACCATAAATTATTCAAATGATAAATATAATATTTTTCACTTATTTTGACCTAGATTAATTCGAAATAATGAAAAAAATTTGAAAAGCACGTTTAATAAAAATTTCTGCGTCAAATCAGAATTTTTACTTTTTTAAAAAATTCCTTTCATACTTAAAAAATTTAAATTTCAAGCAATTAACTTAAAGAAAAATTATTTAAACATCGAGCCATAATATCAATTCCTTCAACCACAATATGTCAATTCGAACCATATTTCCTTTAATAGTTAAGACATTTCAATGCTCAGTGTATTAAATATAAAAATTTCAACCCAATTTTTTATATGAGCAAAAATTGGTGATAAAAAAATACGTTGTGATTGAATATATAATACATAGTTTTGTCTAATTAGTGGTGAAAGGTTATACATGAGTTCTAAATTACAATTATGTTATTTCAATGATTTTTATTACTTCCAGTAGTTTTAGCGAAGAGAAAGCAGTGAAATCCACTAACTTAAAAATAATATTTCTTATAAAATATTTTAAAATAATGTTTACAAGATTCTTCTCGGCAGGAGCATTTATTAAAGACCAATAAATCAACACCCATAACATGATCGAAGATTAACTTTCAAGAACATTTCGAATTTTATCAATGAAAGAATGTCAAACTTGACTACTACTAAACGAAATCTGACATTGATGAGGATAAAGCGTGGACTTTCGAACTATGTTATCAATTTAAATAAGAATCTCGACTCGACTAAAGTTGATTTTGTTTGAAGAAATAAAGAAAGTTAAGCAATTCACAGCTAGCTCTGAACTTAATCGATAAAAATGATTTATTTTCGATCGAAGTTTATCTTGATTTGATAAATTATTTTAGAAATAGTAGCAAACAGTTATGATAAAGTTACAAGTAACTGTATATAAATTTTGTTACTTTCTCTTAGGTTAATTAATAGCTCTAGATTTATTTTCGATCGAAATTTATCACAATTTTGATTTGATAAATTATTTTTGAAATAGTGTCAAAATGTTATCATTGAATCACAAGTAACAGAGTTTAAGTTTTGTTCTCTTCTCTTATAGATTTATAGTTCTTATAAAATCAATCTATACATGTTCTTACAACTTTCAGTACCAGCGCCGTATTTCATAACTAAGGGAATCGATAATGCGATTGATATTTTCATATTCACTATTTTATTTATCGTAGTCAATATCTATTGTACATTCAATATATATCGTTTGACATAGTATTTACGATATATAATAGGAATATTTTTTAAAATATTGCAACTAATAAAAGGAGCTACTAATAAAAGCGACTAATAAAAGGAGTCAACTCGAACAGATGAAATGTCACTTTTTTGTTATTATACGTCGATAGAAGCAGTACATATTTGTAAATTTTTAGGCAGTCTAGGAGGCAATATACATCTAGAAACTTTTTTCTTCATTGTTGTTAATGACGAATGCCTGTTTAGGCAGAGGGAATGCGATTGTTCTTGTTTTCCAGTGGCGCCATCTATGGCCAAGAATTCAACTTCCGCCACACCATTCGTCATACCCGTTTATAGGGCGGACCCATTCATACATACATCCACAGATCGTAATTTTGACCTGAATCAGAGAACGATCGATCTCCAATCCAGTACCACCAGAGGTTTTGATTTGTTATGGGAACATGGAGGACTTTTGCGTCTCGACAGATTTAACGTGCATCAGTCACTTTACTGCACAGGGGAGTCTTCGGCCGGCGGGGTTCGAACCCATGAACTCTCGGACATGGGCCCAGTGCCCTACCGACCAGGCTATCTCGACCCCTTTTTCTTGGTTAAGTGGCTTAACTTAAAATGAATGATGCTAGCAAATGTGAACGATATTGAGGTTGATTTAAACTTTAGATAGCCTGTTATAAATATTTTTAAAAAAATGTAATATAAGATCTCAAAATGGAAAATTTAATTTAAACGAAAAAGGATATAGCTAAACTTTATGTTTAAATTCAAAAATAATAATTTTTTAAAGTTTTTAGTGCCTAAACCCAACACTCATTTTTTAATTGCCGCTGAATAAAATTTTCTGTCCATAGATTTTAAGTTCACTTGCGAAGGCATCAAGTGCTTAAGTTATTGGCGACATCAATAAGAGCTTTTTGTTTATGGTCCTTTGTTCTTTTAATCCAGCACTAATAAATTAATCATCTCCTTACACTTTTTTCTTTTATGCCCTAAAGCTTTGGCAACATTATGGCACTACTACTTTACAAACTAGGAAGTGAAGGTTGAGTGTAAAATAATTATTTTTCACGAAAAAAAATACCAGGAAGTTCTTAACACTTTTTATTACTGAAAAATACATAAAAATCTAAAATTAATAATTCACCTGTTCTTTTTAGAAGATTCAGTAATAATATTTATCAATTAATATACAATATCAGTTTAAAAAGTAATAATAATTTTACAACAGCAGTAAAAATGTATTTTAAGTCATTAACCTCATTGTATTTTTTTTTTTTATTTATTTATTTATTTTTTTTTTCATTTTCCCCTTTTTTAAATGTTGAATTAAAAAAAGATAGCAGAGACACTTCTTATAGCGAATAAAATTATTAAAGATTTAGTTGATATCAGGATTAAACTTTAAAGTGCTTAGTATTTACATATAATCATTGTCTTGACTATTTTTACCTACATTGTTAAAAAACATAACTGCTTATCGAAGGCGAATTAACTAATAACTAACAGGGATTCAAACAGACTAATTTTTTACTTTTTTTTTTTTTTATTAAAGTATTTAACTGGGTCATATAAGCTGCAATTTTATAAAGGAATCAAATTGAAGTATAATTGTTGCAATCCTATTAAAGCATCAAATTGGATCATATATGATGCAATTTTTATAAAGGAATTAATCTGAATCATATTTGTGGCAATCATATTAAATTAGGCCAGTTGTGAAAAAGAAGTTGTTATAAAGAAATGAAACCGAACTATAAGTTACGCAATTCTATTAAAATATCGAATGTGGTGTGCCGTTATCTTTTACTGGAATTAAATTGAACCCTATGCGCTGCAATCTTACTAAAGTATTCAAGTAAGCTACATATGTTGCAGTCATATAAAGGTGTCAAATTAAATCAAGTAAAATTATAAACACTGATACTTTTTACTTTCAGAAAACTGTTACTTTTTTATATTAACATTTTGCGCCATTTTCACAATTAGAATAAAGGACTTAAGATGGATGGGACTTAAGATGGGCAAAACTTAACCTTGCAGTCCTAAATAACTGTAGCACACTCGCAAAAGTCAATTAGCATATTTGCCTAAACCATTAATTCATTTGACGATAGTCTTCAAAACATAAACCTTAAGACAATAGAAAAGTAAACTCCGTATCTAAACTAAGAAGGCACGTGTGAACATTTCCAGACAAGTGCATGCAAATTAAGTGAACCAATAAAGAAGAAAACGCCAGACAATAAAAAAAGATCCAGACATAAACAATTTAGTTTAAAAGAGAGAGCATTTTCATTCTTTCACTAAACGCAGTTTAAAAACTTAACTGTAGCATTGAAATTTAGCGCAAATCCAACTATAGCCGCTGGTTCCTTATTATCCTTTCAAATAACTTCGAAAAAGAACAAAACGCATGCCTAAGAAGATGGCTTACACCCTTCAGGCCCTATGTACGGGTCTCTGGAATATTCTTTTTGGAAGTTTTTATCCCCACGGCCTGTTTGACGATCGACCGAGCACAAAAAGCAGAAAATTATTACCTACCCAGTCAAAATTGCAGAGTCGCGCGAGTTAACTGTACCCGTCGATAGGTCCCTGAGTTTGCCGAACCGTGATATCAAACCTAAAGCTTTGTGTGCTTTTTTTTTTCTTTCCTTTTTTTTTTTTTTTTTTTTTGTCTATTTCAATTTTGTCTCCTCCTATCGAATGTATCTAGTAGAAAAGTTTTTTGAAACAACTATACGTATCTAAACGGAAGTTGTGGAGAATGAGAATAAAATGTTTTCTACTTGCATAGGTAATGGAGTTTTACAGGTTGAAATTTCTAGCTTTAGTTGATAAATCTAAATGATGATATTTAACGTTCCTTCGTTCATTAAATATTAATATTTTTCATAATGATGATATTTGACGATTCAGGAAATTCTAGTCTTCGTCTTATTGAGAGGATTTCGTAATGATTTATGATGAAAAATTAGTATTTTTCATATTCGACTTGACGATGATCCATGAAATATTATTGTTTAAAATGGGGATTATCGATTATGAAGTTTGACAATACAGTGAAACCTCCAGGAAAGAGCACTTCTGTGAAGCGACCTCCTATATTTGCGACCACTTTTGGAAGACACGGCAAAACCTCTGCACCGGAAAAGGTGGTCAAATAATGCGGATAAGGTCAAATAAGGAAACGCGCAAAAATATCACAAAAAATATTAAGAAAACAAAAATGATTCAAGTGTAACTAAAATATTTGTGAGTGGCTCTTATTTAGAGAGCTATTTTTGACGATCTCTAAAAGAAATAGACAAGTTCATGTTGCAATCAGATAGCACTAAAGACGATGCTGCCATGCTTTATTTTTAAGAGTTTAAAGTTAAATTAGAAAAAAAAAATTACTTTAGAAAAACTAATCATCTCAAAGAAACAAGACTCTTCTCTCTTTTTAAAACTAACTTTTTACGATATAAAATTAAAGGCAAACTAAAATAGAAAAAACATAATTGTTTATTTATATAAAATAATTCTATAATTCATAATTTGTTTTTACACGTAATTATATAAGTAAAGGTAATTTTTTTTTTTTTTTTTTTTTACGCCTTGGATTTCCGCACCAAGAAAATGACACTGAGTAAAATTAAAATTGCTTGCGAAAATTCATATACCTTTGATAGCATTTTGAATCCAACGAAGGTAAATCCTAAGAACGATCAACGTCCATTTTACTGTGGAACAGGCAATGGTCGCTCCCAAGAGGTATCACTGTACTTAATTTTTTTTTAAATAATATTTGTGTATCTTTACATCATAATACCAAGTAATAAAAAGAAATCGCACAGTTAACACTCACAGCGGCTTCTTACGTTAAGATAAATATAAAAGAAGAAAAACTTCTTTAGATTTTTTTTATTCCAGGCGCTATAACCACGCAAAATTAGTGTTTGAGTTGACTTTCTATTAAATCTGAAAAAATAAAAAAATTTTAAAAGAAAATTTTAAAAAAATAATAATTCTTCAGTAACTTTGAACTAACTGGAAGAAATTATTATTTTTTATTTTTATTTGTTTCAATATTTTTAAAACAATAAAAAAATCTGGTTTAAAAAATTATTTTTCTAAAAATAAAAAAAAAGTCTATTTTCAGACTGCTCGAGAAGAATTTCAAACAATTGGAAAAGAAAACAAGGCATACTAAGCATCAAATATAATAAATGTTTTTCTTCATTATAACCTGGCCTGTTAATGATGGGGATGCAATGTAATCAATTGATTTTCCATCAAATCCACAAACCGGAAGTTATATTGTCTCAATGTCCCGGGAAGTTACAAATCTTCCTAAACAAGGAATAAATGAAAATAATCATAAATAAGTTGACTACTTCCAAAGGGTCATTATCTCATTAGAATGAACTGACGAGCAGCTTCCTATTGCTTAATCGGACTCAATGAAAAATTTTCATCAGGAGTGTTTTTTTCTTTTTTTATCTGTCTCTTCACAATAATGTGATACGTGAGATATAACTGGACTTTTATAATTTGATGATTTATTAATTTATTTTGGTGTCTGAAAGAAAATGATAAATCAGTTCTAACTTCATGACAGAAAATTATATTATTATGAGCATATTTTATGATATTGAATAATCAATAATACAGATAAAAAAATAAAAAAAATTATTCAATTTTGTATTTCATGAAAGATTAGATAGCTAAGAAAGAGTTATAGACAGATTATTTGCTTAGATAGCTAAGTACATGATTTCATAAGATCCAGAAAATGAAAAATGTTTGCTAATCATCAGTGAAATGTACTAAATATATGCAAATTTTAGAACATTTCAATCACACCTGTTTATTTATTTATTTTAAAATATATATATATCAGTTTAATATATATATCAGTTAAATTTTTCTTAAAGCTATCTGATCTCCTTTTAATACGAAATTTTTACGCCACTCGACCATGTTGTTAATATAAATTGGAACTATACAATAGATTTTCACGCAAACCTGAAGCTCAAATAGGGACTTCAACTCTTAACCATCGTTCAAAAATATCTGCGGAAATTAATAATGTCATCAAGTTAACTGTAGAACGTAAAGACAAAATCGACTATACTGTGCAATATGTATAAACTCTGATTATAAGTTGTTGCAAATTAAGTTAGACAAAACAAAAAAGGGGAAAATATATGAGGAATATTTCCCCTCTTTTAGGAAAAAATCGTGAGATACGAGCTCTACATTTAAGATGCTCGTAAAAAAATTTAACTTTCAAATAAACAGCCTAAACTTACTAAAATACTAATTACTTATTCAAAAATATATATACGTATACATATGAGCCTTTTATGTTGAACAGAGATGTTTTTTTCTTCTTTTTTTTGTAATTATTCAACAATAAAAACATTTAAGGTCAGTAAAAAACATAATAAACTGAGTATCTGACAACTTTAGGGTTTCTTTCTATATCCATAACCTCTAGTTTCACTGGTATAAATCCAGTCATTTTTCACTCAAAAAATTTAGTCACACAAATTTCTCAAATTTTAATAGCGGTTATAAAATGTACAAAATTTGCCCTAAAATTGTATAATTTTTAAAAATACCTAAAATTTTCAAGTACAAAATAAAAAATTCAGATATATATTAATATTTTAATTAAATTTATTTATTACCATAAAATGTATGGTCTTCTAAGAAATAAGTTATAATCTGAATAATAATTATTCTGATAATATAGAATGGGGAGAAAAAAAAAAATTCAAATTAGACCATTCCCCTCCTATACTTAATCTTATGAAATAATTTGAATTCTTTCATCATTAGAATTGATAATAAATATAAAAGCAGCTGTTTATTAATGTTTTCATATGTTCCTTCTGCACTTGCTGCTATTTCCGCAACAAGTGGTTTCATTCCAAAAAGCATCTGCTGCCTTCAGATGCACAGGATGTTGGGTGTCCTTACCAGCACGTGCAACGGACGACCTTGCGATTCCCCACTTTCCATATTTACCACCTTTCCTTCAAATTTGAACACCAAAAGAAATAAATTCCAATGTATAAAAAGTAACACGTGTTTGAGATCTGTGTGATCAGGTGAAAAAGAAATCAGCGTTATTTACAAATATTGATGAGTTTGTGTTTATTTACTTAAGGCATCTAGATGTTGAAGAAATTTGACAAACATGAGGAGTTAGTAACGTTTTTTGTACTTGTATTTAAACCATACATGTTTGCAAGACTTCGCATTTGGCTTACTAAAATATCATTGTAGATATTTAATACGATTTTTGACCAAAACTGACAGCTTTCATTAAACTAAACAGATTTAAGATGAGCCAAATGTTTAGCCATCAAATAGGTACATAATAATTTATACTGTTAGTTGAAAAAATATATACATTTCTAATACGTTAAGTTTTAGACACGTAATAATCGAATTTTTAAACGTTCTAATTCAACTAAGCTTGAACAAACGTTTTCAGTTGATTTTTAAAAATAAATTAGAGTGAATCAACTTGTCAATAACTCGCACCACCAGAACTAAACTTGAACTTATTTTTATTTTATGACTTATTTATATTACTCTTTTAGATTTCTATGCAAAAACTGCTGTTTATTTTTAGATTTAAAGTAAAAATCTTCAGAATCAGATCGACAACTGTCTTCGCAGTTTTTAATGTATTTCATTTTTAATGCAAGGGAAAGTTCTAAGAATGATTATATATTTTTTTTTCAATAATTAAATTATTTCTTACAACGGTATTAGAATTTATATAAATTTTAGTCACTTTTCAAATATGAAAAACACTTATTAATAATATATAAATGTATTAAAATAAGTAATCAAATTAGAGTTTTAAATATTATTAATTGTCAAAATACTTAAAACTGAATAAACAAAAATATATGTTGTTATCTATAGGCTTGAAACTAATTTTTTGAAGATTATATAGTATTTATACGTTAACAAAATTAAGTTTTATCGACGTTTATTTATTTTTTGCTGTTTATTATATTTTGTTTACAAGAAACATGTCAGGTGCGCGAGTTAAAAAATAAGTTTTGATCATAAATTGACGAAAAAATTTCAAACAAGCTTCGTTCATAAAAACAGTTTTGCAACAACATTACTCATGGTTTGTTTATTAAATCAACATAGAAAAAGCACGCGCAAAATACCAATGCAAAATGTGAGACTAGAATAATAATAGTCAAAACCTTTGCTAGCAATCTAATAGATTACTTTTTACATTTACCATATAGTATGCGAATTTTAAATTAAATGTAAACACTGAAAATTGACAACAAAGTAGTAAAAACTTAAAACTATCTATAACTTCGCAATTACAATTTACAATTTTAAACATTTTGTCAACACTAAACTAAGCTTGATAAAACGGTAGATCATTAAACTTTGGATTGCCTAATCAACCCTTAAGATTCAAAAAAAAAAAAAAAACAAATATTCATATATAATTACGATCTTAAAACAGGAAGACTTTAAAACTAGATTAGTTCGGAAACAAAGCTTTTATGAAGGAAAATTTTTAGAGAAATAAAGCAATTTTATTTCAAAACAAATTTCATTCATAAGCAAAGCATTTGGGTACAAAGAATTTTAACAACCTTTGTGCGGAAACAGAGCATTCATCAAACAATAGTTTTAAATTATAAATATCATTTCATAAAAATCGCGAAATACTTCGAAAAAGTGAAAAATAAATAAATCACTCACCTCTTAAAGGCTGCACTTGAAGGAAGGCAGCCGCCAAGACGGTCAATTGTATCAGCCAGCCTAGTTGATAAAACCGCCAAGGCATCCTCGCTCCTCAACAAAATCTTAATCCCAGAAATTGATCACATCGATATATCCAATTTGTAATCCACAGATTGACTCACACTCACAAAAACACCCATAAAAATCCTAAATATTCACGTTTAAAATCTCACAATCCAGCTATTATTTATTAGAAAAGGACCTGTTGCCTTTTCAACTTGTTGCTCGTTTTCCATGCACACAACCACTTTCCTCGATTCCAGCCTGTTTTGAGAACAACATTAGACAGTTCTTGCTCACGGCTTGTTGAGATGGGATAGGGGGGAAGGAGAGGTGAATTAACAGGGTTGCTGCGATTCCAGAATGGGATGGTTTTTCAAGTTCTGGGGAGATATGAGATATGTCGCCAAAAAATGTGATTTTGGCTAGGTTGAATTTTGATGAGAAAAATGGATACGGCATAGATTTCGCCAATGTTTACCAGATATAAATAGGATGCTTGAAAAGATATATAAATAAGCGTTGGTTATTTGAACATTGGTTTGAATCCTGTATAATCGGGGGGGGGGGGGGGATAGCTTGCATTTATGATAAATATTGGGAACAAAAAAATAGTGCATTCTAATTTAATCTATTTGTGCATAAAAAATAATAATACATACATTCAAAACACTCAAATTGTATTATTTTTATTATCACATTTAAACGTTTTCCTCATCTATACTTGTAGTTAAAAATTGCACTTGCTTAAATAAAAAAACTATTTAAATTTAAACTGATATCGAAAAGCATATAGAGTTATAGTTTAATAGCGATTTGTGGATTAAAATAAAATTATTGCGTATCTTGAAAATGAAATATTTGAAAGCTTAATTCTAATTAAATATTGAGAAAGATTTTCTAAAATGAGCTTTAAAAAATAGCTAGAAGTTGACTCAATCATTTAAAAATATTTTTAATTACAAAATACATTATAGGAATTATCTGTGAATAAAATAGGCATTTAACTATAAAAAATTTGAAATTTATAGAAAGTTTTTTTTTTCCTTTATATTATTAATTCCTGTATTCATACAATGTTAATTCGGTCGTTAATTCTTACTATTTTTGAAGCGTTATAAAATTTACAGCTTAAAAATATTATTTAACTAAAATTTACTTAAATAAGTTTCAGTGGATTTGATTTTCTAAGAAAGATGATTGAATGTTAAAAATCATGAATCATTTTAATTATGGAGCTTAGATTATGAAATATTTTTTACTAGATGTTTTACCTGCATTTTTGAAACTGTAAGTACAGTAATAAAGAAATAAAATTAAAAAACAAAAAATAAAATTTTTAAAAAATACAGCATGAATAATTTTTGAGCGAAGGATAGGATTTAAACTTGTTAGTCACAATATTTTCTTCTGTTCTAATAAATTCGATTTTATTACAGTCTGAGTTTTGATGTAAAAGATGATTGGAAAAGGATAAGCATACAACTTTTTAATAATAGATACATTTGCACAATGCATTGATCCAAATTAGCTTTACCCCAAAAAGAAGAAAAAGAAAAAAATCTATTTTTGTGTTTATTATTTTTATTTTATATTGAAAATTTCTAGCCCTGACAATAATCTTCACGTTTTGCAATAAATTTCCATAGTAAACAATTAAATTCTTGTCAACAACTTTTAGGTAGATTGTAAGATGTGCACCCACAATTATTTACGTTTCAAAGGTCGAACTTGTGTTTCTAATTCGACGTATGCACTCAAGATTAGACTGCAAATTCTTTTAAAAGCAAATCCAATGAAAAAGAAAACAAATTAGGCGGGTTAAATGAGATTCACATCCTACGTCTTTTTTTCCTTTTTCCTTTAAAAAAAAAAACAAACAAATTCATGGTTAACAAAATTTATTTCAAAGCAGAATAGAAAATAATAAGAAAAATAAGTAAGTAAATGAAGAAAGTAAGAATGGAAATTAAAAAGAAATGTAAGTATCGAAAAGAATAAGAAAACAAGAATCGAAAAAGATAAATAAATAAAAAAGAAGGATCGAAATGAAAAAGAAATATTGAAATCGAAAAGAATAAGAAAAATAAGTAACTAAACAAGAAAAGTAAGAATTTAAAAGAATGAGAAAAGTAAGAATCTAAAAGAATAAAAAAAAAAAAAAAACAATTTAAAAAAATAAGAATCGAAAAAAAAAATTTATCGAGAAACGTAAGAATTTCAAAAAATAAGAAAATGAGAATCTAAGAGAATAGAATTAGGAATGAAGAAATAAGAATTGCCGCACTTATGGAATGAAATAAGATGTCAATATGGAAAAGTTTGTCAAAACACAATTCTGTTGGTCAGATATGGACCAATGATCATATTTTTAAATTATAACTTTTACATTAATTAAAATTAGCTACGAATGAATTTTTGATCAAATTAAAAACCATAATTTTATGTTAATTCGTGTGCTCCTTTCATATCGTTGTAAATTGTGCAATGGAAGTGAGATTTTCTACGGGGTGTTTCGTTAACACTGTCCTTAATATATATTTTTAAATTCCTTGTCAAAAATTAAGTCAAGACTGTATGTACATTAAGGGACGGAAATTATTATTTGAATGCGGACGAAACAAAATGCTTCCAAAATCTATCGAATCGCCAGTGAAAAAGGCGGATATAAAAAAATGAAAAATAAATTTGCTTTTCTGATGAAACCATGAGAAATTTATAATATTCGAAATTCAACTTCCCTCCACTTCAGCGATCAAATAGGTTTTCTTTGATGTTAACAGGCCGCCTTCCTTGGTAGTAGTTCATTAGATTTAGATTATGTTTTACTTTCCTTGTCGAAATGAAAAATTTCAACTCCCTTACTACATATAATTTTGACTTCATTTTTGGCAAGCATTAGTTCGACTAAATATTTTCAAATAATCTCATTTCTATGCACAGGCAAACGGAAAGCTGTTTAAACGAGAGTATGAAAATATGCATGAGAGTAGAGCTGTTTAAAATAGAGTAACTATTTTGCATGTTTTTCGACTAAATATTTTCAAATAATCTCATTTCTATGCACAAGCAAACGGAAAGCTGTTTAAATGAGAGTTTGAAAATATGTATGAGAGTAGAGCTGTTTAAATTATAGAGTAACCTTACTATTTTGCATGTCATTCGACTAAATATTTTCAAATAATCTCATTTCTATGCACAGGAAAACGGAAAGCTGTTTAAATAAGTATGAACCGTTTAAATATGTTTCAGTTGATAGTAAATTGGGAAAATAGTGATTAATGACGTTTACATGTGTAGTGCCCAATATCCCAAATCATTTCATTGAAAAATAGTAAAAGAAAAAATAAAATAAATAATAAAAATAAATAAAAAATGAACATAGGTGGTGGCAATTCCATTTGGATAGAAGAAAAATTTTAAAACTCACCATACTAAAATTATTAATTGTAATCATTCAAATTATAAGAGTTGTAGAAGTGATTACTGAAACGTTCTGCCGTATTTGAAATTAGATTAGAGAACTGCAAAAAAAGCAACAAAACGTACAATTTGATTGTACGTTTCACATTTCAATGAACTGGTTTCGACATTTTCCATCAAAAAGATAACAAAATCATAGGAAAATATTTAATGATCACCAGAAGGTTTTGCTTGTCAAAATAAGGTAGTTTTTTCAAAATATTTAATTGTTTATAAACAAAAGTAACAAACACATCATTACAACTACACGCCATAGTGCTCTTTTGATGACAATCTATTGTCATGGTGAATTTTTGCCAGTTATTGTAATTAAAAAAGAAAAAAAAGAAAGAGAGAAATTATTTAATTTTGCCCAAAAAATAATTTGTTTGACCTTTTATTGTCCTCTTGTTAGTCAGTTGTTGAAATAACATGAGAAATATGTCACGCTAGCAGCTAAATCGGTTTTTAATATGCAATTAAAAAAAAAAAAACGAATTTCAATTTTAAGAGCATTTATGTGATGAAAATAATTTATTTTCTAACGTTCTAATTTTTTTTTAAAATTAAAAAGTTAACTATTTTTAAGATATTACTCATGTTGTTTTTAGGAGAATTAACTCAACCATTATCAATATCTTATTTTTAAAGACTATGAAATATCAACTCTTTGCTGAAGACTTAGTGGAGATTTATGTATTAAAAAAAAAAAGATAATAATAAATAAATAAAATTGAACTAATTATAAGAATACAATAAAAAAAATTTAAACATTTGATATTACTTTTTCATCGTTGCATTTGAGTAAAAAATAGTTACATTTTATATTATTTTATAACCGTCGTTGAACAGCCGACCCAATTTCATGGGTTTACGACTACTAATGTTCAACTCCGTAGCCTTGTAATTTTGAACCAATCCAGAAGACAAGGAAACTCCTGGATCAGTACCCCCAGAGGTATTGATTTGTTATGGGAACATGGAGGACTTTGAGACTCGACAGATTTAACGTGCATCAGTCACCATTTACTACACGGGGAGTCTTCGGCCGGCGAGGATCGAACCCACGACCTCTTGGACACGGGCCCTGCACCCTACTGATCAGGCTATCCCGGCCCAAAATAGTTAAATTTAGTTTTTTTTTCTTGTTTTTTTTTTTTTTGTCCTTAAAAAAAATTAAGTATTTTAAAATAAAACCTCGAAAAAAAAAAAATAAAACCACGCTCAAAAATATTGCCCCGTCGAATGAGCTAATTTGTGACAAAATTATTTTTCAATGGTATTCATCACTGTGCATAGATTGAATACTTAAACTATAATACAATAAGATTTATATATTAGATATGGATAGATTTATATTTTAAATCTGAAATTTATGTTTTTGATTGGAATAGATGAAAACCTTAAAATACCTTATAACTGAATACCTAGTAACTGAATAAGATTACCTTATAACTGAATTTGCATAAGATTCAGTTATAAAGTATGACATATCTTATGACTGAATAATATTACCTTATAACTGAATTTTCATAAGAGTCAGTTATAAAGTATGACATAACCTTATAACTGAATAATATAATACTTCAAAAAAATGCATTTCTTTTTGCCTCTCTGCTTAAGGATAAAAAATATGTCTAAATTAAAAAACTGGAAAAAAAATAAAACTTATAGTTTAGAGTAAAGTCTCTACGAGTGCATAAGAGTTGGAAGTATATCCATGAATCTTTTCAGTTATAATTCTGAATTTTCTAGAAAAAATTTAAAAATTTCCAAATTGATCCTATCTTGTTCAACCTTCCCTTCATAAATTATATAACATAATTCTATCATTATTAGATGGAACCATTACCATTTTACCGAAATAGTAGACGACCTTTTTGTTTTACATTTAAAATAGAATCTCTCCTTTTAAAAAAATAATATCTATATTTATAAATTCTATGGATGAGCACAAATGTATGGAAATATATTCGAATTTTTCCAGAAAAAGAACAGCTTAAAACTTTCAAAAGTGGACTAAGATAATCATATCCTTATCCCTTAAGGAATTATATTTTTTGAACTTTATTAAAACATTATAGTTATATTATTATTATTAACTAAACTAGGAAAAAAAACTTTAAAAGTTCAAATGTGGAGAAATTTGTTTCATTCTGTCTGTCTAATATAACAAACATAATTTTGTATGTATTATGATTTTTTTAATCATTAAAATTTTCTATTAGTTAGAAATCCCATATCGGCTTGTTTTTGTAAAAGAATTTGTATAAGATAATAAAGAATTAACTCTCCTTTCTCGGGGAAGCTAAATTATTTGTCACAGGTTGTTGATTTTCTTTCATGTGATTTTAACCAAACTTTACACTAATCATCAATGATAAAACTCCAAATCATTTCCTAAATATAGTCAAATAACAGTCTTGTGACCATCTCGCTTGATGTCAGAGAAATGTCTTTCACTAATATATATATATATATATATATATATATATATATATATATATATATATATATATATATATATATATATATATATATATATATATATATATGTATATATATATATATATATATATAAGTTTTGCAAAAAATACTTAATAGACTATTTTGTAACTTTAAAAGTGTTTAGTTCTTACAATTTTTCATACCTTTCAATAAAAAGCTTTCAAATGTTTGAGGGATCGGCAGTAAATTACCAAAACAAGTATTTTTGAACACCCTATGCCAGAAAATCAAACAATGAACTTGTAACTTCCATCGATTAATTTGGTTGTCATTTTCAATAACTGCATAAAATTTTGTAACTCTAGCCTAGCCTAAATATTTATGGAAATAAGAACATTTAAAAAAAAATATATATTCTTATGTTTTTTTGCTATAACGTTGAAAATGTTCAGTAAAATTAAACACAATTTTTGGAGCAGTTTAAAATTGACTACAAAACTATTGTTTTAAAATTTGAAAGAAAAAAAAAGTCTTATAAAATGCCCAAGATATGAGTATTTAAAGTAATTATTTTATCCTGCGCATGCGCTGAAGAAGTGAAAAATTATTTTTTCATAATATGAAAATTTATTCATAAATGGAATTCATTATGGAATCATTATGGAATCATCATTATGGAAAATTATTTTCTCATAACCAAAGAAATCGATACAAGCTTATATCGATATATATCGATACAAGTTTATTGCTTGATTTTCTGGCATAAGGTGTTCAAATATTTCCTGTTTTCTTTCGCAATTCATTGCCCGTCCCTCAAACCTCTGAAAGCTTTAATTTAAACCTTTTAACTAAGTATGAAAAATCGCATGAAGTAAACACTTCTAAAGTTACGAAATAGTTCCTTAAGCATTTCTTGAAAAATCAAAAAAAAAAAAAAAAAAAATCAATAATTAAAAGCTGAAAATGTCTCTTCCGTTATTGCAGGGTAGTATAGATATATATATGTTGGTGATAATTGTTGGTGATAATTTTCCTATCATTATAATATAAAACTACAATGCAAGACAAACTCAATTATTTTATTTTTTATTTTCTATTAAAAAAAAATAATAATAAAGTGTAGACTTATAAAAATTTATTTCCATGATAGGATGTAAAATCGTTCAACCTTTCAAAAATAGACGAATCTTAGTATTACATAAAAAATCCAAAGAAATGGAAGCAGTAAGCTATTACTTGATTAAAAAACTTTATTAACTTCAAAAATAGGCAGATGGAAATAAAAGTAGATATGTTTCAAGCACTCAAAAATAGACACCCATTCTCAAGACTTAACCAGACGTAAATGAGTAATTTGATGTGAGTCATAGAACGAGATGAGATTTTAATTAAATCACTTTTGTTTCTTCTCATTCCTGTCTGCAAAGTCTTGAGAACGGGTAGCTATTTTTGAGCGTTCTAAACTTGTCAACTTTTACTCCCATCTGCATATTTTTTAAGTCAATGAAGTTTTTTAATCAAATAATAGACTAACTCGGTCCCCATTGGCATCAGAGGCGTGCAGTTTTTGAGGGAGACAAAATTAAAACAAGCAGTCTCATTCCTTTTTGGAAAAATATAAGAAATTCCTTTTTGAAAAAATATAAGAAATTCCTTTTTGGAAAAATATAAGAAAAATTACTTCCTTTTTTTAAATCAATGCAAAAGACTTTTTTTTTAATAGCTTAGTTTTGTCTTAACTAAATTTAAATCGATTAGGAATTATTTTTATTTGTCTGAAATATGAGATGGGGGATCTTTTGAGATTTCGAATTATTGAGGGGGACACAAACCCACAACCTTTCAAGTCAATTCTTTTACAAAGTCACTACAATTTGGGGAAAATAAATACTCTATTACTGAAAATATACATTATCTTTGCTACACTATACTGTATATCAAACCGATGCAATTCAGATTTATATTTTAAAAAAAGGGTAAAATATTGTAATGTACTTCCTTAACTAATAAATAACAATAGAAAGGTAAACAATATTAAATTGGCCAGCAAATTCACCTGAATTGACCATGTAAAATCGAATAAATCATTAATAAAATTCTCCCACACTTAAAAAACATAAATTCCCACACTTTACGCTAAAATTAGCTCTGTTCACTAGCAAAATACAGCTGAAAAAACACGTGCTTTATATGTGACGTGCAACTTTCAATAATTTTCACGGTTCTTGGAGAGCAAACAGTTAACTTATTTGAAGCATCCAAGAATTATTCGACATGTTCCAACGGGCTAGGCAGGTGCTTCACAACATCCCTGGAAAAAGGATTGCTGCAGCAGGATTGGAACGATGAGATTTGTCGTAAATGTTATAATTTAGTTAATACCCTGTATCACGCAATATTTCCAGATGAAATGGCAGTGGCTGTTTTGTGTTAGGATAATTCGAACCTTTCGGATATTCTTAATCGTTTGGGTTGGAACTATGTTGCAACATGCGATGGAATTCACAAGAGAGTTTTAGTAATTAGACTTTGAGAAAATATAGTTTCTCACATTTCGAAAAATGTTTCAAAATACTTCATATATAGAATACATTTAACTAAATATGTGTATTTAGCAGTGGCGTGCAGAGAGGAGCGAAAGGGACAACAACCCCAGTCGACGTCTAAAAACGCTAAATAACAGATCTATTATAATTATTTGATAAATACTTGGCTTAAGACAAATATTTTATTGAGAAAAAAATATCATTTTAAAATAAAGTTATCAAGGAAGTTATAAGTAATTTAATTTTATATTTTTTTGCACGTAACAAAAAAAGTTTAAAATATTTTGATAGAAAAAGAATAGTTTCCATGAAATTACCATGAATACTATGAATATTAATTATCATGAATTAAATTACTATGAATATTAATTAGCATGTTGACAATAAGACCCATTTTAGTGTGCAAAATCCTTGTTAAATTTGATAGCACAATACTTTGGGACGATATCAGATTAGCCGAAACATGGTTTGATTTAATACCTAATTATTATGGTTGAAGTAAATTAGCATGATATTATGGTTCAATGTTGATTTTTATGAGAATGTATCCACATAGAGCTCTGTATTAACCGTTCAAAGTTGTACAATTACTGTTATTTAAATCCGGAACTTAAATATTTATTATTTCAGAGACTACACACATGATTCTCATTTCCAATTGATGTGCTTTTTTTAATATTCTATTTTACACTTGATGTGCTTTTTTAAAAAAATTGTATTTTACAGTAGATGTGCCTTTTTTTAAATAGTTCTATAAATTTTTTTAATAATTCTATTTTATACTTGCTGTGTTTGTCTTAAGATTCTGTTTTACACCTGGTGTGCTTTTTATTTTTTTCAAGATTATATTTAACACTTGATGTTATTTTCATGACTTTACGCTACAATTGATGCAATTTTCAAGATTTCATTTTGTACTTCGTATGCCATACTCACGACATTTCCTTGCTCTCAAGGCTAATTTCAAAATTTGTTATTCAAGATGTTCTCATTTCAAGATTTTATTTTTTCGTTTTTCGGTAAATTTTTAAGATTTTATCTAATTTTTGATTCCATTTTCAAGATTTTATCTTATACTCGTTGCTAGTTTCAAATTTCAAGATACAATTTTTACAATTGAGGCCTATTTCAAGATTTCATTCTACACACGATTTTACCTTACACTTAGGACTGATTTCAAGATTAGCTACACTTATGTGACACTTAGCTACACTGATGACAATTTTGAAGATTTTATTTTACACTTGATGCTATTTTTAAGATTTTATCTAACACTTAATGCTATTTTCACGATTTTATTTCACCCACAAGATTAATTTCAAATTTGTCCTTTTTTTTTTATTTTGGGTGCAATTTTCAAGATTTTATCTTACATTCGTTGCTAGTTTCAAGATATCTTACAATTGAGGCCTATTTTCAAAATTTCATTCTACACTTATTCATGATTTTACCGTACACGTTGGGCTAATCTTTTCAAGATTTTATTTTTTATTTCATATGCAATTTTTATGATTTTATCTAACTTTTGATTCCATTTTCAAGATTTTATCTTATACTCGTTGCTAGTTTCAAGTTTCAAGATACAATTTTTACAATTGAGGCCTATTTCAAGATTTCATTCTACACTCGATTTTACCTTACACTTAGGACTAATTTCAAGATTAGCTACACTTATGTGACACTTAGCTACACTGATGACAATTTTGAAGATTTTATTTTACACTTGATGCTATTTTTAAGATTTTATCTAACACTTAATGCTATTTTCACGATTTTATTTCACCCACAAGATTAATTTCAAATTTGTCCTTTTTTTTTTTATTTTGGGTGCAATTTTCAAGATTTTATCTTACATTCATTGCTAGTTTCAAGATATCTTACAATTTAGGCCTATTTTCAAGATTTCATTCTACACTTATTCATGATTTCGTTCTACACACGATTTTACCTTACACTTAGGACTAATTTCAAGATTAGCTACACTTATGTGACACTTAGCTACACTGATGACAATTTTGAAGATTTTATTTTACACTTGATGCTATTTTTAAGATTTTATCTAACACTCAATGCTATTTTCACGATTTTATTTCACCCACAAGATTAATTTCAAATTTGTCCTTTTTTTTTATTTTGGGTGCAATTTTCAAGATTTTATCTTACATTCGTTGCTAGTTTCAAGATATCTTACAATTGAGGCCGATTTTCAAGATTTCATTCTACACTTATTCATGATTTTACCGTACTCTTTGGGCTAATTTCAAGATTTGCTAGACTTTATGTGTTTGCTCTTTTCAATATTTTATTTTTTATTTCATATGCAATTTTTATGATTTTATCTAACTTTTGATTCCATTTTCAAGATTTTATCTAACACTCGTTGCTAGTTTCATGATATCTAACAAATGAGGTTTTCAAGACACTTATTCACGAGTTTACCCTACAGTTAGAGCTAATTTTAAGATTTGCTACCCTTGATGTGTTCCTTTTAAGATTTTATTTTTCACTTTATGTGCAATTTTTATGATTTTATCTAACTCTTAATGCTATATTCACGATTTTATCTTATCCTCAAAGGTAATTTCAAATTTTGCTACTCATGCTGCTGTTCAAAATTTTATTTTTCATTCTGCTTACTGTTTTTAAATTTTATCGAACTCTTGATGTAATTGTCAAGATTTCATCTAAACATTGATGCTATTACCAAGATTGTATTTTATATTTAATATGCTATGATCTTGATTTTACCTTACACTTTAGGATAATTTCAAGATGAGCAACACTTGATTTGCTCTTTTTAAGATTTTATTTTACATTTTATGTGCTGTTTTTAAGATTTTATCTTACTGTTTATTCTATTTTAAAAATTTAATCTTACAGTTTATACTATTTTTTTAATTATTTATATTAGAAAAGAACGGGCAAAAAGTAAAATAAATAGAAAACTTCTTTTACTTGTAGACATGGAAAAATATTGCAAAACTGAAAGTCTACGAGCAACATAATCGAAATCAATGTTTTTTTTTATATATTATTATTTCTTTATTTTAGACAAAACAAATATTTTTCTCGTTAACTGAACAGATGATGCATTCTTTGCACTTTGTAACGTTTAAAGATGTTATTTCTTCTGGAGTTTAAACAAAACAATAATAATAATAATAATAAAAAAAAAACCGCAGCCTCTTTCCTTGATTTTTAAACTATAAAGCATTATAAGAAGCATTTGTGCATGACGAATATCTCTTGAATTTTCCACTTGAACAAGCTCATTTTACATGACATAAAAAATAGTTATTTTAGATTGTTGCTAAAGCTGTGCATTTTAGTTATTTATAATACACATTTTTTTAAAAAAAGAGTAACTGGTTAGTTTATTTTGAGTTTAGTTAAAGCAGTCGAGAATGTTTTCGTAACGATAAGTAGAAAATGAAAAGTAAACAGTCCCAGAGAGTTAGATGAATTTTTTTTTTCTTGTTTCGAATGAAAATTTCCTTCTCTTTGTGTGATCGTAGGTATTTGGTATTAGAAAACTCAAAAGTGATGAGTTGTGATGGTTGTTTGGTATGCAAAGCTCAAAAGTATTGTGCTACTATGGGTATTTGGTTGTCAAAGCTAAAAAGTATTTTACGTTAACGTTCGCATATTAATCTTTATTATTTATAAAATGTTTGCTAAAAAGGCATAATATTTTTTAAAAAGATAATGAATTAAGTGATTCATGAACACTTATTCAATTGTTTAATTTTCTTAACTCCCTCTCACGGTAATGACCTCTCACGATTAGCCTGACGGCAAGGGACCCATAATACGTCTATCACTGAGGATATTTTTACGTCAGCACTGTGGTCGGCGCGAGTCGGATGGGAAATTCGAATCGACCAGCCATGACTGGGATTCGGTTAACCTCATTTTAAGGCGACTGCTCTATCCCTATAGCCACCACGGCTCAATTAGTCACATTTAAAGTTTTGAGATCTTTCTCGATGTCAGAATGAAGAGCAGCTGTGTCTCAAGGCTCAAGGTGAGTCAGGTTCGAATTCCAGCGATGACTGGTTGATACGAATTCTGTTCCCTGCTCGCACCAAACCACATAAAATATCCTCAGAGGTAGACAAATCTTGGGTTAAAATCCCTTTGCCGTCGGACTGACCGTGAGAGGTTTTCGTGATTTTCATCTCCCTGCAAGACAAATGCGGGTTAGTTCTATCAAAAATCCTCCGCGGAAACTACTTTATCTCAATACTTGATCCAAAATCCCCCTTGTCTTATGGGTTGGGTTCAAAATTACACGACTTCGGAGTTGAACATAGAAAGTCGTAAACTCAAAATTGGATTAGATGTCAGAATAAATAGAGCTTTCTACGTGGAGGTCAGTATGAAAATCAGAATATTTTTGGAAAATTTCTAAAATTGCATCATAATAGATAATTACTTTTGTGAACTCCAAGCCATTTTAATTCTTATAAGGTTCTTTATACGGCCGAGGTTCTTAATATGGTTTAAAAATAGGGTCCATTAAGATGAATTATATTTCAATGCGACATCAATTCCTTTAAATTAAAGGAAGCGCTAAAAAGAATAATAACTTTGATTACTGACATTGTGTTCACCAGAAAGTCAACCAAATGAAACATTCCATGAATCGTTGTTCGTACAAAATTGTTCCACTGGTCGAAATGGAAAAGTAATGTCCCTACCACTATGAATGACATTTTCAGGTGAATTAGATAGGGAAAGAAAAACTATATGCTCTATTCACAGCTTCCATTTTTAAAAGGAATAGTATTCATAAATAATCTATCAGGCAAATGAAAAATGAAGTTTTTCGCTGACCCCTTAAAAAATTGACTTCTTTCTCTTGGGACTACAATATAAAAATTGCTCATTACACAGCATGGTCATTTCTGACTGGACAGAAATGAGAGACTGGACAGTGGTCTGATAAATGGGACTCTAGATGAAGGGATGAATTTTGACAGAACATGACGAATGGGAAAATGTATTGTTGAATACTTTTGTTTGCCATGTTGGGGAGAAATCAACAATAGCTACTTTATCCCAGAAGCTTTTTTTCCTTTTAAGTTTCCTAGGCTAGTGCAACCTTTCTCTGGCTATAACAATTTTTATCCACATCTTTAAAGGTTTCTTTAAATACCTGATGGACATATGTAGAGTGACGTAGATCCTGAATTATTAATGACCTTACCTTCACAACCCTTTTACCTGCTGAGAAGACCACCCACCATATTAAGTAGCATGTTCATTTTAAATAAGTTAGGGAAGGTGTTATTGTTGCCATTGGAGAAATATGCTGCTTTCTTCGCTAAAATTGCTATAATTTTAAAACATATTTAGAGTATTAACTCTTATCTACAAGGATATATTCTCAGAAAAATCAATTCAACGTTGAATTATAATATTGGTACACTGAATCATAATACAGAGCAAATTTGCAACAGCCTTAATAGGATATAAAATTGAGGAAAGTTTCTACTCAAGTTGTTATAATTTTAAAGCATGTTTAAAATAATAACTATTAAGTACAAGGATATATACTCAGAAAAATTAATTCAACGCTAAACAAAAAGTATCGGTACTCTGAATCATAATGCAAAGCGAATTTGCAACAGCCTTAATAGGATATAAAATTGAGGAAAGTTTCTACTCAAGTTGTTATAATTTTAAAGCATGTTTAAAATAATAACTATTAAGTACAAGGGTATATACTCAGAAAAATTAATTCAACGCTAAACAAAAAGTATCGGTACTCTGAATCATAATGCAAAGCGAATTTGCAACAGCCTTAATAGGATATAAAATTGAGGAAAGTTTCTACTCAAGTTGTTATAATTTTAAAGCATGTTTAAAATAATAACTATTAAGTACAAGGATATATACTCAGAAAAATTAATTCAACGCTAAACAAAAAGTATCGGTACTCTGAATCATAATGCAAAGCGAATTTGCAACAACCTTAATAGGATTTAAAATTAAATCAAGTTTCCATTTAAGTTGCTTTAATTTTAAAACATGTTTAAAACATTAACTATTAAGTGCACGGATATATACTCAGAAAAATTAATTCAACGTTGAACCATAATATCCGTACTCTGAACCATAATACGGTGCGAATTTGCAGCAGCCTTAATAGGATTCAAAATCGAGTCCAAGTTTTTATTCAAGTTGAACCGTAGTATCGAGTAATCAAGTACGATAATGTGGTTTAATTTAGCTGCATATTATGATTTCAGAAAATTTATATAATATAATGGTTCAAAAATAGTATTAATATCGAGTAAAGTTGCCCAATACAATCTGTAGTTCGAGATAAATTCTCATGTAAAATCTTACAACGATCACACCCAGCATCCGAGAGATATTTCTTATAAAAATCAAAATATCAAAAGGAAAAAAAAAAGAAAAAAAAATTATAAATAAATAAATAAAAAGATGTGGACATGTGTAAGCAGAAAGTTAAGAATTAAATGTTTGGAAATTTATTCATCTGTGCAAAATAGGACAATAAATCAATGCTGAAGAAATTTGCAAACAAAGTTTTGATCGATTGCTAGCACACGTTTAAGACACTGAACTGTTTAATCGAAGCAATTAACCTCACCCGTTGTACTTCCAGAGTTGAACAACAATCACATCGAACCCCCATTTAGTTTCAATTACATGCACAGCTTTCTTCCTCGTTAACCCCTGTCGTTTCACCCTGCTTTTGAAGGGATACGAGACAAAAACATTTAAAATCCGGATTTTGGGGTCGAAGACTTTTCCCACGGAAAACTCCCGATATCGAACGCGTGTCGGACACGCGCTCTCCCCACAACTCCCACGCCCCTGAATGCCGGACGCGAACAATACGGTCCGGACGCGACAATTGAAACCGCAAGGGATTCATGCAAATCGGGATGTCCCTTTTACAATACTTTTAATCTCTTTTTGACTCTTTGTTGCGAAATTATTCAACTGTAAATGTTTGAACCCAATCCATCAATGAAGAGGTATAACTGCGTGGGAAATGCTGAACACTTTTTTACTTTTTGGTGGAAGTTACCTTATCTGTTGTTGTACTTGCGCGATCATGCATAAGATCGAGGTTGATGGTTAGAGTGTTTTAAAAAGTTAAGCTTTTGCTGAACTTTCTGATTTAAACGGTGGTTCCCGTGCAAATTTTGTTATCTTTGGATGTATTACCGCACGACATCAATATGCTTGGATCCTGCTGTAATATTAACGGCATTGAATCGTTTTATGGGAAAAATTAATGGTGGTTTCCGTTATCTTTTTCGAAAACGTTTGTTTTCAGACGCAATTTGCTTAAATCTTTTGAATTTCAGGTTATATCAGGTTTCTTAAAATAAAACTGCTTACTTACAAACAATTTTCTTCGGATTAAAATTGAGCATTCTAGTTTGATAAGTTTAATCGATAAAATGAGTTTTCTTTTAACAGAATGAAAAACACGGGATGTTATCAATAAAGATGCTTTAACCTATTTAAAGGAAAAAAATATTTCAGATTTAACAGATGTTTGTGTGGAAATAAAAATAAACCGTTATTTTCTATTTTTAAATTTAATCGTGCATTAAAGTAATCGGGGATTAAATTTAAAGTATTCGATCGTACTAACTTTTCAACCGTATTATATTGAAAGCCTCCAAGCCATATAGTAATAGTTGTATGTCCGCAACAGAAAAATTGCAAACATTTTTTTGAAATTAAAAAAATTTTTTTTTTGGGGGGGGGGGATTTTAAATTGTTAACATTCGAATATTAAACATTGTGGTTTTCATTTCATTGAACACGTTTCTTCAAGCGTTCGAATATTAATTCTCAGACGGAACCAAATTTATTGCGAATTTTGAATATTATTATTACATAGGGCCTCAACAATTCTATTAGTTTTTCGGTAGGACCAAATTTATTTCAAGTACTTTAACATTTTATTCCCACCTCTGGGAGTACTGGATTGGAGATTGATCGTTCTCTGATTCAGGACAAAATTACAATCTGTGGATGAATGAATGGATGTATGAATGGATCCGCCCTATAAACGGGTGCGATGTATGGTGTGGCAGAAGTCGAATTTTTGGCCATAGATGGCGCCACTGGAAAACAAGAACAATCGCACCCCCTCTGTCTAAACAGGCATACGTTAACAACAACAACATTTTATTCGAGTTTCGATTCTTAAAGGCCTGTTTAGACGATCCAATGTCTTGGACAGAGATTGATTGATATTGATGGAAACTTTGCTTTGAGTTTGGATCGTGTAAACAAGCATCCAAGAACTTGGTCCAACTTCTTGAACGATAGTAGAGCATGTTCTATTTTCCATCTAAGTTTTTTCTCCCTTAACCAATCAGCGTGTTAGGTTTTGTGACGTCACCAAGCAGGCAGCAAATTATGTCATTTTGTTGTCTGTTTTCATGTATTTTAGTTCAAATAAATTGATCTGTTGCGGTTTATTTGTGTTATAATGATTTTATTTGAAATTTATTTAGTAATTTTAAACTTATGTAAGTATTATTTCATAATGTTGAATATGAACAATGCGCATGCGCAAGTTTTTCTTTCGACGAATCAGTGACATTCAAGAACTTGGATAGTGTCAATGATTCATCTAATTTCTTGGACAGAGAAATCCGTCCAATTTCTCGGATTCGAGAACTTGGACCGTGTAAACAAGCCTTTAAAGGCCTGTTTAGACGATCCAATTTCTTGGACAGAGATTGATTGATATTGATGGAAACTTGTTTTGCTTTGAGCTTGGATCGTGTAAACAATCATCCAAGTACTTGGTCCAACTTCTTGGACGATAGTAGAGCATGTTCTACTTTCCATCCAAGTTTTTTTCTCCCTTAACCAATCATCGTCTTAGGTTTTGTGACGTCAACAAGCAGGCAGCAAATTATGTCATTTTGTTGTCTGTTTTCATATCTTTTAGTCCAAATAAATTATCTGTTTGCGGTTTATTTGTTTTATTATGATTTTATTTGAATTTATTTAGTAATTTTAAACTTATGTAAGTATTATTTTATAGTGTTGAATATGAACAATGCGCATGCGCAAGTTTTTCTTTCGGCGAATCAGTGACATTCAAGAACTTGGATAGTGTCAACGAATCATCCAATTTCTTGGACAGAGAAATCCCTCCAATTCCTCGGATTCAAGAACTTGGACCGTGTAGTATATTTTTCAAATTTCGACTATTAAACACAGTGGTTACTCGTTATCTTCTTCTTGAAACGTTATTTCCATACACAACTTTAACTAATATTTAAAATTTCAAGTTATATCAGGTCTCTTAAAATAACACTTCTTACCTAGGCACAGTTTTCTTCGATTAAAATTTAAGTTTTCTTGTTCGATAAGTTTAAACCGTAAACTAAGCTTAAAAAAAAGTATAAAAAAATAAATCAATAAATAAATAAAATAGAAAGAAAGAAAAGGGAGAGAACAATATTCGATGTTATCACTAAAGATGCTTGTAAAAGCATCTTTAGTCATATTTACTTAAAAAAATATTTCAGATTTATTAAATGTTTCATGAAAAACAAAACTAACAATATATTTTTTTAAATTATTCATTAAATTTAAAGTAATCCATATTGCAAATCTTTCGAACTTAATGTAATCAATGGCCTGAACATTTTTGTATTATTTTTACGGTTAAGCAAGATCTAATCGGACGGATCATTAAACATTTTATTCAAATTTCAAATACCAATTTTTTTGTACAATATTGATCATTTAATTCGTATTTCGAATATAAAACATTTTGTGAATTTAACATTTGAATTAATGTCAAGCATTAAAGTTTTCATTGTATTTAACTAGTTTTTTCAATCACTCTTTTATTTCTCTCTTATATAGCCGTAAATTTACGGCTATATCAAACATATTTTAAATACTAAAATATTAAATACTATTTATTTTAAATAATATTAAATATTCGATTTTTTAAGGTTATAAAATGTCAGATTTTATTGATTAAGCTAGATGCTTAGCTTAGAGCTCTCTTTTATTAGTTTTGCGGCTGAACCAGACTTATTTTAAATACTAAATAATCTAATATTAAATGAAAAGGATGGCGGTTTTCATTGTTCTAAACTAGATATTCCGAACCCCCTTCTATTAGTTTTTCGATTAAACTAGATTTATTTTTAATTTAAAATATTTTAATCTCATATTTTTTTATTTCCAATGAGCTGCGCAATCAGTCTTCCCGATGAACAGACCTACTGCGTTCTTCAGAAGTGATATCTACTCTTTCAGGACCACCACAATGGGTGGGATACCGTTGGCCATGTAATTTGGACGTCTAGTTTCTGCCACACTAGATGGCAGCACCGAAATTCTATTTGGATGCTAAAGTGCACTAGGAATTTAATTTTGCCGAAAATGACAAGAGCCAATAAGGCACTCCAGGGATCTTTTACATGCCGCATAATCATACGACATGGCCGCTGAGGATTTTCTGCATCCTGAAAATCCGGTGTCTGGGCCGTGGATCGTACCCGCAGACTAGGGCTCAGAAGGCCGACGACAAACCAACTGCGCCACCCAGCCACTGATTTTAATCTAATATAGAATATTAAATATTCGAATTTTTAATGTTTTAAAATGGTCGTTTTCATTGCCTTATACTATACATGCTTAGAGCACTCTTCTATTAGTTTTACGGCTGAACGAGACCTATTTTTAATACTACATATTTTAATCTCATATTAAATGTTAAGGATGGGGGTTTTCATTATAATAAACTGCATGTTCCGAAAGTTTTTCAATTAGTTGTACGGCTAAAGCAGATTTATTTTTAGTTCTAAATGTTTCAATCTAACATAGCATATTAAGTATTCGAATTTTTAATGTTTTAAAATGGCAATTTTTATTGCATTAAGCTAGATGCTTAGCTTAGAGCTCTCTTCTATTAGTTTTGCTGCTGAATCAGACTTATTTTTAGTCCTTAATATTTTAATCTAATATTGAATGTTAAGGATCTCGGTTTTCATTGTATTAAACTAGATGTTCCGAACACACTTCTATTAGTTATACGTTTTAATACTAAATATTTTAATTTATTATCGAAAATCAATTATTCGAATTTTTAATTTTTCAAAGTTACAGCTTTCATTGAATTAAACTAGATGCTTAGAACAATCTTCTATTATTTTTACGTCTGAATCGGACTAATTTTTAATACTAAATATTCTAATCTAATATTGAATGTTAAAGATGGAGGTTTTTATTGTATTAAACTAGATGTTCCGAACACTATTCTATTAGTTTTACGGCTAAACCAGATTCATTTTTAATGCTAGATATTTTTACCTAATATAGAATATGAAATATTCGAATTTTTAATGTTTTAAAGGGCAGTTTTCAGTGCATAAAACTAAATGCCTCAAGCACTCATCTATTAGTTTTGATTTATTTTGAATATTAAATATTTTATTTTTGTGTCGAATATTAATTTGAATTTTGAATAATAAACATATAGTTTTCATCAAACTAAACTAATGCCCCTAGCACTCTTGTATTAGTTTTAGAGTTGAATAAAATAATATATTTCTATTTCTAAACTTTCAATTTAAATTTCTAGTATTGAACATTTCGAATATTAAATATTTGACTTTGTAATATTCAACATAATTGCTTTCATTTCATTAAACTTATTGCCTTTAGCCCCCTTTATTCATTTCAAGATTAAAATAGATTCATTTCGAAATATTAAACGTTTTATACCAATTTCTTATAATAAGCATTCAATTTTCGCAATTAGATAATTATTTAATTATTATTTAATGTCCCGACCTCTATAGTATTAGCTTTACGTTTGAATAAAATTTATTTCGATGAAAAAAGCATTTTTTTTTTTTTTTTTTTTGAAGATTTATTACTCGAATTTCGAATGCAAAACTTGTCTCTTCAATATCTCTCCCATAAAACATTATTGTCATGGAAAACTTTGATTAGTTTTTTTAAATTCCAACAATTTTTAGATAAACCTGCTTGCTCGCAAACAATTTTTTCCCGATTAAATTTGAGTTTTCTAGTGAGGTAAATTTAATCAGAAAAATGAGTTTTGTAAAAAAAGAATATTGAATGTTATCAATAAAAGTTTAATCAATTTACATGAAGAAATGGGGCATATTTACTGTTATTTATATGAAAATAAAATTTACGTATTATTTTATTTATAGTAAAACTTAATGGTGCATTAACTTTAAAATAATCGATATTGTAAACCTCTCGAGTTATAAATTTCAATGTTCCAAGCACTCTTGTATTAGTTTTACAGTTGATTTATTTCTGTTGTTATAAAGGATCATAGTACCTGGATAATTCCCAGTGTTAACAGATAACAGTGTTCCCCAAACTTATGATTTTTGTGTACCCTTTCTAAATTTTTCGTAACGCAGTGTACCACTAATAAAAGAAATATAATAATAATGTATTTTTTACTATAATAAAATTGCACAAAAGTTAAAAATCACAACTGGCTGTTGACACCACTAATTATTAACTGTTAACTCTGTTAAAAAAAAAAAATTAAAAAAAAGCCAATAGAAAAATATGTAATCGTAAATTTTCATGGCTAGCTTTGTTTTTAAATAAATTTTTTTGAAATTTTCGTTTGTTGCAAGATATTTCGCATAAGAACGCGTGCCCCCGCTAAACTGTTTCCGTACCTTTCTTTGGGAAACACTGTCTTAGGGTATTAGGTATCAGGTTAAGCTTAGTCACTTATCTACTTAAAAAAAGAAGGAAAAAAAAATCAATCTCTTTATACTACGAGACTTTAACTTACTTACTACTTAACTTACTACTAGATTTTAATTTGACTGCTTCTTCATAGTTTATTATTTAACTCTTTGATGCAGAAATTTTATTAAGCATATTTTTCATACTTTTTTCATTATTTTGTATTAATTTAGGTCAAAATAAGTGAAGGAGATTATATTAAGCATTTTAATAATTTATGGTTATGAACTACTGCATGAAACACTGGTGTCTTTTTCAGCGTTGAGGTGAAATTTTCCAAACAATAACTGTATATAAGTTGAATTTTCAAATTTTCACTTATTTTACAGTTATGTAGATTTAAGAGAAGCAGTTGATCATAACTGAAATTTCTTTAATTTACAAATCATTTATTGTTAACTTTTTGAGCATGAATGGAAAAAAAAAATAATTCCTACTACTAAAATAATTTTAATTTGATATTCATTTAAAGTTTTACAATACCAGTTGTGCTCTGAAATTGTGCCCACCAAACTTCTTATAAAAACAGCTTTTTTGAACTTAATTTTAAAAAACTTATTAGAAACTATTCCATGGAGTCATAGGGTTCGATACCTGGAGGCGACTTGTAGCCCACTCAGCTTTAGATCGACGGGTACAAACTTGTCTGGGAAGTGAAACATTGACCACATTGCCACTATCAAGCAGTCGATCATTATATTGGTGAACCTTAACTCTTATGATCATCCTAGCCCATAATGGGCTGTTGCAAAAATGCTTTATAGTATAGTTTTGAGCCGTGATGGCTTAGGGGATAGAGCGTTCGCCTTCCAATGAGGTGAACCGGTTTCGAATCCCAGCCATGGTTTGTTGGTCGATACGAATTCCACATCGGGCTTACACTGACCACTGCGCTGATATAAAATATCATCAGAGGTAGACGGATCATGGGTTAGAGTCCCCTAGCTGTCAGACTAATCGTGGGAGGTCTTCATGGTTTTCCTCCCTTTGTACCGCAAATTCCGGTTAGTTCCATTAAAAAGTCCTCCGCGAAGGCAAATTTCTCCCAACACTTGATTCAGGAGCTCCCTTGTCTTCTGGATTAGGTTCAAAATTACAAGGCTACGGTGTTGAACATTAGTAGTCGTAAATCGAAAAATTGGGTCGGCTGGTCAACGACGGCTATAAGATAAAATATAAAATAGATAGTTTAATCAAGCTTAAGAAGCACGATAGTATGGTTCGGTTCAACTTGAGCTATATAATATTGTAGCAGAAAGTTAAAGGATAATATGGTTTAACAAACACCAAAAATTTTTTTAACAGTGAATATATTTTTAACCCATTAATGTCCAACCACTATGATTTATATTAAACCCATTTATACCCCGCCCGAAAGTGATTTATATGAAAAAAGTGATCGATATGGACCAAATATCATTTACACGGAATAGATTTTTTTCTCGGTTACCTACTATTTTAGTTTCATATAACATTTTGAACACTAATAATATGTTGCGAAATCAATTAGAAAATTGTAAAAGTTCTGCTATAAAAATGATTTGAATCAAAGATTTCTTTGAAACAGTAAAAACAATTTTACAAAAAAAAAAAAAAAAAGTAGTAAAATTTAAAAAGAAAATGGTTAAAGCGAGAGTCACGTTAAATTCAAATAAATAATTAAATATGCATCCGGTAAATTAGTTTTCAATGCCAGAGAAGAATTATAAATAAACAATTTAAACTATTGTGAAATAAAAAATGACATTTACGGAGCTTGAAAATAATTAAGGTTAAATTACCATTCTACCATTTAATACTTGCTACCTATTATTAATTTTTTCAAAAAAAATATTTATTTGAAAATAGTGACTAATTTGTTAAATTTATTCCAAGAAAATAATTTCTGAATGCAAATGGTGTTTTTTTTTTTTTTTTTTTTTTTTTTACTTTTCAAAGTTTTGATACATTTTTAAACAAAAAAATCACCATTGAATTTCAATTTAAAATGTCTCTATCTTTCATAAAAATTTTAAGACAAAATTTCACTTATCATTTATGAATTAGATATTTTCTTATTATTATTTCTGTTTTTTTTTTGTCGAAAATACAATTTGTCTATGATTATTTTCATTATTTACCCAATAGATGGCAGGGAGATATACAATTTCCGGTCTCTCCATTTCCTGTATGTATTTTCACTTAGCGTTCTTAAAAGTTGATTTTGATAAATTGAATGAACTGAAAAGGTTTTACTTACTCGTGCTATTAAAGCAATAGTTGTAGCAACTGAGAAAACTGATAGCAGTCAGTTTGCTCCGAGGAATCATTTGAATTCATTATTGTTTACATCGTTGTGGAACTCCGTCAACGTGTGTTTTTCGAGCTTAAATTGTCTATTTTTGTGTTTTATTGTATGCAATATGGTGCGAAAACTGAAATATCATGAACAGAAATTGTTAAAGAAAGTTGACTTTATATCATGGGAAGTCGACAATACAATTCACGAGTTGAAAATTATGAAAAAATACTTCGTTCAGAAACGAGAAGATTATACGAGGTATGATATTCTACTTATACTTTTAAATGTATCATTTCCAATTATAACATGTCTATTTGCTCATTTTGAAATTAATAAAAATAATTATATAGATCATTATGTTGAATAATAATTTTTTTCATAACATTAATTTAAAAAGTTGAATCTCTTGATAGCTGATAGTTGTACTTTCCATTGTAATGTGTTGTAAGCTTGAAATATAATAAATTTAAGATTTCTATTACTTATTCCCCGGTTTCTTTTTTTGCTAGATTTTTATCAAACTTTGTTTCTCTACATAATTTATTACAAATTGGTACAAAGTTTTAGGGTAAATGGTTTTTAAGTAAAGTGAATAAACAGAACAATGGTGGGGTAAACTACATTTTTTTTTCGTAGCTAACTACAACTACTCTATTAAAAATATAGTTAACTACTACTTTTTTCTGAATGCAGTGATTACAATTGTCTTTTGAAATGTTTACTTCACTGTTTTTTGAAGAACTTTGCTGGAGTTTTGAATAATAAATTGGCTTATATAAGCATGAGGAATTATTTAAGTTATATTTATTCAAGTTTGCATGAACCAGTCCAGTTTGTTCTTCTAAATATTTCTTTATTAATTTGTTCTATTAACCTACAACGGTTTATGCTTTTTTGACAACAAATATATAATTTAAGAAACACTCAGTAATTATCATATATTATATTGATATAGTAATTATCATAACAGTTTTATTGAGTGTTTAAATAGTGTTTTATTTCTTCTAAGAAAATTAATGTTCCCTTTCATCGGAAAAACATGTTTTTATTCATTTATAGTTTCAGCAAAATTCATTTTGTTTCAGAAAAAATTAACACTCAGATTTGAAGGTGTGACAGTTCAAATTAGATGCAGAGGAATTTGAGCTGACAGGCTTTTATTTATAAGTTAATTACAAGTTATAAAATATTATTAACCTTAGTGAAGTTTATACCAAAAAAAAAATCCTGTTTTCCTATTCATCGATCCCACTGAGATAAGTATTATATGCTGATGATGGCAGTTTAGTATTATCATCATGAACCTATAAGGTAGCCAAAGGCGCCGGCAGAATAATATAAAAGGGGGTGCAACCCTCTAACAAACTAGCCTCTCCCCTCTAAAAAAGAATAAAAAATTTAAAAATATTCTGTTATTACATTTTGTTTTTTTATTACATATACTTACATCTGTTAATTTTTTTCAAGATTCATTTCTTCATTGTTAACAGGATATTTAAACAAAAAAAGTACAAATTTCTTGTACTTGCCAATTTTGCCATTAGAAACTGTATTGATGGCGCTGGCATAGCTACTGACTTTGAAACACAAATAACTACAAACAGTAGTTTCGCATACTAACATGTTAGTGGCTGGCCAAGAAGGTGGCGTTCAAAAATTGATCTGAGACAAATATCGTAAAGCTGTGTTTTTTCTTTGTGCCAATCATGTATTGAATATCGTGATCAACGACTTAAACCGCTACGTTAGGAAGTACAGAATACCATAGGGATAACGAAGGAAATTAATAGCTTTTCAGAGAAAGTACCTTGCAACGAAAAGAAATTCCTAACATCCCTTTACTCTGTGAAACACGCTGGTCAGAAAAGTACAAGAGTACCAGACAATTTTCTGAAAAAGTTTGTTACAGTTATAAAAGCTTTTGAGGGCCTTACAGAAAAAGCGGCAATCAGAAACACCAAAGTGAAACTAATATACTTTTATCATCTGCTAACATGCATTGTATCACTTTTTGTTATTGCTACTTATTCTACCAAATTTGAACCTGTGTGCAATCAGTTGAAAAAAGTAAACACTGATCTAAAAGAACTAACTGATTATGTAGTCAAATTGATAGATGTGTTGCAAATTTAAGAGAGTTTACTGCAATTTTCACGAAAGCAGAGCACATTTGCGAAGAATTAGGCATTGAAATGAATCGACCTCGAGTGGCATCTAGACAAGTTCATAGATCGAATGTGCCTTCTGAAAACATAGAAGAATTTTTCAGGAGGTCAATCTTTATTCCTTATTTGGCCTCCATTATATCTTCGTTGAAAGACTGTTTTTCTTCTACACAAAGAAAAGCATTTTCGCTCTTATAGCTTCACCCGAATGCGATGAACAAACTGGACAAAGCGTCATATCTTGAAGTTTAGAAGATATATACACTATGTATAAAGATCTGCTCTCCTCGAATTTCATCACTGAAGCTCCAATGTGGTACGAAATGTGGAGGAATAGAGAAAATTCTTACGTATCCCTCAAATACATCGATTTAGTTATTGAAGCCACACGCTTTTATCCTGCTGTAGCGGAGGCAATCAAAATTGGCCTAACTCTTCCAGCTACTATTTGAACGCACTTTTCGTACAATATGACGCATCAAAACATGGAATGAGTCTATGATGTCTCACGAGAGATTAAGTAGTTTGTGCATGCTCAGTGTGTATAAGAAAAGAATCAAAGATTACTCAGAATTCATTGAAAAATTTATAAACAGATTTGGACATCAAACAAGACAATAACAATTTTTGTTTGATTAAACAATTCTTTAATTGTTCATCGATAAATAATTACTTTATTTGTTTTTGAATAACAATATTTTTAATAAAAAAATTATAACAAAATTGTTTTTCTGTATCTCTTTAATTTAAAAAAAAGCTAGAGGGGTGCAAGTGCACCTCTTTGCACCCCCCTGCCGGCGTCTTTGAAAGTAGCTGCTTGTTTCCATATTTATAAATAAATTTATTTTTTTTTTAGAAAATTCTAATTACACTTGTGATTTTGATTGAAAAATTTCTAAAAAACAGTAAAACATGTAGTTATTGCTGATCTTTAGGAAATAAATAAGAAAATCTTGCTGCTCTCAAGCATCAGATGCAATTTTATTAACTCTCCGTCACAGAGGCAGTCTTCTTGCGGCCATCGAGGAGATCCACTGAAAATTTGCACAGATTTGTTTAGAAAAATTAGTGACATTTAAACCTTGTTTCTTTACTAAATTAACATTATAAGTATTTGCTAGGAGTCACTGCAAGCTAATTTTTTTAAAACGTAGAATGCTACACTACTAAAAAGTAGCTACTTCTGACAACTGTAATCGAACATACTATATATGCAACAATTTATGTTGAGTAATGCACTTGGTGGTTTAAGATTTTTTTTGGGGGTCATGAAGGTTAAAACTGGGCAATTTTCTAACCAACATGATTGTGACAATGTGTTCAGTATAATGCTCGGGCTGCCTTTACTACCCAGGTACAGTGGTGCCCACTGATCTGAAGCTGGGTGGGCTTGAAACTGCCATTAGGGTTCAAACCCAAGCTCTTCACGATGACAATTCAGTGCCATAACCAATGAGTCATCTCGGCTCGATAATGATAGCATGACAACAATTATAGAGACAGTATTTTGTGTCAAGGGGTTATTTCCATATTGGTTTTGTTGCACTAAGTTCTTCCTTTTATTGCTACATTTATTTATTTATTTTTTGTCAAAATCTTCTTAGAATTTAGCTTTTGTATACATGATTAACATAAGTAGGTGCATACACATTTATGCCTTACTACTGCTATGTCATCATTTCATGTTATGTTTTGTATTTCATTAAAGATTTTTTTACAGTGTCAGAGGAAGGCTGAATATTGTGAATATTCTTCATAATGTTTCTATATTATATTGCTAGATTTTTATTATAGCATGCTTAAGTATGGAAATTTTAGCATTTTTTGTTAAGGAAGCAACAGTTAGTATTGGTAGTTTAACTATATAATGTATTTATAATTTACAATTTTTCTTAACCTGTTTAGGTTTTGATATGGGACTATTTTGCAATATGTTAAACGCTATCAAATCTGGTTTCCAGTTGCAAAAATTTTAAATTTAGGCTTTGATATTGGACTATTTTCTCATATCTCTTATCCATGGGCAAACATTTGATATAGGTTTATTGTATTTTCATTATGTATTTTGCAATATGTTAAGCGCTATCAAATCTGGTGGCCAGGGGCAAAAATTTTAAGTATTTCGATCGAATTTTTTTCGCAACAATTGATATTTTTAATTACTTAGTCTAGAGTACCAAATCAAATCTTATATTCTATATATCAGGTTTGTCAAATTAGTTATTGGTGTCACTAATAATGAGCCAAAAAAGTTCTTTATATAGAAATCAACTAAAATTATAGTTGAGCATTAACAATATTATTATGTTATTTTTAATATATTAAGTTTTTTTTTTTATATATAGACGTCTAAAGTTAAATACTTTACAATGACCAAAATTTTTTTTATTTTAACTACTCACAAAAGAATTAAAAATTGCTTTTTTAAGTAATTTTGTAAAGTAAACATTTGATATTATCTATTTAAAATGTACTGCATTTTTTTACAAATTGCAGCTTATGCTAACATTTTAAATTTCCGAGACTAACTAAAATTTTTTGTCATTTGTAATTTTATTTAATTAATAGGGCTTTGTTTTATTGGTGGAACTATGAACTTTTGTTATATAGGTGTTTCAGTCAACTCATATTCTTTAAATGATGTATAACTTTTGGTATGCACATTTTCTTAAATTTAGCCTGTTCTGGAAAATTACATTTGGATTCTGTTATGAAAAAAAATCTGGTCAATAATTATATGTTTTTTATTTTTTCTTGCTAAATTTGCCGCCTTGCTTGAACAATGAACTTGCCTAAATTTATTAAACAACTATGGAGCTTAAAACATTATTATTCTAAAAAGTGATTTTTAAAAAAATTATTATTTAATAGTGATCTAGGGATTTTTTAGAATAATAATGTTATCACCATTAAGATTTTATTCTTTTCATCAGTTGTTCTTACTATTCTTTCAAACACACTGTAAATAATATTTGTAGTAATCTTGTAAATAATTTTCTTTTCAGATACAATCAGTTGTCTAGAAAAATACGAACCCTGGCTCGTGCTATAAAAGAATTAGATATGAAAGATCCTTACAGAAGAGAATCTGGCGATCGTCTTTTACAGCAGCTGTAAGTTGAAATTTTTTATATTTTTCTTTTTGACTTTGAGTAAATTTTTTGACTTAATAAATTTTTGGTGGTAAATATCTTGATCTTATTCGTATTCTTATGAAATATTGAAAAAGCAGTTTTAAGGAGTTCTATCCTTGACCAAGTGGAATTTCGGAAATAAGTATTTATTAAAAGAAAGAAATATTTTAGAGATAAAATTTAACACATAGATAACTAAATTTAGAAGTATAAAAATTATAAGTTAAAATAATTTTCAAAGTCCTCCAGAGTTTGCAAAGGTGAACCGAGCCCAGAAAAACCCAGTGGTTTTTTTTTTTGAATTGGGCCCACCTGAAAAAACTTATCTCTAACATCACCTCCTCAAGTGGGTTTTTTCACATTCTACTATTTCCAATAAATTTACTTTGCTATTGTCAAACCGAATTGTTCTTTGAAATTATTGCTTATTGTTTTGAAATTTAACTTAATAACTTTTTGTACAAAATTATATGAAATTTTGAACGCAGTATTATTTATTACAACAACTAAATTTCTAAACGAAAACATGCATTTAGTGGCCCCTTTTGAAGAGTCCGATAAGTGTGATTTCGCAGTTGATCTCTCTTTTCGGTAGTTACTGCTACAGATTTCACAATTTTTTAAAAAATTTTTAATGTGATAATGAATTACAAAATGCAAAAAATATTTGATCGGATTTATTTATTTTTTGAAGTTAACGTTTTTGTTACTTTAAATTAGTTAAATGTGTATTTGTTATTTTTAAATATCTTGCTGAAAGATATTAGTGTTAGAGAGATATGTCGCAGAAAGCCCGGAAAAATTCTGCCACAGGGAGCGGATATATATTATATATATCCAATATTATGAAATGAGTGTGATTTTTTAGATAAAGAATGTTGACATTGACACACATTTTCTAGTTAAAAAAATTTCTGCATTGATTATGTCAAAAGATAAAACCAAAATAGCCCCATTATGGATTGTACCTGTTTTCATCTACTATACCTTTTGCATAAAAAATCTATATTTAAAGATGATGTATTTAGAATATATATTTATATTCTAAATATATATTCTAATATATATTCTAAATATATTCTGAATATATATTTAGAATATTATATTCAGAATTCGGTATAAAACCATAATTTAGAATTTAAGTCGAAAGCCAAAACATCTCATCTAAATTATTCACTGATTCTCTTATGACAGCTGGAATATATTCTGATTTTAGATTAATTCAATTTAAACTGCAAAATCACTTAAGGACTGAATAGTTTTGCATAGCTGTCAACTCTACTGGATTTTCCAGCAGGACTACTGGATATTGCCCGTTTCTCCTGGTCTACTGGTTTAATTACAATTCTCTTGGTTTTTGTACATTTTAGAAAATTCCCTTAAATTTAGTAAGTTTGCTAAAAAAAAACTCCCTATTGCAATTGAATTTTTGTACAGGTTATTGCTTGCTTGCTAGAATATTTAAATAAGTATTACTAATACATAATTATAAGTATTACTAATACATAACGAGCCTCATTTATAGAAATCAGTTCGAAACTTTTTTCGTTCTAAAATGTTCAGTTTATTTTTTTCAAAACTCTCTTTTTAAATTAATTAAAAAAAATCTTTTAACTATCTTTGATGAACTAAATGCTTATTAATATTCTAAATTATGAGTAATAATACATAACATTTCAAGTATGTTTAATGATAATCATAACATGAACATATTGCAGTTTTTCTATTTTGATGACTATAAAATCCCTTTTATTCACTATGTAAAAAATATTTAGTACATTATATAGCAATTATCATGACATTTATGTTATTTCGTCAAATCAACTAGATTTTTTCCTGTTCATGTTGGCAGGTATGGCTTAGTTACTTTTTCAATATTTCAATAATAAGAAATAAATACTTCTGATACTATTCTAAGAGATTAGATTAGATTTATATTTTACCTTTTAACGAGTACCAAAAATATTTTAATTTTTATGAATCTTAGCTATGTTTGCTAATAATTTATTTGATAAAAATTTTGTTAATTACGAAACAAAGATTTAATTATGTAGTAAACATAAAATTATTTATCAATGAAATGTGAATGCATATTGTATGTATTTGTTTCATGATATGTTCATTCATTCATAATTATTAATTAAACTTAATGAGAAATTTGTATGTTCATTGAAATTTTAAATTAAAATACTTAAATTGCTTTGAAAAGAAATGCTTTAATTTTTTTCATTGTTTTTATTTAATTTAAAAGCAAAATCTGTATCAAAGATAAAACTTGATAATTATTTATATGCTGTAAAGCATAAAGAATTCATATATTGAAAAATACAAATGTATTGAAAAATAAATTTTTTTTTGTTGAACACACCATGTTCAACAAACAAATAAGTGCTTTTTTTCATGAATGTTAACAATGTTTAGAAATTTCATTAATTAATTTCAAGCCAATTATACGTTTACTTATAATTTTAAAATTGTCACATAACTTCATTTCAGTAACTTCATCATTATGTAATTCGTTATACATTATGAAAGTAAAAAATGACTGAAATAGTTATTCTCATAACAATTTCTTTTATTAATCCTTTTGATTACAATCAATCATTTTTCAACATGTAATATATCTTATGTTTATATTTAGTTATATACTTTGTGTTTATATACTTTGCATGTTAAAAAACTAATTTATCTTCAGGCAAAATTGGGTATTTTCAAAGAAAAAAAACACATGGGCTGGGTTTTTTTTTTTAAATACCAGGGTTTTTGTAGGTCAAATAAGTTTCTGGCTTGAAAAGTGGAAAAATCGTTTTCAATTCTATATCTCCAGAAAGTGTTCCAAAATTGTTTTTTTTTGTATCCATAGTTATAGTTCAATACTTCTTTGACTTTGCCCAATCATTTGTATAAGTAGACGAAGCGAAATATCTTCTTCACAGATCAGAGAATAATCATATTTCATATCATAATCATATCAGTAATTAATTGACGATTATGCGTTTTATATGTCTAAGGTCATTCCTATTAAACTTAGAATAGTGAAAAACCCGAACTGAAAGTTCGTTAGAAATTCGCGGAGGGAAATAAAATTAAACTAACACATTTGATTATGGTGAGAGCTGTTGCACTAAGCCAAGCGAATTGAGTGGGAAACCATCGTTATTATTGCCAATGTGTTGATATGCATACAGCTCTGTTTTTAATATACGAACAACTTTAAGAACGAATTTATACACATGAGCAGAATTATACCTTATGTTCTGCAACAAGACTTTAGTGATAAATTGAACAATCCCAAGAAACGAAAATATACTTGATAGTGCAAAAAATTAATTTACGTCAGACTTTTTTCACCTTAAGCATTTTTAAAGCAAATTAAGTTTTTACTTATTCAAAACTTTTCTTAATTGCAAAAGTTCTGCGATAAAATGCTTACATTAGATACAGATAGATCACAATAAATTAAGCTGCTTGAGACAGTTAAGACTGACCACCGGCTGTAGTGCTGATAAAAGAAAATAATTCTATTTAGAAAAAGAAAATCAGAATTAGATACCAAATTACGAAATGCCTACACAAAAATTATCAATAGGCCTGCAAAAATTGAGTTAGTGACAAAGTGATTGTGCAGTATAATGGCTGATTTTTATATTATACTACTGATTTTATTAAATGGTCACTAAAAAGCTTTGTGCGAAAAGGCTTTATAATTGGCATACGCAGATTCTAGGTATTAAAGTATAGTTCGAAAAGAAAAAGAAAAAAAAAAAAAAAAACCCATCCTAAATTACTTTTGATTTTAATGATCGATTTTCACCTACTAGGACTCAATCTTAATGATTTGAGGGGGTGACATCAAATTTGTTAGTGCAGGCGATATTTTAGGTTGCGAAGTCAGGCACAAGAACGTACTTTCTCTAAATAAACATACTTTTTTTTTCGCATAGTGGTTTTTGACCCTCAAACTATAGGGGCAGCCGCTATCTGACAAATATGGTCCCAATAGTTTGGCCATGAGAACAGTTGTAAGCTTGAATTCCTTTATTTTTAATTTTACTTTTTGCGTATTTCGTTACATCTTGAGATATTTTTGAGCGAATTTAAAAAAAAATTTGCATACAGTTATACAATTCGTGTATGCAAAGATAATTTCATGCAAAAAATACTTTTTATTGATTATTTTTTTTTTTATTTAACAGTAGTCGAAAAATTTTGGAATTTTTAGGTACACAAATTTTTTACATCATTTTAAAAGAAAATGTTAATTTTAATGGTAATATACAAAATTTGAACTAAGTCAGTTGAATAGTTACTGAGAATTTGTATCTTAAAAAAGTCATATTTTAGAATTTGATTTCTTAAAAATATATTCTTTTGATTTCGTTCAAATTTTGCCACGTAAAATTACTGTACGTATTTATAAGATTCAATGATATTTCTTCTGAGATTAGAAAACTTTAAAAATTATTTCACCTTTATAAAAAATTCAACAATCTTCTTTTAAATGTTTTTTTTTTTTTTTTTTTTTTTTTTTTTGTAGAAAGGAAGTAATTATGATAAATAAATTAAATCAGTCCAACTCTGTATATTATTCGATCTCGTTTTTAGAATTTTAATTCTTTGAAATCTATAAAACTTTGGTTTAATCTTCAAATGCAATTTCAACCTCACCACTATTATAGGAGTTGAGAAACGATTGTTATTTTTTTTTTTCATTTTATCAAAATAATATCACTCGAAACTATCAACAATTTGATTTACCGCGTTATACTTTTAAAAACGCAAAATGAAAACTAGACTGCGATTTTCTATTGTAGAAATCAAGACGATGATAGTTTTCTTTAGTTTCAAAGAGTGACCAAGTTCTATGTATTTTGTGGTTGGTAATCACCCTAAATTATGTGTTTGTCTTCTTTCTCATCTTCTGCAGTCTCAGATTGCAGCATTTGCGGCCTCTCTTCAGCGAGGGTGGAGACCATTCCTCATAGGTGGAAGTGGGGAAAAAATGAAAGCAGATCTTTGGGTTTCTTTTGTTATTGTGGTTTAGGCGAGATTTTGTTATTGTTTTCTTCTAATAGCAATAGCTAATGATCTTTCACCACAGGGGTTACGCATATTCCAGGGGCTGCGTGTGGATATGTCTGGAACACACCTTTGAAGGAAATTATTAGGTCTGGTATCAGTGGCCTGGTTGTTATGATTTCTAGCTTAGTGTATTGTGAATGATTCATATGCTACGGCATTACGAGGATTGTTTTGATTTGACGATTTTGCTATTTCAATAGTTATCCTCTATAAAATTTTGTCTACGATGGATTTCGTATTTTTTTTTTTTTTTAAATTTATTTTTCAACTTTTAGATTATTAGGTTATTTTCGTTATATTGTTTATCGTGCATAAAACAATTCAGTTCAGAATTTCTTATAAAGAAAAACAAATCATTAGACTTTTATTTTAATTGTAATAAGTTGCAATGCTTAATTTACCAGCTAGACAACCCTTGAAAATGTGTGCCTGTTTTTTAGCGCTCTAAACATCTAGACTTTTATTACCATCTTCTCATTTTTTCCGCCAAAAAAAAAAAAAAAAAAAAATATCAAGTATATCTTTTCACTTCAGTTTCTTTGGAGTATGCATTTCATTATTTTTTCATTTTTTGACTAAGTTTGATGATATTCTAATCATATGAGTTACAATACATATAAATAATATGCAAATATTTGCATAATTTAGTTAATGTTCTTTCTAAAATTAATATGAATAGAAGCAAATCTGTATATTGTAATAATTATCGAAATCTTTATTATAAGTCAATAATTTAAAGTTTTTAAACAAATTTTTGAGTGTTCACACCAAATAATAGACAAAAAAAAAAAAAAAAAAAAAAAAAAAAATTATCACCACTAATTTCCAATTTTATTCTGTAAATTTAAACTTTTTCCCTTCATATTAGTGATAATTTTATTATGAAAATAAATGTTTGAATTGAATTTGAATATCAAACAGGATTCGATTTTGAACTGTGGAAGGAAACGTTTGTTTTTAACTGTTAATAATATGTTTTGAAATATGAAAAATAAATAAAATAAAATTTAAAACAATAAATTTAATTAAAAATTTTTTTTAATTAAAATAAATAGCAGCAAGTCAAAATTAATGTTTTAATGTTGCTAAACGTAGAAGTTATTTAATTTGACACTCTTAGTGTCAAATATATTCCTTTATTAACTTGACGTAATTTTCAGTTAATATTTTATTCATTTTCTATTATTATAAAACATGATATGTTCTTGTGAAATTTTATGAAATTACGACGTGAAATCATATTACTACTTATAAAATCATTGTATTGCATTGATTTTACCATTATCAAGGAATATGTAATTTGAAAACCTGTAAAAATGTATGCACACAAACTAGTGCAATTTTACATTTGCCTAAAAATAAATAAAATTTTGTAAAGGGATAAATATTTTTGTAAAGGGATAAATATTTTTGTAAAGGGATATATAAGAGAACATAACAACATCTCCAAAACAATGTTTTGATTCTAATATGATCATTTTAAATAAAAATGCAAGCAAAAAGATGTTTTCGGATTTTCTGTTTTTATATTTTAATCTAATAGTGATATCTATGGGTCTTTGGATTACGGTGTGTTGGGGGCACTAAAACAGCTATTATCGCTTTAGGTATGGCTCCCCCATGTCATATCCCCCTCTTTTCGCGTAAATCGTGAAGTTTAGGGTATTACGTAGTGTTGTTATTCGTGCCGTGTAGCACGCCGAGCCATTTTCCCATAACCTTCCTAGATCGTCGATCCGGTAGCCGTCGTGATCTGTGAACATCCGGGATCCCGGACTGTCCGAATCGGACTCCGAGGGACTGTATCCTAATTGAGCAATCCATTACAACCAAGTTTTACTATTTTTTATGCGTTATTGTTTTTTATTTTATTTATTACTAATTAATTTTTTTCTATTAGGGTTAGAAATTTTTTTTTAAAAGTCAATGTAATTTGTTAATTACTTTTCATGATTTTTCCATTTATTTAACCCCATATTTATAGTTATGAAAAGAAATTATATTGTTTGAATGTCTGCTATTTTATTTTTTTCTTTTATAATTTTTTGTATCGATGAGTAAGGAAAAAACTTATTTCTATTCTTCAGTGTTTGCATACGTAACTGAATTACCGTGAAAAAAATCAGTTATGAAATAATGATATTTAATTTTATTTCATTCAATTTTTTTTTCTTCTTACAAATGTGAAAGTAGAGGGCCGTGGTGGCTCAGGGGATAGATCGTGTGTCTCCCAGCAATGACTGGTCGATTTAAATTCCGCACCCGGCTCGCACCGACCACATTGCGGACAAAAACTGTCATCAGTGGTGACGGTTAATGGGTTAAAGTACCCTTGCCGTCAGGCTTACCCTGAGAGGTTTTCGTGTTTTTTTTTCTCTGAGACGCGAATGCGAGTTAGTTTCTTCAAAAATTCCTCAATGTAGGCAAATTTCTCTCAATACTTGATCCAGGAGTTCCCTTGTCTTCTTGATCGGATTCAAAAATGTAAGGCTACAGAGTTGAACTTTAGTAGTTGTAAACTTAAAATTGGGTCGGTTGTTCAACGATGGTTATAAAATAAAATGGGAAAGTAGAGTCGAGGTGATTCAGCAGATAGAGCGATCGCCAGTGCACATGATTAGTTTCAGATATAGATAACTGTCTATTTCGTTGCAATTAACATATAACTAAATGTTTTCTGTTTTTCTGGAAAATATTGACTTTAAAAAAAAATAATAATAAATGAAAAACAATGATAAATGCGAAACAATTACCGTTTCTGGTGAGCGAAGCCTTCTAGTTTAGTATATTTGTTATAAGTTTTTGTTAATCATTTCTCTTTTCTTTTTTTTTCAATCTTTTTTTTTTTTTCATTGCATATTCTGTCTAACATGATAAATAAATACACAAATAAATAACTACACAAATTTAATGCTAGTAAGATGTAAATCAATATTGAACTTTATTTACCACATATTGTCAGACATCATAAAATGTATCTCATATTTAAAAATAATTCAATATTTTGTGATCTACATACAATAAAAATTATTCTTCATTAAAAATCGCAGTGTTTTCTTTCATTAGTATCCGCTAAATTAGGAATTTTTAATTTTGAAAACCGGTTTCGCTGCTATTTGATGCAAAATAATAAATTGATAATATTGCATTTAATAACTTCTTCTTTAATTATTGTTAATTTTAATTTCACTGCTGTATATTCTATGATAAAAATTGTTTCAAAAGTGTATCTGTTAAATATTTGCATAAATTGCTATAAAATTTTCAAATCAAAACTTATGTTCAATATTTTATACTCTCCTTATACTTTTTTTCAATTTACGAAGAATCCCCTTTTTATTTCTAATCCCACAGGGGGTAGGCCAAAGCACGATTTTTTCCAAACCTCAGAAAAGCTGATAGCGTATCATGCATCTTACCTTCAAAATTACCTTTCCTATAAGAATGAACTCCCTAGACACTACTTTACCAATACTTGAAGGTGGATATGATTGAGTAGGGGGTCTTCCCCCTCCCACTATCACGTGTGATAAAAAATCGAACCCCCTCTCTAAAGAAAGTTGTGTTGCTAACCTATAGGCACGAACTATAAAAGTCCCGTTTGAAAGTGTAGTGTAAAAAATATGATAGTTTACTGGGTACTTTGTGGTCACGATTTACTACTGGCGAATTTGTTTTGATGTCCTTATATCACACCCATCGCATTTGTTTTGAGGTGGTAAAGGGGCGGAGTTGGTCGGAGTTATTGATGTAATTTCATAATTAAGAACGGTTTGGAGCTGCTGGTTTTGTAGCGCCAACAAAATTGGTTGGAAAGTCCGCCTGGTATAAGAGCTAATTGGTTAATTAAACTGATAGTAAAATTTTGATGCATATATCTCTAGAGCAATTAATTTGCTTGTTTTGTGTTTGATATCGCTTATGTTGGGAATTTATTATTATTATGATTGTTAGCATATTTATTAACTTTTTTTTAGTTAATTTAGTGTGGAAGCTTTTTTATTTTAATTTTGTTTAGTATCGTGGTAAGAAACTATTTTTACAGTTTAACTTTAATTATACTGATTAGTTAGGGTTTATCCGAATAATTAATCAACATCATTGATAATATGAAATTTGCTTGAAAAGCATTCATTTACTAATCACATTGCTATAAAGGTTATTTGTGCTGAAATCAGGATCGGATTAAGAGGGGGGGGGGGGCTACTGGGGCTGTAGCCCTTGGCCCTCAAATTTTTAGGGCTCCACAAGGTACCACAAAAAAAAAAAAAAAAAAAAAAAAAAATTGCTTTTTGTGATTTTCTGAAAATTTTTAAACGTAATATTTTACTATCTGTAAAAATTTGGAAAAAAAAAAAGAGAGAATAAGGCATTTATTTTGATAATTTTTTATTTGGGTGGAAAAATATCGCCAAATTGGCGTTTTTTAAATAAGTTTAATGACTTTTAAAATATTTCAGTTATTTGCCTGTTCTAAAGCCCAGATGATTCTTTACGGCTAAATTGTCTATATAGTTTAGAATTATAGCTTTGTCTGAAGTCTAAAGGTACTTAAAATCTGGCTTGGCGAAAGAGTTAATTGTTAACCCTTAATATGGTTTACCATTAATATAAGTTCTTACGCAAAGGAAAATTTTTTTAAAAAAAAAGACCACATATTAGTATTTTTACACTTGACATGTTCTTACAGTACATATTCTTACACTTGAAGTGAAGCTATAATTTTAAACTATACAAGCCCTCTTGCAGTGACGAATTACCTGTCTTTACTTGAAGAAATATGTGGGTTTTGGAGCGGACACATTAACTAAATTCCAAAACTATAATTTAAAAAAAAAAAAAAAAAAATATCGCCAATTTGTGCGACATTTTCCCACTTAGATGAAAATTATCTAAATCAATGCCTTTTTCCTTATTTATTTTTTTATGTTTTCAAATTTTTATGAGCACAGATAATGCAGGAGTAAGTTTTTAAATATTGAAAAATTAGACCACAAACGCTTTTCATTTTCTCAAAACTGTGGCTGTTCTCCATCGTTTTGCGCCATTTTCAGAATAAGTGTAGAGGGCGCTTGCGAAAGATAGTTTAAATTTCACCAAACAATCTCGAGTAACTGTTGCAAACTAACAGTAGTTATAAAAATAAAAAAAAAATTTTTTTTTTGAACCTCATATTTTATTTAGCAAGCTTTTCACACTATTTTATTATTATTTTTTTTTTAATTTTGCCAAAACTATTTTATCGTTTCCGAAGGCAACTAAACTCGTTGACAGTTAATCTCTTTATTTTTACTAATTTACAATGTTGTCGAGCTGAGTGCAATTTAATTTCATTTTGATGAATGTTACGAATTACGACTATTTATTTATACATATAAAAAGAAATTATATTTGAAAAAGATTATTAATATATAAATTTATTTTTGAATTAACAAGCGCAGACGATTTGGCGTACTAAAAGAGTGATTGTCCATGAATACATTAATATGTTTTTCAAAAAAATACGAAAAAGAGTCTGATTTTTTTAATATTTTTTATATACTACATCCATTTCCCGATTGACTTTAAATTTTATTAATTAGAAGTACAAATTTACGTATTTAAGGGTTAATGAATTGGCACTGTACTTTAAAAAATCTTCATCTAATTGGCAGTTGATTGACTAATTATATTTATTTGTAACTTTCTATGGATATATGAAACAACAAAGAAAAACGTAGTTCAATGAATAGTGACACTTCTCTCTCTCTCTCTCTCCCCCTCCCCCCCCTCTCTCTCATCACTGCGTACAAAGCTACCCTTTCATAAAAATCACGTGCATATCAATACTGCTCAGTATTTATTTTTGTCATTAACGTTAAGACGATAAGCATATATTAAAACGCTGATAATATTAGCTTTGTTCAAAATGTCGGATCACGGGTGTTGGAAAGAAGAAAAAAACTGTTTGATTGTCGCGTTATTTCGGAAGTTGTTCGTATTTCCCTTTGACATGTTAAACTCACTTTTGTTATAATGGTCTTTTTAAGAAGACACAAAGACTCTTTTGAAGTAGAAAAATGGAGTTACTGTTTACGAACCAAACAAGCAGTGAGTTCATTCCGTGCGAACTGTTCGTTTTTTAAGATTAATTTGATTTGTACTGTTGAAGTATGGGGTTGCTTTTGTCATTTAAAAGAAATGAAAATAGACAAAAACACACACCATAGACTAATTTGGAAAATTTTTAATTTCGTTTTATATATGCATATGTTATTGTGAACTGGGCATTTAATTTTGTAACTTTTTAATTTTTTAATTGCGTTTATATTTGTTAATTTTTTTACTGGGTTACCCTATAATGACTAATGACTTGAAAAATCAATTTAAGAAAAACGGAATCTTAGGAAATTTAACTTTGCCAAATTTCAAAATTGACTCTAAAATTAATCAAGTTGGAACGCCGCCGCTACTTTTTAAATCTATGAAAATGCTTTTTTCTCCTAAAAATAACCTTTATTTGCCACAAAAAAACGAAGTGACTTCTGGTGGTCAAAATTAATAAACGCATGTGCAAATATCAAGTTTAAATGATCGGACATGCAGATGAAAGCATTGTTTTATAGTTTTTTTTCTCCAGTTAACTACGCCATCTGTTTAAAAACTTTCTAATTAATTTTAAAGACGTAGTAATCATATGGCTTCCTCAGTAGGGCGCAGCAAGTCACACCTTCTTTTCTTCTTTAATTAAATTTTCAAATCGTCAGTTTATGAAATAAATATTCAACTTTTTAAAAATAACTTAATTATTTAAAAAAAGAAGAATGAGTTGGTTTTGACCATAAGTAGTAGGATATTGAGAGTTCAGCTCCAGGGATCCAGTGGGTGTACTCTTGAAGGGGGTTGGGGTGATCCATCAAATGTGACAGCTACAATAGTTGAGGGTGTTTTTTTTTTCAATCTTTACTTTTTAATAAATTTTTCTTTAGTTAATTTTTTTAATTATTTTTTTAATCTTTATTTTTTAATTAATTTTTCTTTAGTTTATTTTTTTAATTATTACTTTTTAATTTTTTTTTAATCTTTATTTTTCAATTATTTTTTAAAATCAGTTTTTCAATTAATTTTTTAGATTTTGTAATTTTTTTTTCTAGTCTTTACTTTTAATTATTGTTTTTAATTAGTTGTTATGTTGCTTTACCAGCCTCTTCGTCATACATGCATGTTATAGCAGATAGATTCCAGATGAATCAAGAATAATCTCGCATTATTCGGCAATGTTTTTCTCCGCTAGAGGCGCTGCATTTTTATTTAGTTTCAAAATTTACCACTATAGGCTCTGTGATCAACCTATCAGAAAGGAGTATTTCAATGACATCACTATTTTTCAACCAATGAGCGTATGACGTTCAAGAACTATTTTTAAAAAATTATTTATAAATAAATAAATGATATCATGCACATGCTTTTACTCCAATGGAGTCATCTAAACTTAAAATGTTAGAAAGAGAATATATTAATAACTTTTCATTTTAGTTATTTTTAATATAAATATAGTTGATATAAATGACTGTAATTATTATTAACCTAATCAATATTAATTAATACATTTTTAAATAAATTGATTCAATATTAAAATAAAAATTTTATTTATTAAGTAAGTCTGCTGTGAATATTTAAAGTATTAGAATAAAGATATATTAATTTTAAATCAATGAATATTATTTTATAAGATTAGATATTTATCACCGTCGTTCGGATTTACGGATATCAATGTAGTCTTGTCATTTTTGAACCCAGAAGACAAGGGAACTCCGAGACCTTGAGACAATACATGTCTTCGAAGAGAACTTTGTGAGTGCCAACGTTGTATGAAGAGGAAAACCACGAAAAACTCCTACGCTTAGTCCGACGACAAGTAGGGGACTTGGTTTTGTTAAATGCTCCATCATTTTGAAAAATACTAACATAAATCAAATGTTGAACCATATTCTTTTTATGCGTGAATATTTTTCTACATATTTCACATATCTACAAAGTCAAATAAACGCTATTTGAATATCACACTACATTATCCGGCAGGTTTATCCTGAACATAAAAAGAATATGGTTCAACTTTGAAAACTCAGTCTAATGAAAAAAGACTTTAAATGTCATTTATGTGATAAGGTGTTTAATCGAAAGTGTAACTTGAATAGACATTTAAAAAACTCATGAAAATACGAGAAACTTTTGAATGTGAAGAATGTAAAAAGACCTTTTTTTCGAAATAATAATTTAAAGAGACACGTACTGACTCATTTAGTTTCGCATAAATTTAATTTGTGTAGTGAATCTTTTTAAGTTGAAATCTGATTTACTCAAATCATATCTGATCCATTCACACACCGTCTTGCTCAAGAAAAAGGAAGATAGATCATTCCACAAATAACAATAAAAAGATGAAAAAGAATTGTGAAAATGCGCTGGAAGTGTTTAAGAAAGAGACTCTTATTCCAAGTGAGGTAGCATCATGAGATTTACTTATAATTCATTGATGAAACGCATCCAAAACTTAACAGATAATTGACAGTGATTTAATGGAAAATCGATCTATCAAATGGTATGTGATATGCAAAGTAAATTTTATTCGTACAAACGATGATGGAGAAGAGGAAACTACTACTGGTCATTTCCATGAGATGTTTACAGCAACATATGGAGATGTTTACAGCAGCATATAATCCTTTGAGAGCAAGCAGTTACCTACCTCTTCCAAACAAAATAGCAGTATTAAGTATTCACAATGAAAAAGTTTTTCAAACTTTTTAACAAAATTTTCTATTTTTTCAGAAAATATTTATGTTTTTACAAAAAATTTTCTCTTTTAAGAAAATATTTTTACTTTTTGTTAAAAATTTGCCAGTTTTATAAAAAATATTTCAAACTTTTTAACAAAATTTTCTATTTTATCAGAAAATATTTTTATTATTGAGGGAAACTTTTTAATATTTCAGAAAATATTTTTATAAAACAAATCTCTAACTTTTAAGAAAATATTTATGTTTTTGCAAAAAAATGTTCTCTTTTAAGTAAATATATATATATATATATTTTTTTTTCGGAAAAAATCGCCTAGTTTTGTAAAAATATTTCAAACTTTTTAACAAAATTTTCTAGTTTCTCAGAAAATATTTTTATTATTGAGGGAAACTCTCTAATATTTCAGAAAATATTTTTATTCTAATATCTTGTATGAAAATATTTATGTTTTTGCAAAAAATTTTCTGTTTTAAGAAAATAATTTTCCGGTTTTTCAAAAAATAATTTATAATGTTAATAATTTTCTAGTTTTTCAAAAAAAATATTTTATATTTTTGTAATAATTTTCTAGTTTTTCAGAAAATTCTATATTTCTGAAACTTTTTTGTATTAATTATTAAAGGGTGTAATTTTTTCTTGATAATATAAACTTTTTCACCTGTGAAAATGATCAATAAAGACTAAATATATATTTTTTTAAAAAATAACATTTTATTCAAAGTTTTCCCCCAAGCACTTCTGCGAGCATACATCATAGGTTTCTTAAAAATTTAATTTTTACTATGAAAATTTTTATTTACATCTAAATGTGCTGGTAATTGAATTGAATTTTCAGAGAAATAGTTGTATTCCCACGTTCTATAATAAGTATGAAGCACTATGTTATACTTTATATTAGGACTAATTGATAAAACGTGGATACCGGACAGAAATTATCGTTGTAAAATTTTGTGAGAAAATAGATAACATATGACTCTCCCAAGTTCTGTAATCAGTATCCGTTAAAGTCTGTAGATAATTTCTGAATATTAACTCTTAATTTGAAAATAAAGTAAGTTATTTGCATTATTATAATATTAAATAATAATAAAATGAATATGTTTTGAATATGGATGAATTTATATCAGCAAAAATTCCCTTTATATGTTTCTTAGATGTAAATTAATTCATTTGTAATTTTAAGGAAATATAATATATAATGGATAATATAATGTAAATATGTCGTTATTCATTTTCTAATAGAAAGTAAAATTAATTCAAATATTTTTTCATGAGATTAAAAAAAAAGTACTCTTATATTTTAATATAATAATTAAATTATATTAGTTGATAAAATTACAAGTTTAAAGATGAAGCAAGTTTATTATTTTAATAAAAATATGATTGAATAAACACCGTAGATATATTGTTATATATTAGTTTTTAATTAGATAATAATTTTTTTCATAAATGATTTTATAGAAAATTAATAAAATTTATATTTCTTAAATATCTATATTAATACGTCTTGCAAAGTGGCAAAACTAAAAATTAGGTGAAACCAAAGGCATCTGTCCAGTTTTCAACTAACAACCATTCATTGCTAATATCATATTCACTTTTTCCTCATTAGTGTGATTGCGTAATAGATTAATTAAATCATAGTTTAATTAATTATGTTATAAATTACGTATTAGATAAATTAATTCATAGATTAATTAATTACGTAATAGTTTCCTTCATTAAAAGCAGATGACATTATACTATACGAATTTTCACATGAATAACGAATTCTCGTGTCTACTATTTATGTTAGTATTTTTCAAAATGATGGAGCATTTAACAAAACCAAGTCCCCTACTTGTCGTCGGACTAAGCGTAGGAGTTTTTCGTGGTTCTCCTCTTCATACAACGTTGGCACTCACAAAGTTCTCTTCGAAGACATGTATTGTCTCAAGGTCTCGGAGTTCCCTTGTCTTCTGGGTTCAAAAATGACAAGACTACATTGATATCCGTAAATCCGAACGACGGTGATAAATATCTAATCTTATAAAATAATATTCATTGATTTAAAATTAATATATCTTTATTCTAATACTTTAAATATTCACAGCAGACATACTTAATAAATACAATTTTTATTTTAATATTGAATCAATTTATTTAAAAATGTATTAATTAATATTGATTAGGTTAATAATAATTACAGTCATTTATATCAACTATATTTATATTAAAAATAACTAAAATTTAGAGTTATTAATATATTCTCTTTCTAACATTTTAAGTTTAGATGACTCCATTCGAGTAAAAGAATGTGCATGATATCATTTATTTATTTATATATGATTTTTTAAAAATAGTTCTTGAACGTCATACGCTCATTGGTTGAAAAATAGTGATGTCATTGAAATACTCCTTTCTGATAGGTTGATCACAGAGCCTATAGCGGTAAATTTTGAAACTAAATTAAAATGCAGCGCCTCTAGCGGAGAAAAACATTGCCGAATAATGCGAGATTATTCTTGATTCATCTGGAATCTATCTGCTATAACATGCATGTATGACGAAGAGGCTGGTAAAGCAACATAACAACTAATTAAAAACAATAATTAAAAGTAAAAACTAGAAGAAAAAAAATAATTACAAAATCTAAAAATTTAATTGAAAAACTGATTTTAAAAAATAATTTAAAAATAAAGATTAAAAAAATAATTAAAAAGTCATACTTAAAAATTAAATTAAAAATATTTAATTACAAAATAAAGATTAAAAAAAATAATTACAAAATGTAAAAAATTAATTGAAAAACTGATTTTAAAAAAGAATTGAAAAATAAAGATAAAAAAAAATTAAAAAGTAATAATTAAAAAAATAAACTAAAGAAAAATTAATTAAAAAATAAAGATTAAAAAAATAATTTAAAAAATTAACTAAAGAAAAATTTATTAAAAAGTTAAGATTGAAAAAAAAACACCCTCAACTATTGTAGCTGTCACATTTGATGGATCACCCCAACCCCCTTCAAGAGTACACCCACCGGATCCCTGGTGCTGAACTCTCAATATAATACTACTACCGTAATCGCTAACGGATATGAAGAATATGTAAACAACTTAATGTAACCTGAAAGTAAAGTGAAATAATTTCGTTTTTAAGCAAAATATCTCAAATTCTTTTTAAAAAATTGTTCCAATAATAAATTAAGATGTTTGTGTTCATTCAAATTTATTTATTGGTCAAACAAAATTCTTCCTTGTAAATAATCAGTAGTTATTATAAAATTTTCTATTGTTTTTAAATGCAAATGAACTTGCATTTGTCTTGCGTGATGGCATTCTCACCAAATAACAAATCAAGATTCAAGGCATACATATCAATTTTTACCACTTGACGAACTGGGAAAGCACTTGCAACAAATATTCACTCTTGACAGACAATAAATAATTTAATTAATAGCTCATTTATTTTTCAATCATTATCAATCCACTCCTCCCTAAGATTAAACTGCTTAATATTCAAGATGAGAAACTTTCATAATGAAATTTAAATTTGATATTTAATTGTGTTGTGGGATACTTAGTATGGTAAGACACGCCCATATTTTAATCTCATTGTCATGACGTTCCATGTTCCTTATGATGCATCAGTCATAATTCGTCATTTTAGTCACGTTGGTGTTGTAGGATTGAATGAGATTTTCATTGTTTGATTGACAAAAAATTGTTAAAATTTTAATATTTCTGTACCTAAGGCGTTTAGTTATCAAAAATCATCTATCATTTTTCCCCAACTCAGAATTAACTTATTACTGCCGACTGTATTACTTTTTTATGTTACTTAAAAAGACTATGAATATAATAAAACAGTTTAATTAGTTTTTTTTTAATGGAATATTCTGAATACACAGTTGTGTGAAAAAAATCTTTGATAGTAGATATTTTTCAAAATAGTGTACCGGTCAGAAAGAAACTTTAAAACATATTTGCTATACAACCCTGGTTCCGTACCCAAACGGGATTTTTTTGAAATGTTATGTAGGAGCGCTGGTATTACAAAATCTTAACATTTAGAAATTAACTAAAAAGAATTCCAAAAGGCATATCATTTTTTATCGTCTTTATTTATTTTAGCAGAAATAACACAGAAGATATCACAAAAGCTGGGGTGAACAGTTATAGAAACTTACTAAGTTAATTCCAAAAGGAAACACTTCAAAATTACTTTGAATATTTGTTATTTTTCCTCGCAATTTAATCTAACAAAATCTAATTTTATTCTCGTATATTTATAATCATATATATACCTATACACAAATCACATATCTGTATAGACAAATTTATGAACATTCTAGTACAGAATTTTCTGGAAATTAATCCAACAGACGTTTTTGTTTGTTTATATCTAAAAAAGGATTTAAAGCATAAAACCGAACGATATCAAGATGAGAGAATTATCTTATAGCCTGCATTGAGTTATAAACTTACAGGTACAAAAGCCCCGTGGCAGAATCACGGCGATATTGTCGCAGAACGTTGTAAAGTTCTTGCAGAAAGATTTTTCTTTTGAAAAATAAAAATAAAAAATTTACTTTTCCTTTCTCCTGACATCTGCACGCAATACTTGAATCATGCATTTAGATAATCAATTTTTGACGTGCTCAATTTACGCCGATAGTATCGTAAATCGATGTAATGTTTGGATTGTATTTGTGGCTGGTATTGTTATTGATTTTCACGTGGTTTTTAAATATATAGAAAATTCGGAATATGGAAAATTCGAATTTTGCATTTGAGTATTTTACACAATAATTCTATCGATTTTTTTAGCAGTTATTGCTACTGATTTCTCCATAGTTTTTAAATCCGCTATTTTTTATGCGATGTTATTTATTACAACAACCTTATCTTGAAACGAAGCACGCATTTGAAAAGTCCGATTCGCGTGATTTCGTCGTCGATCTTTTTTTCGGCGATTACTACTATGGATTTCATGATTTTTAATTTTTTTTTATTGTGATGTTTATTTACAAAATGCCAAGAAGGAAATACAAGAATATCATCCATAATATTAGAATAAAAAATTATTACATGTTCAATTTAAAAAAAATGTTTTTATTTTTATTTTTTTTTTTTTGTAAACAAAGCTCTTTTGTAATTTTAAATAAGTAACAAATATGTTTGTTATCATTAAAAGTATCTTGTAGAAAGATATTAGTGCTAGAGTTTTGTCGCAGATAGCTCGAAAAAATTCTTCCATAGCTCAAAATGGATGTTAACTTGAAAGAATGAATGTAATGCCAGACTGATTAGAAAAGTATTCTATTAATATATTTTTAATATTTTTTTTTAATCAAAATTTTACTAGTCTATTGCAATGTGCTTATGCTTTTAGGCAAATTATAAAATGTGTGACGAATTACTCAGACTGATTTCGTTAGGCTTATTATTATAATATTTTAGTGAAGCTATTTACAATTAGAATAAAGGTATGTTAGCTCACGGGATAAGTCTAAAAAGTAGGCTTATACATTTAAATACCATAAAAAAATTTTTTTTCTTTTTTTATTTATGAGATTTTAGTACTGTCTTATGGATAATGTTACCCCGTTGTTTTAGTCTCTTTTCTAACATCTTAGATGTATAATTGTGTGGTGGGTGGATTAAAACACACCCATATTTAAATCCCATTGCCATGACTTTTAAGTTCCGTGTTCTTTATGAAGTATCGGTCATAATCACCTATTCTCATCACATTATTTTGTGTGATTCTAACTTTCTTTGTTTGATTGATGACACAAATTTTTAATACTCTTAGACTTGAGGCATTTGATTATTAAAAATGAGTTTAATCTCTCTCTCTCTCTCTCTCTCTCTCTTTTTTTTTTTTTTTTTTTTTGCTTAACAAAATTAATATTACTGCTTAACAAAATTAATATTACTAAAAAGTTTTTTTTTTTTTTTTAATTTAAAAAGTTTTTTATTTTATTTTTTTCTTCAAAAAGATACTGTTTAACCACGAAATAATGCAGACATGTGCAATTTTTTTCCCACATAAAAATAAATGAAACAAGTTTGACTTACGAAATTGCTAATATTGACTAACGAAGACTAATTGAACTTATATTTTAATGTAAAAAAATAAGTTAAATTGCAGTGATGAGAGATGTTTCCTTTCTATGTTTTTTATAAATTAAAATAATTTATAAATTTAAACGCTTTTGTTAAGAATTATAGTAATATATGTAGCATTTTAATTCGGGGGTTCGCGATTTTCTTACTTTTGTGTGTGGCCTTTTAAGATCTGTAAAAAAATTGAGTTTTTTTTTGCAATTTTCCTCTTTATCTATGATTGATGAAGAAATAAAATAATTTTTAGATGTCTTATGAAAATGTTTTCTAGGAAATGATATTCTCAAAAATGTAAAGAACTACTACTAGTTTTTTATGAGCAATGCTTACGTATTATATTAATTCCCATTATCAGATATTCTTATATTGAAAATAATCTTGGGTATAAAACATAAATAATAAACACAATAATAATTTTATAAGCCTAGGAGGTTGGGATTTGTTTATCTTTGTTAACTAGAGGGAAAAGAGGTTTCATAATCACCTAAAATATATTTTTCGTGATAATTGAATTTCTCCTTTCCTTTCTATTAGGTTTTAATCCGTTCTATTAATTTTTTTTTTCTTTAAATTTTAGCATAGCTTTAGTGTTAGATTTGTTTTTGTTTTGTTAACTCATGATGTATGCTTTGAAATTAGTATATTGAAATGGTAAATAATATATTTGATTGACTGTAATAATGTATTCATCAATATATGAAGTAATTTATAACTTCATATACTTATTGAGAAAGCAAAGCTATAAAGATGATTTTAAAACATAAACTATAATTTATGAAAATTAGTTTTGATTTTTGTCTTTATTTTACCAGTTACAGATGTTTATTATTATTACAGAGCAAATGATTGTGTGCTTCATTCACAAATCAAATTTATTTAAGAAATAAATTATGAAAACTATATTAATAATATTCCATCAGGTTTCTGAGTCAAAGTTTTTCTTATAACACGATAAGAATTTTTTCTTTGAAAATTTGTTTTATATTTTCTGTATGAGGTAATCTAAATGTTAGGCAAGATGATTAAGATTCACATTACTCAAGCTAATATATTTTCATATCGTGGGAAAAAGCTACATTTCTTATGAAGTTATGAATCAATCTATTTCGTGTTAAATAAATACATTTCCAGGAATTCGGATTTTCACAGCGAATAAATAAAGAGATAAAAAATGAACTTCTGATTAAAAAATATGTTGACTGCTAATATACTTTCGTGAAAAAAATATAAAAATATTGCTTATATTAAATTATGACAGTATTAATTAATAGTTTGGTTTTATTTTGCAAATAGAAATCAGAATTATAGAAAAAGAGCCGTTTTAATTTTATTTATTAGAGGTAATACATGCTTTTTGTAATTTTGTTTTTATTGTTGATAAAAATAGACAAATCGTAACCATCTTACCTTTTCCTTTATAAATTTTTTTAAACTAATTTGTTTTTTTCAAATCTAATAATTTTTGATGACTAAACGAGTTAGTCTTAGCATTTTTCATATAACTTTGTCTGCAAACTTGAACCCCACTTCCATTGTCAGCAAAAGTAGGTAAATTATAACCCCTAGTCTAAGTTCTTTTTAAATTTTTTTAAAAATTTATTAGAGGTTATTAATGGTAAAACGAATTTATTTTTATACGTAAGCATTGCTGCTATCCCCTTATCAGCAAATTTGAAACCTTGCCATCGTTAGTAAGGATAGATAAATTTTAATTTTTTTTTAAATTAATTTTTTCAAAATTCAGAAATTTTTGCATATTACTAGGTCTTTTTAATGATAAAACGAATTTAATTATTTACTTTACTTTTCATTAATCATATTCCCTCTTCCTTGACCAAAATAATATACAAATTGCTAACACAATTTTTTTTTTTTTTTTTTTTTTTTTTTTTTTTTTTGTGCATAATGCATAGGTATAATTGAACTGCCCCAATCAAAAGAAAAATTTTGTTGTTCTTGAGTTATGCATCATTGTATAAGGTGTTTTTTTTTTTTTTTTTTTTTTTTTTTTTTTTTTTTTCTCTGGATAAGAGTTTGATTGGTAAAATAAAGAGGTAACATTGAAAAGTATATTTTGGTTGGAAAATCTGTTAACTAAAAATAAATAATAATTTTTTTTTTTTCTGTACAGTTTGATGACGTCAAAAAAGAAATAATTGAAAATACTATGTGGGGTACTTTAAAAAATAAATAAGGTGTTCTGCTTTTCTTTATTGACCAGCGATTTTCTATCTTGTGATTTTAGTGTCCAAGACAGCGCTTAGCAGATTTTTTTTTTTTTTTTTTTTTTTTTTTTTAAAGGAAAAAAAAAAAAACTTCTGCAATATTTCAAAGCAGTGGTGAGCAAAGGTGTTAGGATAGGCGGTCTGAATTCCTCGGTTCGATACTATTTAAAAAAGGAGTAAAACGCACTAAAAAGGACAAACAAAAAATTAAGATCAAAGAAAAGTTGAAAATGTATACTATAAATATATCTTTATTGTTGATATATTTGTTTTTATACAAAAACAAGCTATTATTTCAAACTAAGTCTTACTTTTTTCAAAAATGTAAAAAAAAAAAAAAAAGAATATTAATTACTTAAATTGTTTACAAATCGAACGTGATAAAATATTTTGCTTGAACCAAATGTTTACCAGTTAAACAAAAATTCTATTTCATCATCAAAATAAAAGTAGTCAGTAGTTTTTCAAATTTTAGAGTCCTTGGTTGTCGATTCGGTGCCCTATTTGGATGTTTGGAACTGTTTAACCGTTTTTACTCTCTGGCACGCCAATGTTTCAACGTTTTATACAGTTTTTAGACGAGGAGTAATTACGATATATGTCTATGGGACAAATTTCGTGTGAGCAGAAAATGTAATTAAATTATCTACCCAGTATCTAAATTATATCGCTAATTTTATAAATGATTTTCTGAAGCATCTAAGTTTCTAAAAACTCTCCATGCACCTAATATTTCGATAAAATGACTATCACAAAACAATTCTAAATAAGAACTATTTTTTACTTTAGCTATAGCATCATCGCAGTAGCATATAGCAGTATCGATTTGTTGGATTTTATTCCTTGGATTAAAGGTTCAAGCTAAATGGCGTCAAATGAAATAAAATCTTATCAATTTTAAGCTATAGCATAAAAGACTAATGAAACTTTTTTTAGCTATTGATAGTAATAATCAGTCTACGAATTTGATATTCCTTCTACCTGGAAATAACAGCATTTTGCTAGGCAAATATTTTCACAATTTTTATCGCTTGAAAGAATTTTAATCGCAGTTCAATAATGATTGGTTCAATAATGAAAACATCCATTTGTACAGCCTTCGAAAGCAATTCTTTGACGATTACGCGAAAAGAACGTAACCTAGAGCACGAACCAATCACTCAATCCCTCTATTTGATTAAGCAAATGGCAATCGCGTTTGGATTGATCATGCAATCAATGGCAGTAATGAGAAGCTATAATATGTGACCGAAACAATGGCAGATTACATGAAAGCGGTTCTTCTTCTTTCAGACAATGATAATTAAGTATCATTGCCGCTCTGGCCTCCTGAAACAGATTTCAGAAGATCTGCACCTGCCTTTCTCTTTTTCGAATATCGATTTGTTGGATTTTATTCCTTGGATTAAAGGCAGAGCCTGACTGAAGCAGGGGCAGTTGTCCCGAGCCCCACGTCAGAGGGGGGCCCAAATCAAATAGAAAGTTTATTTTACGCTTCCTTCTTTAATGAACTTTTTTAAAACAAAATATCAGTATAGTTTAAAATCCATTTTATGTTAGTTTCTCTATTTATCTATCGTATGACCACACAAAAAATCCATATTTCGTAAATCTATGGCTTTCTAGGGCGGAATTCAACTAAATTTTCGCAATTATGACGGACAAATTTGGCCAAACAAAAGCCTGTGTTTTTACATATCGCAAAACGCAATATCGCTGGTTCAAAACTAAAACGACACATCTGCAATGTTAACTCAATTGGAGATGTGTCGTTTTAGTTTTTAACCAGCGATATGTTTTCAAAAATACGATTTTCTGATTGGCTTAATTTAGCCTTTGTAATTAGCGAAAATTTAACTGAATTCCGCCCTAATGTCAGCAATGATATGAATTTTTTGCAGCTAGATGACAAAGTTAGCAATCAGTTATCCCATTGTTGACCGTAAAATATCATTTATTTAAATTTTCTTATTATAAATTTAAATAGCATTTTTGTCAAATATTGGCTCTTCTGATGTGCTATAACCTTTAATGGTGGACATAGAATTGTCCTAAATTGAACAGAACTATATTCGTCTGACCATTGAAGGGACTTTATAGCTATTTTAGGTTCTAGTCAATTTTCTTGTTATATATCTATAATGAAAAGAAAAAGTTAAATACCTCCATAAAGTTCGGTTCCGGATTACTATAAAGTAGTGAAGTAGAGGGAGCCCCCAAATAAGTTTTGCTCCGGGCCCCAATTAGGCTAAGTCGGTCCCTGATTAAAGGTAAATGGTGTCAAATGAAATAAAATCTAAATACACAAGCACCAATCCTAAAACTTTTTTTTTAAAATGAAATTTACAAAAAAAGAGGAAGCTGCAATTTAAACTCTACACTTCACGGATTATTCTGATTTGTATTAATTCTTCGATTATCCATTAGTAAGAGTTTTCCCCTAGAGTTTAAGATTGATTGAGTAAAATGAATTGAAGCCGAAACAAAAAATAATAATAATGATAATAAAATTAATAGAAAAATGAGAGACGCAATTCGCATTACATGTTAACTAGATATTTGGGACGATATCGATGTTTAAGATTTTAGCCCTTATTTTGTCGGATAATGAAGTGAAATAAAAACATTTAAAGCTAAAATTGTTAATCCAAAACATGTCACTTCTGATTTGTATAGATCCTTCCAAAATGCATTTTTAAGATTTAATTTCACGAATAATGCAATCAATTTCTTGAAAATGCGGAAAACTGTTACTAAGTTTGTATGTTTGGCTAATTTTATGGAATTCAAAAGAATTGAACCGAACTTTTTGAATTTATTTAATTTTTATTGTATTGCAAAAATCGGAATTCGCAGTTTTGCATGACTGCTAATTAACTTTCGATTTTTGCACTTCGCCAAGTTAAGTTTAGAACTTATATATCTTGCTTATGATTGCAATTATATACACTGACTTAATAGCGGTGGGAAAAAAATGATTGATTATCGATATTTTTTTTAGTATGCTTTCATTTGTAAAATAATTCATCAGCATATAACTTGTTTTGTATCTTGGAGATATTTTAAAAAACTCTTTGAAAGTTTTATCTTTTTCTTACTTATCATAAAATTTGAAATATGAAATTTTATTCAAATGTGAAAATTTTTATTACTAAGTAATGATGTTGGTAGAGTTCGCGGAAAAAATACGTTTATAAGAAATTTCAGTAACATACATTAAATTTTTTAATTAATGTTCATACAGTTATGTTATTTAGCATTATTTTACATGATTAAAGATTTAAATAGTTTTTAAAATCCAAAAAACAAATCAAAAACTAAATATTGTTTTTTTTTTTGTTTTTTTTTTTTTCTTCCAATATTTCTATATTCTCTTCATTAACAGCATAACTTCACAAAAACTATCTATATATATATTTCTCTTACACGGCCCCATAAAAAATCCTCATTACAACTTCCCGAATGGCAACGTTAGAAAATCGACCAATGATTGCATCTAAAAATGTCATGCCAAATCTAGCTGAGGTGGCTCAACATATAGCGCTTTTAAAAACGGAAACAATAACCAGAGTGAGCATTATCAGGTTGTTCAATTCAGCTGCGGCAAAAATAAAAATAAACAACTTAAAAAATAAAACTAAACAACTTAAAAAATAAAAATGCTGTTGCCAGCCATAGAATTTTTTGAAAGTTAACTTAGCAACATAAATCAAAATTATGATACCTGAGCGCTTGACGTAACAAATCCTTCAATTCTATAAGTGCAAATGCCCTAATTAACAATTGCAATTTCAAATTAATATTGAAATGTACAGGTTTAGAATTTTCTACAGTGAAAAGTTTTCGGAACTTCAGTATTCAAAAAAGTATACAAAAGCTAGACGTTAAGAACCTATCCAATGAGCGAGCAAAGCGAGCATTGGATTGCGAAGCAATCCAAAATGAACTGCGAAAGCAGTTCCGGGGGTTGGTGAGCGCCAGCGAGCAGAGGGCGAAGCCTCCTAGTTAGTAATAATGCTTTAGTTTGTATTGTTATATTAGCATTATTATGAGCATTAATTAAATTATTATAAGCATATATATAAAGCATTATTGCTATTAGTAATAATGCTATAGTTTGCTTTTACTAGGCTTACTTTTTAGTTTGCTTGCGTTTAAAGAAATATTAATGACAAAAAAGGTAGACTTGCTTTTAGTCAAACATTTATTTATTTAAATGGTGCGGTAACCTCTAAAGAATACGTGTTTAAATAATTATTTTCAAACGATTTGGAAGCGTATTTAAAAAAAAGAATATATGCTTGTTTTAATAATTACTTCTCGTAAATAGCGTTTGATGCACACGAAAAAAAAAATCCTAAACAATAAATTATAACCCTTTTTCTATCTCATCCCCATTGCCCTTCAGCATTTATGAACGTGACTAATTAAGATGGACAGCTCCAAATCTAGTTCTTTAGCTTCTCACACAGTATTGAACTATGTATAAAAACCTTAAGTTTTTTTTGTTTTTTTTTCCCAAATTAAAAAACAAAATTGTCGGAATTCTGTAAAGAGTTGTCTTGTATATCTCCAGGGGTTCGTTGACAGTGCAGAAACAGGTGGCTAGTCGTCCTGATCACGTACATTTCCCCTGAATGAGTTCATTACTGTTTTAGCTTCAGTTTTTTTCGTTGATTTTCTTATTTCTGTTTAATTATTCAATCACTTGTAGATTAAACAGATGTAAGTGAAGCTATGGCGCTCATCTGTAATCATTCTTAATTTGATATTTGTGTGTGCTTGTGTTTCGACTTAGGGGTGATGTTCTTTTTTTACCTTGCCGGTTTCAAACCGGTTTCGTTTTTATTTAAACTCGCTCATGATATTAAATAAATATCTGCCCACTGGCGATATTCATTTCATTGAAATGAAGGGGTAAGGCCGGCGACCTTTTGCTGGAGAAGTATTATTTCTTCGAAATTATATTTCTAAGTGGTATCGGTCAAGTGTACTAAAGCTTATTTTCATAATCGATTTCAAATTGTCTGTTTTTCGCATTTTATTATTTGACTAGATGAACTAGCTGTTTTCTTATATAATAAGCGTCTTATCAGTTTCATTGTAAAAAGTCCCATAATTTTGTTTGTTTTTCCTTTTAATAAACCATTATATATATTATTTTAATGTGCATAAATTATATATTTTGCAGATTTTATTTTAATTTTAAAATCATCGTTGAACAGCCGACCCAATTTTGTGTTTACGACTGCTAATGTTCAACTCCGTAGCCTTGTAATTTTTAACCCAATCCAGAAAACAAGGGAACTCCTGGAACAAGTATTGGGAGAAATTTGTCTTCTTGGAGGACTTTTAAATGTAACTAACCCGCATTTTCGTTAAATGGAAAGGAAAACCTCACACAGTTAGCCTGACGGCAAGGGGACTCTAACCCATCATCCGTCTACCACTGAGGATATTTAACGACAGCAGTGTAGTCGGTGTGAGCCGGGGGCGGAATTCGAATCGACCATCCATCGGTGGGATTCAAACCCCGAACCCGGTTCACCTCATTAGTAGGCGAACGCTCTATCTCCTGAGCCACTACGGCTCTTATTTATTTTGACTATTATTGTCTTGGCAATTTCGACGTGCTATATCACTTAAAATTAATAAGGTAACAAAGCTCTGTTGCTGCTATTTCTCTCTCTCTGTCGCCTCTATTTGTCTCATTTATTTATTTTTGTATTAATATTTTTATTTTTTAAGAATTGTTTGTTATGTTATATTTTAAATAAATTATTGAAGCCATATTTTAATTCTTGTTCAACTTCAGAACTACTTCAAACATGTGAAGTTAAATTAAAAGTTTTTATTCATTTCGACAGAATTTATATCAATGTTCTATCGCTACATGTTCGATATTCTATTAAATCGATTAAATAGCACTCTCTGCATTTTTTTTTCCTATTATTGTTGTATGAAGTCATTAATATATTCTTTAAGCATTCAGAAAGAGATAAACTTTCAAAGATGGTTGAAAATTGACTATATAATTTTAATTTCTTTCCAACTCATCTTTACTCTGATAGCAATTGTACCACAACTTTTGTCACACTATACCGCTCAGAACCTGTAAAATGTACATTTCTTGGAACTTGATTAAAACTAATCGAGTAGCATTCACGTTGTTTTTGGTTTTTTTCTTCTTCTTTCTTTTTTAACGAAATTGATGTAAATCAAAATCAAATAAGGCTATCATTGACTTTTTATTTATTTATTTTATGTGACCTATATTTGGATAAGTTGTTTGCATATACAAAGCACATACTTTTTTTTGCACCAATATTTGTCCGTTACCTTAATAGACTGACTAAAAAGTCTTATAGTCTTCTATGTTGCTATTAAAAGACATTGATTGCTTGCATCCTTTCATTCGTTATTTATTTATTTTTTTCATTTTTTTTTTTTTTTTTTATGTTTGCAGCTTTATAAGTTGACGAACAAATGATTTTGATGTTGATTCTGAAATTTGGAGAGAATAAATTATCTCATTTCTTAAACAAAACGCTGTAAATGTTGCCTTTTTATGCATTGTTAATAGTTGGTTTTTTATCATTGGTTATTTCTAGAACACTCAGAAAGTACCAAGAGTTTACTCTAAAAAATTAAAAAAAACACACATCAAAGCTTCCATGAACTTTTGATTTAATGTGTACAAAATTCAGTTGATATATCGTTTGACGCTAATGTAGATCGGTTTGGATAATTAAAAACGAAGATTTGAGGGCAAACGATATTCTCTGATTCTTGTAATTGAATTGTAACTAGAAAACTTGTCTTCAGAAAAAGTCGTCTGATTTATTAAACTATGTTGATGGAGTGAGAGAATATAGCTTAAATTCTCGTTTGAAACCGACTTGAAATGATACAACCAACTATATCATCAGCTGAAAATGGGAAACGCCCTTAACCTCAACTGAATTTTCGAGAGCACTTGCCTTTTCATATGTCTTCACATTTCTCATCATCTCATTCTCCTTTGTCATTTCGATTTTACCATTCTGCATTCCTCCCATGAATTGTTTTTTGGGTCGCATCGGTCATTCCTTCTGGCCCTAGGGCATATTATATTATATATGGGATATCGTATTTGTTTTGTGCTCGACCGTTGGGTGTGGTTCCTTTTTGGGTTCTTAGATGCAAGAATCTTAAATGAACTCTTCTCTAAATGGTTGATTTTTTTTATTGTCTTGATTTTTTAGGAATCTTTAAGAGTGTATTTGGTTTCTGTTGAAATTCGAAGCATTGTGTCTTGTAGTTGTAAGAATACTTTCCGTTCTTTATCTTGAAATATTTATCCTGAAACCGATTCTTTCCGTTCATCTCTTAGAAATTTTTATAATGAAATCGCTCAAAGTTGAAAAAAATATTTTTCCTTCGCTGTCAAAAATTTTTTTATCAATTAAATCGCTTGGAATTTTGAGGAAATTCTTTTTGCGTTCATCTATAAATTTTTATAAGGAAATCGTTTGAAGTTGTACGAATACTTTTCTTTCATCAAGTTATTTTTGTAATTATATCGCTGGTAGTTGTAAAAATTATTATAGCTAATCATTTAAAATTTATTAGTATGAAATTGCTTGAAAGTGTAAGAATTTCTTTCTCTAAGAAATTTTAAAATAATGTAGTTCCCCGCTGTATCAAGCTTGTTGGAAGACAAGAAAAAGAATATTACGAACGTCATTTTATAGTAACGAAAATTTTCAATTACATTAGACTAAGTTGATAAATGATCGAAGCTGTCATCGTTGTTTCGTAGATTTGCAAAAGGTGATCAGGAGTTCAATTCTTATTGTTACCTCTAAGAAACAAAAGTAAATGTTCAGGTATCGTGGCATCAGATTTCTTGCATACACAATGAATTTGTAGAATATACTACGTATTAGTAATTCTTTTTGTTTTCTTTTGTTTCTCAAAGAAACAAAATATTTCCAAGTTTGTTTTTTTCCGAGAGAGAGAGATAAAAAGAAAGCAACGCGATGATTTAATGAGAAGCTATTGTGCCGTTACTTCTAAAGTATTTATAAAGTTTTCTAATTTCACTATAAAAAAAATTGTGCAGATTTTGCAATAGAAAAAAAAAAAACATTACAATCATCGTATATACTAAAAAAAAAAAAAAAAAAAAAAAAAGGTACATAAAATAATGTACTGCTGTTGGTTATCTAAGTTGTTAGTAGTCCAGGCTTGTTAGCAGTTCAATGGAATATCTCATGGCGTCTGCAAATTTTTATGGAAAATGTGAATTTAAACTAGTATACGTTTGTGACAAATACGGGTTTTTTTCTTTCATATTTCTTCCAGGGTTATGTTTTTGAAATGAAAAAACATGCTTTTTGAATAAATATTTTTACCCCGAATATCAAAGCAAAAACTTTTCGGTTACTTTTTTAAATCTATTGGTGTGTATTGGTCATTGATTGTAGAGAAAAAAAAAATTTAGTACATTTTTATTTAAAAAAATTTAAAACCAATTTTATTGCTTAGAATCCTGACATCTACTTAGTATATTACCCCTATAGAAATTTTCTATAATGTGGTATTATTTCAAAGAAATATGCTTAAATTGTATTTACTAAGACACAAAAAAAGCTTCGTGTATGAAAAATATTTTATTTAAGAAATAAAATGGTGCGTATATGCTTCGTTTCGAAATGAATGGGCAAACCAGTCAATTGAAGATTAGTTTGTTTGTTTTTAAATGAAATTTGTTTTATTTTTGCTTTATTTTTAGAACTTGCTACTTTTATCCATCATAAAAACATGTGATTAATCTCAAATAGAATACTGATACATATTAAAAAAATTCGAATTTGTCCCTAACATTCAAGTTAAGAAACCAGAGTAGTTTAAAAATTTCTCATGTTTGTTGCAAATTGAATAACTGATATTTTATAGATGTCCTTAAAACCCTTGACAATAGCAGTCAAATAAAATTAGTGAAAAGTGTACGTCACAGTTTTAATAGAAAATTTTTTTAAAAGGTGCGTTAACACACCTTTGGTCGAAATGTGTTAAAACTATATTGTGTATTATCTAATTCTAACATATCATTTTATGATCAATTTATACCTGTGAAGAGAAATTTTTTTTTATTATTTAGCTTTTATAATAATCTTCCTAATACTAATTATTTTACAAATTTTCAACGGAAGTGTAAGTTAGGTTCAGGTGTTGTAAATAAAATATATTTTTGAGTATAACTTTCACAAAAAGTATTAGCTGCGCAAACTAGCGATTAAATTCTTTTATCCAGAATGTTAGCTTTATTTATGGAGCTTGCAACTTCAATCCCTCATAAAAACATACGATTAATCTCAAATGAATAGAATAATTATAAATTTTCAAAAAGTCGAATTTATCAATAGCCATTTCAAGAGTAGTTTAAAAGTTTATCAACAGAAAGTGTTTACTAAAATTGAATGACTGATATTTTATAGATGTCTTTAAAATCCTTGACAATAGCAGACAAATACAATTAGGGAAAAATGCACGTTCAGTGTTAATAAAAAATATTTATTGAAATGGTTTGTTTACGCACTTTTGGTCGAAATGTGTTAAATATATATTACAAAAATCTTAGAATTCATTTTGAAAAGCCTTTTTTTATCTAATTCTCACAAAATTCATTTTATTATCAATAATGTTTAACCATCACAATTTTTTATTTTATTTTCATATGTGTTAACTTTATTATAAACTTTTAAACTCTGGTTATTTTTATAATTTTTGACGGAAGTAGCTGCTGTAAATAAAATATTTATATGTATAACTTTCACAAAACGTAATAGTTGCGCAAATAAGCGAAGAAATTCTTTAATCCAGGATGTTAGCTTAAGGATTACTCACATTGCAGTTTTTTGCTTACTCAAACAGTCTATATTTCTTTAATCCGTGTTTATGATCTTCTGGTGGCGCATTTCGAACTTAAAACGTTCGAGAACAAAAAAAAAACAACAAAAAAAAACGAGAGTACTTATGGTAATATTTACACCGCTTGCTACAAGTATTTTCATCGCCGCACCTACATCTCCAACTTTAAAAAATTCAGGGGTGTGTACTGATTTTTGGAAGACAGCTCTTTTTTTTATTATTTTTTTTTTATGTGTGTTCTAGACTCTTAAAGCACCCCAGTGAATTCGACTAAAGATTTCCGCCCTCCCTATGCGCTGTCTGTTTAAAGCTTTTTTTACTGTAATTTGTGGGTGGAGAGTCCACGTTTGAAGTTCAAATTGTCTTTTATGGGACATGACGGAGCACCATCAAAAACAAGTCATGTCTGGCCATGAGAAAATTTAAAATTTCTTCTTTGTTACTAGTCTTTCAAGGTCTCATCTTTAAAAGAAGAGTTTAAGTAATTTCAATTATATTAATCCTTAACCCTTTGACGCTGATGGGACATCAATGTCCGTCCCTTATATATTTTTTTCTGACGCTCTAATTACAAGCAAAAATATATTTCGGTATTTTTTAATTACATAAAACAGTCTAATACGAGGGTTGCTATTTATATTTCTGGCCTTGGCAACAGTAAGTGTTGCTAGGTGACCGCAGACGATTTTAATCGAAAGTTTGATATTTTTAAACATAAATTCAGCAGACGATTTACCATTATAGCTTCATTTGTGTTGTTGACAGTAAATTGAAAAGTTCTTCTCTTTCAAAAAATGGAATTGAATCGTGAACATTTTCGTGCCATTATTTTTCATAACTTTCGACGTGGATTGTCAAGACAAGAGTGCTTCGATGAACTTAATTCTTTATTCAGCGATAAAGCGCCATCCGACAGCACTGTAAAAAAATGGTATAACGAATTTAATCGTGGTCGATGTTCGATCCAGGACGAATCCCGTGCAGGTCGTCCAAAATCCGTTGTTGTGCCAGAAAAGATCGATGCTGTGCGTGAACTGATAAAGCAAGATCGTCATGTGACATACCGTGAGATAGAGGCGTCTTTGGACATTAGTATGACTAGCATCAATAAAATATTGCATGAACATTTGAGCGTAAAAAAATTTTTTTAGCGTTGGATCCCGCATAATCTGATAAACGCTCAAAAAAAGGCTCGTGTCGATTGGTGCAAGGAAATGTTGGAAAAATACGTTCAAGGTACATCAAAGGCTGTGTATAACATCTACACAGGTGACGAATCATGGATCTATGCATATGAGCCGAAAACAAAACAGCAATCAACTGTATGGGTCTTCCAAGACGAGGCAAAACCAACAAAAGTTGTTCGAGGAAGAAGCACATCGAAACAAATGATTGCCTGTTTCTTCGGCATTAACGGTCATGTGGCAACAGTGGCGATAGAGCAACGCAGGACGGTCAATTCTGAATGGTACACGACCATTTGTTTGCCAGAAGTCATCGGAGAAATTCGAAAAAAGCAGAAGGACAGGTGAATCATTCTTCATCATGACAATGCGAGCTCTCACACATCGACTCAAACAAAGGCATTTCTGACGGAGCGAAAGATCGAACTGATGGGTCATCCGCCGTACAGCCCTGATTTGGAACCCAATGACTTCTTCTTATTCCCACACATCAAAAATAAATTACGTGGACAACGATTTTCGACCCCCGAAGAAGCGGTTGATGCATTCAAAACGCATGTTTTGGAGTTACCTCAATCGGACTGGAAAAAGTGCTTTGAAAATTGGTTCAAACGCATGCGAAAGTGTATTGATCATCATGGAGAATATTTTGAAAAACAATAAAACCAATTTCGATCCTACATATTTGTTTTTTCATTATTAGGCCAGAAATATAAATAGCAACCCTCGTAGTTACCAGGGGTATGTCCAGACATTTTGTGAAAAGGTCCGTTTTTGTAAAAATTGTGAAAAAGTTACTCGAAATTTGTGAATATAAAATAAACGTTAAGTCACATTCTTTCAACCAGGGTCCGCTTTTGTGAATTTGTGAAAATAGGGTCCGTTATTGCAAAAAAAAACTTTTTCAAAGAGTTTTTAAATTGTAAAGACATACAATATTATGCTCAACATTGTAAAATTATAATTAAAAAAATTAAATTTTAAAAAATAAACAGCAAATGCAGCTACTAAATTAGCGATGCAACATACAAATGTTTGTTATTTAGCCTTATACTGCTGAACGCAGAATAGGCTAAAATTACATTCTATTCGGACGAATAAAGGAAGAAGCGTCTGCTGAAGACAAAATTTAGTTCGTTTACATCTGTCCTTCTCTCCCCCCCCCTTCCTGGGAAGGGTTTATTCGATTAACAAAACAATAATGAAGATAAACAAATTTGTGAAGGGTCCGATTAAAAGATAAATTATTTTGTGAAGGGTCCGTTTTTAAGTTAAAATGTTTTGTGAAGGGTCCGTTTTTATGAAAATATATTTTGTGAAGGGTCCGTTTTTATGAAAATATATTTTGTGAAGGGTCCGTTAACGGACCCAAATTTCTTCTAAACAGACTCCTGGTTACTAAAAAAAAAAAATTAGATTGTCGGAATTACATTTGTATTAAAATATAAAATCCACAAAAAAAAAGCAGTTTGAATGTTTTTTTTTTTATTTTTTTTATTTTTATTATCAATAATTGATTTTGTAAATTAAAGGAATTTTGATGATGATTAATTGTTAATCTTAGATCTAAATAACTGCAAAGAAGTGATAGTTGAAAAATTATTGCTTGAGAGTGAGCCATTTTTGGAAGATTTTGCCTTCAACGCAGAAAAAGACACCGGTGTTTTTATGATTTCATATTATTTAAATGCAAAATATAAAATTTTTTAAACTTATTTTGATAAACTAATGCAAGATAAAGAAAGTATGTTTAGTAAAATTTTTGCATCAAAGGATTAAAGGAATAATGCCGTAGTTATAGCGATATAAAATCATTTTATTATTTTTATATATTTTATAATAATTAATTTAATGATAATTAATGTTTTAATTATAATAAATTAATAAATTTTCACTAAAATAAAATTTTTTCTTCTTATTTACTTGATATTAAAACAGTGTCTTTTCTGTTTAGTCAATGCAAAATCGTTTTGGAATTAATATTTGTAATGAACCATTAAAAAATATAGCTTGCATAAACTGTTAAAAATTTTTTGTTTTTAAAGTTGTGAAAAGAACGTAAAGGAAAACGTCTTTAGATTCAGTTTGTAAACTAAAGAAGAAAAAAAACTGAACGTACCCTTTGTGCACTAAATAGTCCCGCAGTGGACTGATCGTTAAGACACGGTTCCCAGCAGATCACCGAAGTCAAGCATCACTGGCTGCGGTCAGTGTGCGGGTGGGTCACCACTTGGATCAGTCTACGTAGGGACCGAGGGTGTGCGGTATTGGTCCTCGTTAAACGGTGCTACCGTAAAGTGCTCGACTTCGCGTGCAGGTCGTTGGGCTACCGAAGCAGGGGTGCCATCCCCTCTGCAGAGGATCAAAATTGTGATGGCATGTCTTTGGATCATCCTCAGGGATGTTTCCCAGACCGTCGCCAATAGCCCATTGTGCAGCTCTAGTGCGACGTAAATGAACTACAACTACAACTTGTGCACTAAATAAATATCCATTCATTTATTATTTATTTTCCTTCAATATTCTGTTCATTAAAACAGAGGAATAAATCCGTTTCGATCAGTAACGATATTGTCCCAATTTAATATTTTTTTTTTTTTTTTAAATTTTCAATAATACAAAGCATTGAAAAAATTTTAAATTTTCATTTATGTCTTTAGAATTAGAAAGTATATAATTCTTTATGCAATTTTTTTGTTTTTTTTTACTCTTTTATTTAAAAATTTTTTCAAAATTTCTTTGAATCGTTACTCTAAAAAAAACATATTAAGACTTCCATGAGCTTTTGATTTCCATGAACTTTTGATTTAATGTGTAAAAAATTCAGTTGATATATTTTATGACGCTAATGATGGATAATTAAAAACGAAGATTTGAGGGCAAACGATATTCTCTGATTCTTGTAATTGAATTGTAACTAGAAAACTTGTCTTCAGAAAAAGTCGAAAATCGTTTGAAATTGTTTTAAAATTATCATTGACTTAAATTAACATGCTGTGTTAAGTCCATTAAAAAAAATAACGACGTAAAACAACTCTTCCAGCTTTTGTTTGCAATGCCCAAAGATCTAAAAAAACATCCCCATTCATTTATTATTTTCATTCAATATTCTAGGCATAAAAACAGAGGAAATAAATTCGTTTGGATCAGATACGCTATCGCTCCAATTTACATTTTTACAAAACAGTTTTTGATTCCTGAATGGGAGGTCTTTCTTTGATCGACCCCGTCAGTATCTCTCCAATACTTGTTTCTTGAATAAAAAAATAAATAAATGAAAGGCCCCCGTCACAAAAAGATAAAAGAATGATTAACTGCATTGTTGTGCTTACTGTGCATTGAAAAAGCACGATTGAATTGATTTTTGTGTAAGAAACAAACCTGTTGACATGCTTTGTTATTAATTTTGAGGTTTTTATGTGTTCGAAACTGATTTAATCGATTTCAGTGTTCGGCTTTTCTGAGGAATTAATAGATTTTACTGAGCTGATAAATTAGATCAATCATTGGCATTAGAATCAGAAGATCTAACTAAAGAAAAACATAGCCCATTTAGTTTGTTTTGCCTTTTTTAGAATTTTCAGAAAGTTTTTATTTTATTTTAATGTCACTTACTGTGAAGTTATTGTTATAGACTTGAAACATAAGAATGCTAATACTAATTAGGTGGTTTAGTTTTTAGTTCCGAAAAATTAACACTAAATAAATGTAAGAATACTCATAATTTCCTCAATTTTTTAAAAAAAAATTTTCCAAATTCTTCAAGAGTTCTCGACGAAGCTCTTTCGCTAAGGTAAATGGAAAAAGTAAAGAAGTACCAGGTTCTAAAATTTTTCCGAGTCCAGGTACCCGGTGAAACGTGAATCTTTTACTCGGCCGGTTCTGGGTACCCGGTAAAATGTGAATTCATCAGTTCTGAGTACCTCGTAAAATAAATATTGATTACCCGATTTTTGGTACCCTATAAAGTAGGAATTGAATTACCTGGCTTCGCTTACCCAGTAAAATGTGAATTGATGTTCCGCTTCCGGGTACCGAGCCGCTTATTATAACATTCATGCAAACAATATTTTCTATCGAGCAAATAATTTACAAAATATAATTCTAATTGGATGCCTGCAAGTGACGTCATTGTAGGTAAATCGCGTCATTTGTCGATTCAGATGCCAATCATATTCGACACACGCACATGTGGTCGCTTACAGGTATCCAATTAAATCTTATATAAACACATGGTTAAGCATAATCACTTCACTTCTCCTCGAGTTGAAAGTACCCGATTGTTACTAACTGCCAACAGTTGTAAATGTAACATATTTGCAAAAAAATCTTCATTTTATATTGAGAACAATTTGAAAAAGGTTCCTTCGTGGTTAACTTGGTACCACTTGGGAACTTGCAACTCTAAAGAAGTGAAGTGATTTAAATCAGATTTAATTGGGTACCAGTAAGCGACGACACGCGTGTGTGTCGAACCTGATTGGCCACGATTTACCTACAATGACGTCACTTGCCAATATCCAATTGTGGTTATTAAGAGTATTAAACATATTTTTACAAATCTGACTTTATTTTCATCAAAAAATAATAATAATCATAAAGAAAAATTTTCGTTAATTAATTAAGTACTAAAAATTCTTTTAGGAAATACATTTGTAGTTGAGACAGTTTATCGTGCAAAAAACACCCTTCTGTTACCCAAGAGTTTTATATAATTTCTAATTTACGTGTTAGAACGAAATAAATTAAGTAATATAGTAGGGAAAGAATATAAAATCCTTGTGATCTTTGCCAAATGCCGCCAAACTTTTTCTTGAATTGAAATACTTAAAGACATTTATAATAAAGTCGTAAAACTTAGTCATTAAGCCCATTTTTTTTTCTTCCTTTTAATTTCTAGTGGTTTTCACCAAGGAAATATACTTACGTCATTCTTTACTTGTCAAGCCTTAATCGCCAAAGGCGTCCGTCTGCGTTGTTGTTGGGTTTGAACGTCTAGCAAACACGCAAGGACATAAGACCATTAAAAGAATTGAATGTCAACTTCTTTTGGTGCGGTTTGTTTGTGTTTTCTTGCCCCTTTCCCCTGTTTCTGCGATTATTTTTCAATTATTCTAAATGCTTATTAATTGGTAGCTTTTGAGCTTAGTCAGCTTTGTGGTTTTTGCAAGCTTTCTTTCTAAGATTACTAATTATCTGTTATATTGATTCCGAGTTTCATTTTCACCATTTTGTATGGTAAATACCCATAGGCGAAGAACATTTTCTAATTAAATAAAAATGTTTAATTAACTGCTAATACAAGTTGGCATGAAAATATTTTAGCAGGAATATATTATTATTTTTTTATTTAGCAACACTTTATTTAATTGTTTATTTAATGTTTTAAGGCCTTTTATATTTATAAAACTTGTTTTTATTGATGTCATATTTTTTTTTCCGTATAGATTTTCCTACAAAATTTATCATGATATTAATTTAACTGATGCGAAGGTAAAGAATCCATATGTACGAAAATTTAACAGTAATGAGTAATTAGAGAAAATAATAGTTAAAACATTATATATATTTGAAGTGTAGTGTCATATTTTTTAAAGAAATTGAGATTTCTTTAAGATAATCCTATTTATCTATGCAAAATGGATTATTGTATTTTATTTATATTTTAAGTTTGTAATTTTACGGTTCTTAGAGTTGAAGGTACTAAATGATAATCCCGAGTTTTTTTTTTTTAGTGCACACGTTACGACGCTAACAGTTTAAATGAAATTTGGGTTTTTCATAAATTTTGCTGTTTGCAAGAAACAATGGCAAAGCCATTGTTTCTTGCATGGTTTTTTATTTTCTATCAAGTTTTTAACTCATTGAGTTAAAATTTAATTGTTCTTGAGTTTTATTTTTGATTTCTTGAAACTTTAATTCTTCTGAATTAGATATACAACTTCTGAGTTTTATTTCTTAAAATTCTGAGTATTAATTCCTGAAACTTTTATTTCTTGATTTTTATTTTTGTATGCTTCTTGAAAATTTCGAACGACTTTATAATAGAAAAATAAAAAACCAGAATTTCTGCTTTTCTTTTGTATGTCAGCCAATAACAATGATACAGGAAACTTTATCTCAATCTCTGTGGTAAAAGTCAAGTCCCAAATCCCAGCATCTTCTTGAAATTCCGATGTCCCACTGGGACAAATTTTCTTCCCCCACCCTTATCTCGTCTAAAGCTGTCTGAAGCTTAAATCAGTACAGCATTCACCTGTCCAAAAATATAGTAGGGCGCTTTTGTCAAAGGGGGTCAGAATGGGACCGGGTCTTGTGAATTTATTTTTATTTTTCATTTTCCTTGCTCTGTTTGACTTTTCCCTGTACTTGTCTGCAGTCAGCATTGACCATTGTGGTAGATTTAGATATGTAGCATGTCTTCGAACAATTTAATGTACTTTGTCTGTATGATAAGTATTTCTGATTGCACTGACAATGGTACGTAGCTTTCTGAGAGTAATGAAAACAAACGAGGACGGTGTTTCAGTGCTGTTTATGATCTGAGGGAAAATCTGAAACGTCCTCTATTTTGAATGTGAGTGAAGTTTTTTCTTTATCATATTTTTATTTATTTTTTTATACACATAATAACGGGAATTTTTTTTTCTTTCTATGTTCTTCAAAATTCTATAACTATTCTGAAATAAATTAAAATGAATGCAGAACTTCAGTGGAAGATATTTTTTGAAGCAATTTTTTATAATGGGATTTTGGTTCTGTTGACATGGAAAATAAAAAACAGCAAAAACAAAAGCACAAGCAGGAAAAAAAGAAGAAAAAAAACTGATAACTCTTTTGATTTTTTGAACTATTGGTGAGATTTTCATTCTGTCAAAAGTGTTTAATCTCTTAAATTATGTATAACAGTTCTCTTACCGTGACAAAATACACTTATTTTAACCAAAAAACGCTGCTAAAAACCTAAATCTAAATTTTATGAAAAAAAAGAGCATGTTTTTTTTAGAAAAATCTGAAGAAACATATTTTTTTTTTTTTCTCATCAAATTTGGATTTCACATCCCCTAACTAAGAGGTGAAGTTTCAAAAAGCTGGCTTTAATAGTTTAACCTCTATAACGGCTCAAAGTTTTATTATTCTTTTGTCATTTTAATATCTCACATAGCAACTGATTGATTTTTTAAGTTAAAACGGTTCTTTCACAAAAAGTTATAAGCCCTAATCCTAAAGATAAAAATGCAATATAATGAGCAATTTGGATAAAATAAATAATTTTTATTAATTAATTTGTGAAAGATTTTAAAAATTTGATGTTTTATACAAATTTTTATACATTCGTAAATTTCAGATATTTTTAAATCTTAATTTTTCAAGTCAATTGATAAATAAAAAAGTGCTTGAAAATTTATTTGAAAAAATAATTAATAAATGGTTATGAAATAGTTTCCCATTTTGTAATTATATCTTATTTTATATTATTTTATAATCGTAGTTGAACAGCCGACCCAATTTTTTGGTTCTACTACTGCTAATGTTAAACTCCGTTGCCTTGTAATTTTGAACATAATCCAGAAGACAAGGGAACTCCTGGATCAATTATTGGGAGAAATTTACCTTCGTGAAGACCTTTTTGATGGAACTAACTTGCGTTACATGGAGAGGAAAACCTCCCACGGTTAGCTTGACGGCAAAGAGGACTCTAACCCATGATCCGCCTATTAGTGAGGATAATTTTACGTCAGCACTATGGTCAGCATGCTTCTTTTCGACAAACTCCTTTTCAACATGCTTCTTTTCTTACATGCTTTCGTCAAATAGCAGCTCTTCGAATTCATTCCACTACATCATTCGAATTAGCCTATAAATGAAAAAGTTAATTCTTCATTTGCGAAATTAAACTTCAATGTTTTAGAGAAATTATAGCATAAAAACTAGTAGCTAGTCATCTTTATTTTAATAGACATTTTCTTTTCCTTTATTTATGTTGTTTTTGTTTTAAAATATTTTCAATTTGTTTTCCTTGTTTACCACGTAATTTATTCGCTAAACATTTTTTGCACAATAGTGTTAACTACTTTAAATTTTTCAGGAATTTGGACATAGATGAGGTAAAACTGTTAAAAGGCGGAGCAATTGTAATTTTTACCATAAAAATCTAGTTAAATCGTAATTAGCAATCTTGAAGTTTTGAATTAAATTCTAACAAAATGTTAAAGATTTCCCTAGCAACAATTTTACCTTGGAACAATTTTTACATTTTGTCAGTGAAATTCCAAATTTAAGCACTTTGATTATGAATGTAATTTAAAGCGATTTTTTAAAAAAAATTTTTGTCAGCGAAATACAAAAATTAAGCTTTTTGATTGGGAATGTAATTTAAAGCCATTTTTTAAAAAATTGTTTTGTCAGTAAAATACAAAAATTAAGCTCTTTGATTATGAATGTAATTTAAAGCGATTTTTTAAAAAATTGTTTTGTCAGCGAAATACAAAAATTAAGCTTTTTGATTGTGAATGTAATTTAAAGCTATTTATTTAAAAATTGTTTTGTCAATAAAATACAAAAATTAAGCTTTTTGATTGTGAATGTAATTGAAAGCTATTTTTTTAAAAATTGTTTTGTCAGTAAAATACAAAAATTAAGCTTTTTGATTGTGAATGTAATTTAAAGCAATTTTTTTAAAAATTGTTTTGTCAGTAAAATACAAAAATTAAGCTTTTTGATTGTGAATGTAATTTAAAGCAATTTTTTTAAAAATTGTTTTGTCAGTAAAATACAAAAATTAAGCTTTTTGATTGTGAATGTAATTTAAAGCAATTTTTTTAAAAATTGTTTTGTCAGTAAAATACAAAAATTAAGCTTTTTGATTGTGAATGTAATTTAAAGCAATTTTTTTAAAAATTGTTTTGTCAGTAAAATACAAAAATTAAGCTTTTTGATTGTGAATGTAATTGAAAGCAATTTTTTTAAAAATTGTTTTGTCAGTAAAATACAAAAATTAAGCTTTTTTTTTTATTTTATAGTCTTGATCATTATTAATAGACTACAAATAAATTAAATTATATATTTTTTTTCTTTTAAAAATTATTAACAAAGAAAAATTCACCAAGCAAATTTTAATTTTTCTTAAAATTTTATTAAGCATCGGTTTCAAAATTTAGTTTTTGCTTCTTGCAATATCGTTTCATCCTTCATTCACGCCTGATTATCATAAAATATATTCTTATGTTGTTTTATAAAAAAAATTTAAAAAAAATATCAGAACCCCAGAAATCCACTTATATGAACGGGTTGTTTATAAACGCTGATAATATTAAAATTATTCATGATTTATATCCACAGTTCTGGAAACGCTTACTGATGCCAATTAACTTTTTATTTTATATATACGGATTCTATTACGCTGATTCGTAATACGCTTGTAATCTTTCCTTTTATTATATGTTCCCTTTTTCACCCTTTTATTTTTGCATCACACTTAGTTTATAATATCATTTAATTTCCTTCCCTTACATTTATAATATTGTTTGTTTGGTAGAGTATATCTGGTTCTGATTCTTGTACCATTAAAATCAAAATGCGCTAAAAATGTGTTTTGCAAGCAGCTGATGTCAAAAATTCACAAAAATATCACTTAAAACCTTCTTCCATTAAATTCTTCAGTTTATATGGTACTTTTCAACATTAAAAACTGAATTTCTTAAAAAGTTAGTTATTAATTATGAAAAACATCTGCATAAAAATGTAAATATAATTATAGTATCCTGTTTCGTCATGCTCTTAAAAATTTTACTTCATGACTCCTTAATGGTTTTCGGTTTAATGAAGGACCTAAATATTTTACTAAGTTAACCCGAAAACAATAGGTCAAACTATTGTCCTTTGGTCTAATTATTGCTTTCAGAAGTTTAAATATAAAATCTCCAGGAAAGTCCATCATTGTCCGATAGCTTCCTATATAATTTTCCAATGATCCTTAGTAAATTCTTTATACAACTAATTATTAACTTTGCTATTTATGAATATACCCTGAGTTATTAACATTTAATTTCCATGGTTTAAACCATCATGCATATACATACGCGATTATGGAACATTCTGGTCTGTGTCATAAGCCCGTTGCACGTGATTCTTATTTAACCATTCGCTCCTTATGGCCCGCCCGATCCCTAAGACCCCGTGTTCCGTTATTGTAGTCAAAACACGAATCGATCAAGGTTGAGAAAAAGCTGATTTTCATACTTGAATTCCATTTCTCGACTTAATTGTTAATTCGATTCTTTTGTTGTGCAAATCGTGACTGAATCCCGATGAAGTTCCGATACTTCGATCACGTAGATCGGCCATTAATTACTGGCATTTTGCGTAATTTTTCAACCAGCACGTTTTTTTTTTTTTGGTCAGGCCTCCTTGACTATCGGACTGGACTTTCTTCCTGCTTCTGATGGATGGAACAGCATCTTATTGTCTGAGACCTCGACCGACTTTATGTATATTTTGGCTATTGTGTTATTGATGGCTGCTGGTTTTCGATGCCGATCGCTAAGAAAAATATATATATATATATATATATTTTTAATGTTTTTATTATTACGGTAATACGGAGGGAGGTTATGGTTGATCATGGTGTAGAATATGATGAGCCAACTGGAATCGACCTATATATTGGAAGATCGTGATCTGTGAATATTCAGTAAAAGTTGACCCAGCTCGTGATTATAGGTATCGAATTAATATTCCGTTAATTGAATGTGGTGGTATATTTAATTTAATTTGCCTTCATGAATGTCTCTGAATAAATTAAAAGTTAAATTAAGCAAAATTTGAAGGAGAATTCAGGGCAGATGTTTTAAATTATTTTAGCAGGGAGGTTAAATACATTTGAAGATTAGTTACCTACTCATTTATTATAATTTTGCAGAATATATGTATATATTTATATTTTGTAGCAAAAAAATAATTTTTTACACCTTGTGAAGTGTCACAGTCTTTAACATTAGTGTCTGTTTTGAAAAAGTCATTCAGGCCACAGAGGTAACTGGCGTCTATTCAATTAACTGCTTATATTAAAATTTTGGCTGTAATAGCAAGATGCTTATAGCTTGTATAGTGTGATTTATTTTCCGCGTCTTTGCCTAAATTTAAATTTCGGCCTCAAATTGTGGATTATTTGATGTTTCACACTAAATTATTTTCTTTTTTTTTTTTTAATTTATTTATGATTATTTTTTAACTATAAATCTAGCACATCTTACCTTAATTATATTTTTCTGAATCGTTGGCGCACTTGTGTGAAAATTTTTGTTACACGTAGCATTTTTTTTTTTTTTTCCCAAGAGCAATGTTGTATCAAGTGACTCGAATGAACAAGTTGCAATTCTCGAAAATCTGTAATATTACTATTTTATAATCATAAATGGTGATATGGTAACTAAACGTGACTACATTTTGCCCTGCTTGAAATTTATCTCTTGAATTGACACTTAGTGCATAACGTCATCCCCCTTCTCCCTGTTTTATTTTATCTTGCTATTGGTTTATTTTAACTGCTGTTTTTTGTCTTGCTACAAATAATTTAATAACTATTGTACTATTGTAGAGTTTGATATAAGAATGCACTTTAAAAAAAAAGTGTAACTTTAGCCTCTCGTGTTTCCTGAAAATGAAGATTGAACAATTCAGTGTATGAGGCATAATCAATGATTAATAATTATTCAGTATATAAAATGAAAACCGCTTAAAAACTTATAGTTTCTGGGCAAAGTTTTGGAAAATTTTCCTGTAAATTCAAGTATTATAGTGTTTTTTTCTTTTTTTTTTTTCTGAAATCTACGTCGTGTTTTACGAAATTTTTAAATTTTAAGGCAAATTCTTGCTTTAATTTTGAAAAACATGTGTTCTTAAGATTTTTTATTAACTACTTACTGACTATTGTAGTTAATTTTTATGTGACCTTTAGAATTACAATTGTAATTCATCGTTTAAATTTAAAGTAGGTTAAAGTAAGAAAAAGATCCTTCAAATCAGAAATTACTAATTACATAATTCAAAAAAGGGAAAAAGTATTTGAGCGTCATTAAATTAATTAGTTGCGATTTCGTTTAATTTTGATCGTTTACCTTAGATTAAGGTAAATAAGTCTAGAAAAAGTATTTATTTATTTATTAATGTAGCTTGATTGTATATAAAAAATTAAAATAAATAAATTAAAAGCGACATTAACTTAGTTGAAGCGGCATTTCGCCCTTTTTTTCTCGAGGGGAAAAAAAAAAGGAAGCTCAAGCTTGACTTTGAAAATGTCATTTTACGTGAAATTCCTGAGGACCCCCTCCCTATTTTTTATTATTTTATTACTTGTTCGAAGAAGGAAATTTTAGAGCGGCCCCTTTGGTGGTCTAGTTCGATTTATTTGTCGTCCTGTATATATTAATCCCAAATTAAACCCATAAATTCTGTTTTAATCCGAATCTCAGGTACTGACTTTTTTTTTCCATCTATACTTTATTATTTTTTTACGTCCCTGATAAACGTGGCCAATCTATATTTTGTATCATTATCGAGTTCCTAAATTGTCGCCCATTTAATTTTCATTTTCCGCGTTTATGCATTATACATTTTCTTAACTGTCGTTCGTGGAAGTCTTGAAGAAGATGATTTAACTGCGACTGCCGCCTTGACATTTTTCGTTTGGAGCACATAATTGGCCTTGATGATGTAATAAGTTTTGGGACAATCAAGATGGCAGCTAAATTGGGAAGAAAAATGGAAAACGATTCTGCTGAACTCATGTTTCTTCGTCTGCAAATTTTGTAAATAGCAACATTGAAAAATCGTTTTCATTTCTCTCATTAAAAAGAGTTACGAAATGGCGATAATTAGTTTATTTTTGCAAATTCGTGCGATGACGTGTTTTCTTTTTTTTTTTTTTTTTAGATTTATGATTTTTTTTTTTTTTCAAATTTCAATTAGTTTTGATGTTTTTACCAATCTTTTTTGTTCATTAATAGAATGAACTGAGTCATAACTTCTTATGACAAGGAATATATTTTTGATGCTTTCTTACATTTTCTCAACGTAACACGTATTGTACTGGGAATTCCTTTTATTAAATAAAGCAGAGACGAGATTCTTTGAGTTCAGAATAATGTTTTCGAATTTTTGAAATAGTAATACCATGTATATTATAATATTTACTGCCCATGATGGTACACGTTTTGATAGAATATGGATATGGCACTTAGGAACTTTATTATGAATTATATTTAGCTCTTTTACATATTTTTAAAATGCAGACTCTATTTTCAATTTAGTTTTGCACTTTTTTATATGATTGTGATCTGATAATAAAAAAATGCTCTGTCTGTAATTTATTTATCTTGATTTTCGAGAAGTATTTTAGTTCTAATTATAATCTCTTTCATAAAAAGTGATGTTTAATAAAAATAATTTTTAAATTATTAATATAAAGTATTTCCTTTAAATACAAAATGATGAAATTTATTTTTTGTGCTTGTCTACTAGATTTTCTTCTTTTATTGATTTTGAGTTTGATATTTTTTTACGTGTAGCATAAGAAATTTTTGGTAATCTTCCGATGGAATTAAATCTATAAAACAGTTTGCATTTGAATTTTTTATTTTTTAAATTCAGTTACAAAAAAAGGTCTCTAAATTTTATTTTGTCACTCTAATTTCGACTCTTTAATTCATGTTAAAGATATTTTATCATGTGGTAATTATTGTTTTTAATAACTAATTCGAAACAATAATTACCACTTGTTAAAATATTTATTAACATGAACTCATAAACATCCATTAATTAAAGAGTTATAGAATTAGAATTAGAATATTAAAATAAAATTTAGAAGCCTTTTTCGTAACTGATCTAATTATAATTAATATTATCTATTTAATATTAATTTTAATTTAACTATTAAAGCTTTGTTTTATTTATTTTTTAATGTGAAAATCAAGTTCGGTGCAGGTTTGCTGAAATAACGAAATAATTGATTTTTTTTTTATGCTGTTTATTTCCCCTACAGTAAACAAACTATGAAGCCAACCATTTTTATTCACGAACAAGCAATAAATTTCTTGGAAGCTTTTCTTTTATGTCTGCTGCTGCCATCTAGTTGAAATTTAGCTAAATATTAAAATTTACAAAACGAATTTTGTTCAAAAATAAAATGCAATATATTTAACTAATTCTAATTTTGTTTATCTTTTCTAAACAGGTATTCTATGGGTTTGATTGGAAAAAATGAAGGCTTGGAATTGTGTGATAAAGTCACAGCTTCATCATTTTGCAGGTATAGTTGGATTTCATTATTTTATTTAAATATCTTTCCTAAACTTTGTTTGCTTTATAAATTGTAATTTTTTTTTTCATTAATTTATTTTAATAGAAGAAGATTACCTGTCCTTATGGTAAGAAGCAAGATGGCCCCGTCATTGAAGATATCTCATAAATTCATTGAACAAGGCCGTATCCTTTAAAAAAGATATATCGTAATCATATTCAGAAACTTAATATTGTTTCTTGTCTGTATTAAAATGTTTGAATATTGCTTACATTTTCTTTTTCATTTGAATAAGTTTTGAGCTAATTATAGCACTGATTTCAAATCAGCATTCGGTTTCTCACTACAAGCTACAGTTTTTAGATAATACGTTTCAGTTTATGATACGATACGAAGGTCATATATTTTTTGTCTTTTGTGTTATTTTCAAAGAAGCTGGCATATGTGTGTATATAAACTTATACCTTCTTTATTTTTATAAACTTGTGCATACGGACAAAGAAATAAATTAAGCTAAAAATATCACTTTAGAAAAAACCTGAAACTTTTCGAACAAAACTAATTTCAAATTAGAAATCCCCACACCCAACTTAGGTGAGATCAAGTACTTGTGCTACATTAATGTTTCCCAGCAAAATCTCTGTTATGTGAAAATAACATTAGAAAATTCATTTTCCAATCGAAATTTATATTAAAAATGTTTTCTTTTTTGCAAATGATAGTATTAGTAGAATTTTTTTTTTTTTAAATAGAATTTTTAGTAGTCTCTTTTGAATTATTTTAAAGGTTAGTGAAAATGTGTTAGATTTCCATTAAATCAGAATTAGAGATTTTCTTATTTATAGGGGAAGAAAAAAAATTCGTTTTATTGATTTATTTACTTAAATCAATATGTTACATTCGTTTCTTTTATTATTTTTTTTATATTTTTTCAAAGATGTGTTTGTCAAGATATTTTTCGCACATTTTATTTGAAATTTGATTGCATCTCTTTCTTTTTTTTTTCTCTTTTTTTTTTTTTTTTTTTTAAATGTGTTTTACACACATGCATAATAAATGTTTTATAGTAATGCGATTGCAGGTCACAAGTACTATGAAAATAAAAGCGAATATCATTATAGATTGAAAAGCAGACTAAAACAAAACACAATTTAATTTGAAAAATATTTTTGTATGTCTGTTACTACCATCCGTCGAACGTATACATTACAGACAGAACGGAACATTTACGAATGTATAAAGGCATCCCCTATATTAGTCCCTACATATCCCCTATATTAGTCCCTTGTTACTACAAAAAAAAATTATAATGTTTTATATAAGAAGGTATTTACTTTAACTGCAGTTAGATAAAGAAAAAAAATCTTTTTCTCATAATTTACATATTTCATTAAAAATAATAAGAATGGGAAGAAGCAATTGGAATTAATCTTTTCACAGCTGTTTGTCATGCCATATTAGAATAACTTCCTTTTAATATTGTTTTGATGTGAAAATGTAGAGATACATTTGACTGTATTAACATTACATTAAACATTAGCTTTGGAAATGAAGAATTGCTCTTAGAATGTTCTTTACTATCTTATTTTTCTTTTTATTACTTTTTGCAAAACAAGTAACTACTTTTTTAACAATAAAAAAGTGGAGGAAAAAAAACTGCATTCAGTGATTTTTATTTCCATTTTAAAAAAATTAAAAACATCACAAGATTTTAGGAAACGTCACTTCGCAAGTCTTAATGTATCACGCAAAGAAAGAATTTATAATGATAAAAAAAATTATTTGAATTAAATCAATAAAAAAGGTTTGATTTATTTTAATGATTTAAAAAAATAATTGAATTAATAAGCTGATTTAAGTAGTCGAATCTCTTATATGCAGTTGTTTTTATAATATGAGTAAATACTTAAAAAAAAATCTTATATAATTTTATTATGTACTAAAAAGTAAATACAATGTTAGAAACTATATAGTTAAAAAAAAAAAAATGTATAGTATGTTATAAAATTTTACTATGTATTCTAAACTCAAGTTTAAAGTATATAATTAATTTCATTTAATAATTAATTTTTTAATTAATTAATTTTTAATTTAAAGGTTCTGACTAAACCAGGGAATAGGGATGCATTTTTTTGAAACTTCGTAATATCGATTAAACCTTAGTATTTTTTTATTTTTTTTTTTCTGGTTTTAGCTAAAATATATGTTTTTTCTTACATCTGAAGTAACTGAATCCTCATTTTATGGTATTTTGTTTTTAAAAAAAACGTTATGATAAAATGATTTTAATCGTATACATCTTTCGACATGTTAGAGTGTCGATTAAATTATTTTTTAATAAATTCATTATTAAAATAGTAAAGATAAGATTAGAGTGTTTTATTTTTTCTTAACATTTTTACCCAGATGTTCGTATTGGTCCAAATGTTGTGATGGATCCTTCTTTCCTAGTTACTAGGAATATGGAAGATTTCATCACATGGGTAGATAGATCAGCTATTAAGAAACACATAGCCAGATACAATGAAGAGGTAAATAATTAATTTTATTTGTTGTGTTTTTTCAATATGAAAAATAATATATTTTTTGTTTTATTTTAAGTTATTTTTAGAAAATAGCTCTATCAAAATTATTACTGTCAATTAGTTTAGTGTATTATTATGTTCATTTAGTTTAAAAAATATTATATATATGTGGTAAACATCGACATAAATCTAAAAGTAATCCAAGGCGAATAGTTTAATAGAGGAAATAATGAGTTCGCAAAGATTAATTAAGTCAATGAGCGAATTTATAATTTAATAATTGAATTATTTTTTAAAAGTTAATTTTATTTCTTGCGTATTTCATCATATCTCAAGAACTAAGCGAATTAAAAAAAAATTTCACGCAATCGTAAAATTCGTTTATCCAAAAATAATTCCATGCAAAATATAACGTTTAGTAAATATTTATTATTTTATTTGATAACAGTCGACAATTAATTAATTTCTAAAGTATAAAATTTTTTTACATCATATTAAAGATTTCAATTTTAAATGGTAAAATACAAAATTTTGCGCGAAATCGTTTGAATAGTTCCTGTGAAATCGAATTCGAAAAAGTCGTATTTTTAAAATTCGATTTCTCAGAAACTATTCGACCAATATCTCTCAAATTTTGTATTTTGCCATTTAAAATTGCAATCTTTAAAATGTCATAAAAAATTCTGTACTTTATTATTCAAAATCTTTTCGACTGTTATTAAATAAAATAACAAATAATATTTACTAAAAGTTATATTTTGCATGGAATTATCTTTGGACAAGCTAGTTTTATAATTGTATGCAAAAAGTTTTTAAATTATCTTAGAAAGTTTTTGACATATGGTGAAATATGCAAAACATAAAATAAACATTAACGGGTCCAAACTTTGGACCGCTCTCCTGACCAAACAATTAGGACCCTATTTCACAGATAGCGGCTACCCCTTACATATCGGGGGTCAGAAATCCGAAACCGTCGGAAAAAAAGTTATGTTTATTCATAGAAAATACGTTTTTGTGTCTAATTTCGTAACTTAAACTATCGTCTACTCTAATTACTTAGCATATTTGAGGTCACCAATTTGAATCATTAAGATAAAAGTCCTAGAACGTGAAGATCTAATCGTTAGATCAAAAGTTATTTAGGTTGGTCCGTTATTTATTTTGCGCACTGTACATTAGAGGTAAGTTTTTTTTGCTATTGTTAATACTTAGCTTCCGTTACTTATGTGGATTATGTATATCGATTTTTATTACTATTTGATGAACTTCGATTTTCAAAATAATTTCCGTTTACTTGCCACCACTTTCTCTCTTTCTTTTTCTAAAAAAAAAAATCTTTAGTGCAACAAGATTTTAAAAGATTTTAATGCTGCTAAAGATTTTAATTAATTAAGTAAAACTTAAAGTATTAAACGAAGTCTCATTTTCAGCTTACGTACTTCGAAGTCTTAAGCTCGCTAAGTCTTTATAGAGGGCAATTATGCCGTCATGTAAAACAAGTAATTTTTGACGCAGTTTAAATTTTATAATTTTTTTTTAAACAAATATTAAATATTTATCTCTTTGATTTAAGCGTAAGATTTGATTTTAGTCTTCTGTGGCTTTTGAATCATTCCTTTAATTATAACTAATATAATTAAAGCGCTAATGTTAAGCCACATTGTTTTTCAATAGAATTATTTTTTTTTTAAACATCAGACTGTAACTTAATATATCAAACAGATTTTACACCTTACAAGTTTCCGGTATTTTCACTGGATGACACAATACACCTAAGCATTTTTGCCAAGTGTTGTTTTTCACCAAAAACAATCCTATAAAATGCTCTCTTGAAACATTTGAAAATGTAACTTCCAAATATTTAGTAGTTATGTTTTTCTAATATGTATTTTTTTCTTCTATTTTTAGCTGGATGATTTTGACCTCATGTAAGGATCTTCACAAATTTGTGTATATACATCATGTAAATAAAATTTGTTAAAAGATGAATTTTGTTTTTGTTTAATTTGAATAAGACTATAATAAATAGTTTATACTTTATTTTTATTTTATATAAACAATAGTTGTAGTTGGGCCGATTTCAACATCTTGAGATCAAACGAAAAAATTTTAAATCATTTTATAGGTGGTAATAAAAAGATAAGTTGAAATATCAAAAAAATTAGGTTAATACTTCGGCTTATAGACTGGCATGACTTTACAATTCATGTTTTGTGTATGCACTTAAAAATATTTCAAACCCTATTTTGCATCCACTCGAACTTAATATCAATCGGCTCAGCAATTTATTTATTTATTTTGAGGAAGTTTTCTAATCTGTATAAAATCGATAGATGGCGCCAGAAGTTCTCCTGAATCTGGCTAAGGACTTGGGGGGGGGGGATAATCAAGAGTTTATGCTTGACTGATATACCTTGATTAAATTTTTATATCTTTTCTCTTACTTTAATACATAAACCTGCAGGTTTGTTTTGATAAGTCTTCTCTAATAAGAGAAAATACGCTAAATTTCACACTGATTCCTAATTCTAGAATTTAAAAAAATCATTTTTATATCATAGATATGTGGTATTACAGTAACAGTGATAGACTTAACTTTTTATATATTTTTATTATTAAAAACCAGTAAAGAATTAACTCTTAGACCGAAAAATTATATTTTACTATACAAACTTGAGTTCAAGATTAATTAAAATTTATACCATTTTTTAAAGCGAAATTTAATTAAAAATTTATTTAGCAGAATTTTTTTATTTTATGAGTTTGTATTAATATTCAAACTTAATAACCTTCGAAAAATTTTAATAATAGTTTGCAATTGTTTCTTTATTTTATTAAATATGAATTAAAATCCAGAGGCCAGCATGAGTTAATTTCAAAATTGGCAACAAATCGCTAAATAAATTTATTAATTAATTAAGAATTAATAAATTAACTCCAAAGTACAATAACATTATGGATAGCTTGAAGCTATGCATATTGAAAAAGACATACCAGTTGGTTATTAGAGTATTGTATAAATTCAAATCTTTAATACTTTTTTTAATTGCATTTTTGTAGTTTTACCGTTTACTAAATTAGCTAGTTCTTCACTAACTTCTATATGCTCTGTATGTCGCTAATAGTGCGAAGTTATATATTACAAAAAATAATTATTATTACGATAATGGTTTTCTAAAACCTAGTACACTGCGCGTCTAACATAACTTGAGAAGGGTTGATGTACAACCTTTGTGACTATCCCTCCTACTTCAATCATGCAGTAAAACATTATCGAATAAAATCGTGGTCTTGCCAATAATGTTCCTCTTTTTTTTAAAATCAGTTTTCATTTAATAGTATTTTTTATACCCTGTAAATTTTCTTACTTCTGTTATTTTAAAGCAAAAACTGTATTTAAACTAAGAAAAAAAAATTGTTGGTCATTTTAAAATGACAAAGAGCTTTCTAAGTCTTGAAAATCGGTCTAAAGTTTGATTAGACGGGTGCGACTTTTTTCAAGAATGTTGGTTAAAATATGTATATATTTGATGCTCCTTTTGTCACCTTAGGTTGGTTAAAAAGTATAAGTTCTGGGTGCTGTACTTGCTGCTCTGCTAATGGTACAAAATTTTAATGAAATTGGAAAAACCTTACTTTAAAGTGGTTACATTTTAATGAATTTTAGAACAGTTTTAACCAAAATTCTGCATAATTTTTTTTTTTTTTAGCTATGCACATCAAATGTTTTGACTTTTTACCGTTAATTTAATGAAAAGTTTATAACGACAACAACTGACCAAAAATTGCACTGTGTATTTTGGATATAGTTAAGTATTAGTTAATCTTGATAGTAATACTGATATATGTATGTATGATAATAAAACTGAGTTGTTAAATATTTATAATAATCGTAAAATTAACTTTATTTTTTATATAATGTTCTGTATTTATATATTTATGATATTTCTTTGTTTTATAACTGTTATCAAACTATTTTACTACGCAATACTTTTTTAGCATGATTATTAATTTATTTCAAACATCGAGACATTTTCATCGCATATTGTAATAAAAAAAATATTGAAATGAATACACGTTACAGCAGTTTTTAATAATATTTTAATTATAAATTTCTATGTTTTAATAACCAACCATTGTAAAAAACAAGAAAACAGCAACACTACCGCTATACTTTACATTGGTAAAATTTGACAGCACTTGAAACGATAAAAATGAATGAGATATGTTGATGTAAAATGTTAATCGAAAATGTTATAAGATGCATAAATAAGTCATTTTTGACTATGAATTACTTTTTTTTTTTTGAATAATATGAAATTATTTTTAATTATAACAACAACAAAAAGTCTAATATTTCTTGTAGACCTTTCTTTTCTTCAGTTTTCATATCTTGATTTGAATTTCTCCATATGCTGTATATTTTAATAAATAGGCTAAATTGACTTCGGAAAATTTTTTTTAAAAAAACAGCTCTCTGGCTATATAATGTGCAAATTTACTTACTTCGACACACTGCACTTTATTAATTCACTAAATTTAAATAGAGCTGCAGCCAGCATTAGGCAGGTCATACATTGAGAAGGCAAGCTTAAGTTAGAGACATGAGAGGTAGATTCCCATACCTTTGCATTAGCTTGCGCACATTATCTCTGCGCATCCTAATGCAAATGTATAGGAAGTATGTATGCCTTTTTCTTCCCGCTTGCTTTACAATTAAAGAAATTATAACAGAAGTAGAAGCTAAAAATAAAATGTGTTTTACATTTTTATATCGAACACGATGATTTCAATTTATTCATATTATGGCACCAGCAATTACAAAAGTTACTGCCATTCAATTGTTTTTCAAACTATTAAAGTGTCAATAAATTTATTTAAAAAATTTTTTATCGTTTTGAAAAGTGCGTTTAGTTGAAGGGCAATAAAAGGCATATGCTCCAAAATGCCTTCCTTGTTGCCAAAATTAATAAATCTTTCCAAAAAAAAAAAAAAAAAAAGTAAAATATTGCTGATTAAACATTTTTTTGTTTGATTTTGTATTTCCGAGAATTAATCCTTAAAAAATATGACTTTTATGATAAGAGTTGACGTGCCAACATTCGAAACTCTTCGATTAAAGAACAGTGTTAATTATGATAACATGTTCAAGTAAACAAACACTTGCTGTTTTACTATTAAATATCTTATCTTTCTTCTGGTTTAAGATAAGATAGATTTTAACGTGATAACATCTCATTCATTTTCAATACAAACAAAAATACTTGGCGAGGTTTGGTCAATGAAATGAGGCTCCAAAGTACTAAGTAGATTTTTTTTTTTTTTTATCCTTTGCACTTTGTGTACATCAGACTATTTGTCCAGAAGTTATGAAAGTCACAGGATTGTAATGTGTTAGCAGTGATTTTTAGGTGAAATTCAAAGGTCAGATTGAATTCTCGGTGAGATAGCAGTCGGGTGCTCCAACTATTTTTGTATTCCGCGTCTCAAGATCTTTCAGTACGTCAAGAAACTGGTCAGTACAATCCCACGAATTACCTGCGAGAAATTCAAAAACAAAACAAACTGTGAATAATGTATAATATTAAATTAGCAATATAAAGTGTATCTTAAAAATTACCGATAGTTTGAATAATCAACCGAAATGAAGTTCTGCTCAGGAGACTAGAAATGTATTCTTTCAAAATTAGTTTACATAGTTGGAGATTAGATGGCGTTGCTGATTTAAGAACTATAAAAGAAGTTTTTTTTTGCTGCTTCTCGGACCATTCCCTCTAATATCTTAGCAGGGAAGCTTACAAATTTGACTGTACCGCGTTGGTTATTATTTTGATAATATTGTTATTTAGTTCCATCTCAGTTATCATCTCCATCTGTTGACGAGTTTTGCAACCAACTTTGAAAGTTGGTGGTAATAATTAATATGCCTTCTCTGAAGATCGCAGCGGATTGTTTATTATCCCATTTAAAAGAAAATGACTTTTTAAATCGTCGGTTAATTTCGGTACATCCGTTTAATGATATATTAAGCTAACTATATAGCTTTTTTTTGTTGAAAATATGCAATATTTTATCTTTTTGTAAAGCGGTTCCCAATTTTTCTACAGCTGTGGAACCCTAAATGATCGAGCATTTTCTGCCGGAACCCCGACTTTTTTAATAAAGTTCAATTGCAGCTGCGTTTATAATAATCATAATCAACATAATCATAAGTATGATTAATTATTAGAATGCTTAATGTGAAGAATGTAATTTTTTTTATCGTTTTATCAATAAACGTTTGTCTCAATGTCAAACAATTAAATTCTTAGGGCGGCATCTCGTCTAGCCCTGACTTATTATAAATTGAAAGGGAATACAGCACGAATTCGAATTTGGAAAAGTATGGTTATCAGAAATATATAATTCTTTATTCTTGAATTCGGTTATTTTTATTTTAAATTGAAATGTTTGATAAGAAAAAAGTAGTGTTATTCTTTATAAACGCAAATCCTTTTCATAATTTATTCAATATAATGTTATTAGAAACAATATATATATATTTAAATTTTTCTATTTCTTTTTTCACGATTTCTTACTTATATTTTCTTACAAATGACCGAAATATTAGATAAATTATGAATTCTTGATTAAATATAATTTCAGGTTTTAAAAATCATTGCTGATTGAAGAAAGTAAATTCCTACTGTCGGAACCTATGTAAATCTTCTACGGAACACTAGGGTTCCGCGGAACACCTTTTGAAAACATATCCATTTTAATGGTTATTCAACCATGCCCATACGATGTTTAAAATTTTAAAACTGGTCGAGACATAATATTGATTAAATTATTGTGCTTCAACCTTAATTTAACTTAATAATAATTTTCTGCAACCTAAATTTAACGTTAAATGAACATAACTTTAATATGACAATTGGGCTTGAACCATATTATCATAAATTTTAAACTTAATTACACGATACTATGGCTCATCTTGTGCAGAAACAGGATACAATGTCAAAATACAAAGGTCCGTGCGATATCAACACAAATTATCCTTATTTATCCTGAAAGTTCTTAAGGTGAATATTAAATTTTTCACCTGTTCCTAAAATGCATAAATTAATTTCGAAGAATGGTACATTAGACTGACATAAAATAAAGAAATAAGCATATTCTTAAGGGCCTAAAATTACATTTTGACAAATAATTCAGAAGAGTTCTTAAGATAAAAAAAGAAAGAAAGAAAAACGTATCTCTTAATGAGAAGTAAGATTGCCACGGTGGCTTAGGGGATGGAGCGTTCGCTTCATAGTGCGGCAACACAGGTTCGAATACCAGAGGTGGCTGGTTGATACGAACTCTGCTGATCACCATGCTGACGCAAAATATCCTCCTCAATGGTAGACGGATCATAGGTTAGAGTCCCTTTGTCGTGGGGCTAACCGTGGAATATTTCATCAAATGCGGATTAGTTTCATCAAAAAATTTTCCATGAAGGCTAGTTTGTCTTAATGCTTCATCCAGGAGTTCCCTCGTCTTCTGGGCTGGGTTCAAAATTAGAAGCCTATTCAGTTGTTCATTAATAGTCGTAATCTCAGAATTTAGTAGGCTTTTCAATGGCGATTATAAATAAAAATTTAAAAAAAGAGAGAGAGAGAAAGACGAAGACATTTACTACTATTTTCGTACATTTTTCACGAGAAAGTGATTAAAATGCTTGTTGCTTTGTAATGATCATTCATTTATTTTAATTTTCTAAATATCTGACAAAAAGAAGAAAAAAAGCCTTTTCTCACAGAAATTAAATACAAGCTAAACTGTAACTATTAATTTGTTTGAAAAAAGTTACATTCATACTTATTGTATTCGTATAAGATTAAACTCTTTAAAAATCATACATTTTTTCCACTCTCGAATTATACAAATAAGTCAATTCCAGAAGTTAGTTGCCTCCGAATAAGTTTTTGTATAGTCAAAGAGATGGTAAAAATTTCAAAGTAAGGGTTTAATTTTATCATAGAGATTAATAAGTAAATCTAAAGGAATTATCTTTATTTAAAAAAAAATCTATATAAGAGTTTGAATTTTATATTTGAAATCTATTACAATGCAAGTATTAATTTCATTTTTAAGGATCTCGTATCAAAATTTGTTCCCTAACTTTAAATAAAACTATGAATTAGTAAAATTGTGATTAAAATCTATAAATTTCATAAAAATGCATTTAGTCTATTAATCGAGTTTTCATAAAAAGTATTTAACAATTTTTAACGAAATGATGGATTTGTAAAAATGTAACAAATGACTACGAATTTAATAATTGTTATTTTTTTAAGTTCATTGTTACAGTTTTTATATTAAAACATAGTTAATAATTTTAGACAAATTTAAATAAATATTGTATTTTTAAAAATGTAATGAGCTTTGAATTTAATTAATTACTTCAGTTACGTTTTAAAAAAAATTTAAAAATCAATTTCAAATGAAATTACGCATCTTTAAAAAATTAATTAATGTCTATGATCTTAATTAATGTGGTTATTAATTACTTTGTTAAAGTTTTGATAATAAATAAAATAATGAATTTTTATAGTATAATTTAAAATCTGGGGTTAGCTCGTTTCCTTTCTTATCCAGTTCATTTCTAATGTAATTGATAAGAGGAAATGATAAATGAGGAACTTATATTTATTCAATTATCAGGATGATTATGTGATAAATAATGAAAGTGAAACTTCGATTCAAGGTCAGTGTGGCAGGAAAGCTACTTTTTTTCCCCCCGTCTTTCTTTGAGTATTTTATATTTTTCATTAAATTTTTAATTTATTTCACACCAATTTAGCTCATTTATTTTACAAATGTTTCATTCCTTTTTTTTTAAATTCTTTTCTTAAATTATTTTATAAAAATTTCATAGAAGTTTTTGATTAGCATTCAGAAACTATTTTGTAAAAAAAAAAGTAATTTAGTTATTAAATTATAATAATGAAAATAATTTCTTTTCAAGTTTATTTTTTTTTTTGTATACGCTAAATATTTTTTGTTTTCTGTTTTTTTCGCAACCTAGCACGAGGATTAGATAAGTATTTGATTATCCAGAGGTTTGTCGATTTACTCTGAATCATTGAAAATACTACACATAGTTTTGACTTCTGAGGATCTAAAATTCGCTTTAATCCGGATTCTTTAACCAGGGTCCTGTTTTTGGGAATGCTATAAAAAAATGTTTGATTTAGAGACAACACGCTTGCCGTTTTATGAAATTTTTTCTTCTCATTTTCCATTTTTTTTATTATTAAATGCATGGTCAATTATGGATAATTTGGTATTTACAAAGTTCCAATTCACCCACGCCCCTTTTTCCGGCACTGAATTTTGTTATTTTTATATCTTAAAATGTGTATAAAAAAACAGTTATCGTGAGGTAACAAATAATTAGCTAAGTTTTACAAAATATTTGATAATTTTTAGATTTTGTAGATAGATTTTTCATTTTAAAGGTAAAAGTTAAGTTCATTTTAAAATAAAAATTTTCATTTTAAAGATTAAAGTTCTGAATATGAATAAACTCGTAATTCGCGTTAAGCACTTAAGTGTAAATTGTTTCTTCACTCGAAACAATTTTGGTTTATGCAACACATTGGTGGAATAAGTAATTTTATGACACATGTTATACGCGCATGTATAACGTATGTATTTTGCAGGATTAGCAGGAATCATAATTTTTTTTAAAAAAATGGATTTTTTATTATTATTCATATTTTCTAACCCTAACTCAGATAAAATATTTTAATAATACTTTATTACTAAGTGACAATGTGTCCGAAATTCTTTTAACTAAAATGGTTGAAATTATTTTCTATATAATTTATAAATTTTAATATACAAATCATATATTTTAAGTGTTTATATGCATTTAAAATATTTTTATTAAATTTCAAATCATTTTAAATACAGAATGTTATGAATGAATGAATTAGAAGTTTCATGTAACTTATATCTAGATTTGATAGTTTTTTCGTTATTTGTTTATTTTGAAAATTCAATAACAATTTACATACATTCTACTTTCATTATTTTTCAAAGGAAACCTTTTAGTACCAATAAAATCCAAGTTTAAAAATAATAAAATGTAATAAGTTATAAATATACTCTTAGGAGTGCATTTATAATTATATTAAAAATATTTATCACTTAAAAGCAGAGATTTCGGAAGAAATAAAATCTATGTGATTTAAATCATACCAACCCTGGTATTTTGCAATGCCGTTTTTGCAATTAATTATTCTTTTTAATATATTTTGATTTCTAAATTGACCATTTCTATTGTTCCTAGAATGAGTTTAATCATTTTCTACTAACTGGTTTCCTTAACTCTTTCATCGCAACGGACGAGGTGACTCGTCATCCAGGAATATTCGCTTTTCGCTATGGACGATATCACTCGTCTTCTACATAAAGTTTTTCAATATAATTAAAGTGTGTAAGGCGTCTTAATTATCAACATTTTAGTGCATTTCAGTCCAGATTATTTCGTCTTTCCATTTTAGCGAAAATTTTTTAGCCGAATTGGTGGGATAAAGACGTGCTATTGCCCCGCTAAATGTGTTAACCCCCTTCTAAATTTTCATTCTTTAATTATAAACTCCAAAAATGTTAAAAATTATTTTCATTTTTTAATTCATTTGAAATTTCAATCGAAAAACATTTATGAATCAATTATCGTCCTATTTGTTTAAAGTTTCACTTTGGAATCGATTTTGGTTAATGATGTTGGTTACAATGGTTAATAGGAATGAAGATAAAAATAATTCAGTAGGTAGTTAAAATGTTCTATTACACTTGAATAGTATTTTCACCAGAAAGTAATTTAATTTAATGTATTAATAGGATGTTAATTTTTTATATGTGATTTGAAATAGAGGTATTTTAATTAAAGCTACATTTTATATAATAATATAACTGTCAAATAAATAAATTTCAACAAATATGTTTGCATTAGATATGAAACTGATTAAAATCAGTACAAGAAAAGAGCTAAATATCAATATCTCACACGCACATACGTAGATATCTTCAAAAAGATTTTTTAGTGAATATTCCTGATATAGGAAACTATTAAAAGTGATATTTTAAATTTCTTTTCATCGTCTTTTTAATTAACTTTATAATTTGGTTAAATAAATTTGGTTTTGGAAGTTATTGCAGCTGTTATTTAGTTCGTTTATTAATGAAAAAAAGTTATTAAAAAACTTTTTCAATGCATTTATAATTAGTTTTAATTTTTTTTAAATAAAATTAGTATTAGAAAGAGTTGAAATATTTTATTTTCATCATTTTTAAAAAAATGTTTTTGAAGCTAAGATTAGGTAGATTGCGAAACAATAAAGATAGTTTAAATAAATTGTAGATTTTTGACTATTTAAAAATTATGGATAAAAGATATTAATGAAAAATTGCTCACCTCCAATTCTAACCGTTCCCAACTTCACATTATGCATGAATCGATGTTTCTTGATATTGCTGAATTCGTTGTTTTCAATGTTCAGTACTTCAAGGTATTTGATGTTTTTCAGTCCATGGCGGAAATTCTTTAGCATGTTGTTTTGCAGGTAGAGCTGTCTTAAATTCGGGAAAGAATGTCCAGTGACTGCATCGATGTTAGTCAGTTCGTTATGAGAGAGATCTAAAATGCGAAGATTTTTCATACCCTGGAAACAATCATAATCCAAATTTTTAAGATTGGTGTTAGACAAATAGAGTTCTTCAAGGTTTTTCAAAGGGGCTATGGTTTGGCACACATTCTCAATGAAATTTCCAGAAAGATCCAGAACTTCGATGCTGTTGAGTTCTTTGAAAAGATCTTCATTTATTTCTGTGATGTAATTGTAAGATACATTTAATTTACGAAGCTTGGTCAGAGGATATAAGCCATCCTCAATTTTTTCTAGGTTATTGTAAGCCAAGTTCAGATATCGAAGGGATTTTAAATCATTGAAATTGTCCGATATATCGTTAATGTTATTCATGTCCAGATTTAAGTGGGTCAGCTGATAAAGTCCATCAAACTGTTTATTTATATCTACCAGTCTATTGTTCGATAATAAGAGTGTATCCAGATTCGGTAAATTTTCCACACTTCCATTCAATGACGTCAGGAGATTTTTGGAAAGAGCTAAACAGACTAAAGATCTGGGAAAGGAATTTTGTTCTATCGACGATAGTCGATTGTCCGGGACATATAAATATTTCAAATTATGCAAATATCTTACCGAATCTTCATCAATTTTCATAATGAAATTTTCAGCCACACTCAAGGTGCGCAATCCTGACAGGTGTTTCATAGCTGCAGATGGGAATTCTGTCAGACGATCATCAGATAGAACCAACAACCCAAGTGAATTCTGTCCATCGAACGCATTATCATCGATATTCCTGAAACTGCTACCTTTCAAGTACAATTTCTTGGTCGTGATGTTGTTAAAAGCATGATGAGGTAATTGGTATTCATGCACGTTGCTAACCCGTAGGCATGGCAAGGGGGTCTTGAAACGGTGCACCAGGGCATTACGAACTGTATCCAAACTTTTAACATCATTGCATACAACTTCGCTTTTCGGAAAAGCAGTGCACGTGCATGGATAAATTAGATCCGGTGACGGACATTCAAAATCGAAGCTTCCGTAGATTTCCACTGGTACCAGAAGGGTAACAACGAGCAATGAAATTGCGAATTTCATTTTCATCAATAAAAATCTCAAATACATTAACTAATATCCAAGAAAAAGGTTAAAATATATCGTCTATAGAGTTTTCTTCGCGTATCTGGTCAGCTGGGTCCTTGGGCCTTCTATATGTAGTATATTTATTTGCAAATCGTAGCAAGTTGAAGATGGCCATAAATATGAAATCGCTTCCCCGATTAATTGCTCAACTGCGATGGAAGTTCAGAAGAAAAGTGAGATATAGAATTGTAGGGCTGATTGTTTTGGGTTTTTAAATCCCGTGCCTTCACGAGGTGTTCACGTGCTATCAGGGCGTTTTCTATTGGTTGTTTTTTCGACCTATGAGGCTTACAAGCGGTTATAATAATGAGAGAGGAAGTTCTTTTTTTATAGAACGCATGTAAAGAAAATTGAATTGCCAAGACGTTCAAGATGAAGTGGTTTTTTATGGAGTGGCAGTTCCTTTTTAAAAGCGATCACGAGAATTGCCCGGGGAAAACGAAAATAAATTACATTTCTTATGCATCTGATGCAATTTATGAAAAAAAATTTTCGCCTCTTTTCAAATGATCTCAAACACGATTATCTTACATCAGCTTTATTTAAATTAATACTACTTATAATTTATTAATATAGGCCTATAAAATATACTTTTTCTAATGCTTCTTAAAAATATAATACAATACAATATAAGATTTACTGCTAATCCATAACATTTTCCTGAAAAATACAGATACAGTACAAGTTATAACCTGTGTAAAAAAAAAATTAAAGCTGTTTTTACATAATAAAAAAAAAAACCTCAACTGTTACAATTATACGTTGTTCAGGGAGAAAAAAAATTCTTTAATAATTGCATCTGATGCAATTTATAAAAAAAAAAATGAAAAAGGTTCCATCTCTTTCAAAATGCTTACAAATTTGATTATCTTACTTCAGCTCTGTTTAAATTATTATAACTTTTTATTTATTAATTGAGGATAATAATATTTTGCGTCAGCTTCGTTTAAGATATAACTTTCTACTTATAGTTGAAGCCTTTACAATAACACTTATAATATTTCATATAATAATATATTAATAAAATAATATTTATTGATAGATCCATAACATTTTCCTGAAAACTTAGGACACATTACAAGTTACAACATGTGTAAATTATTTTCTTAAAAATGTTTTACATAAATAAAGAAGAAAAATTCAAATGCATTATTTGATTGTTACAGTTATTCGGTGTTTAAGGAGAAAAAAAATTGTTTTAATAATTGTATCTGATGCAATTTATGAAAAAAGAAAAATCTTTCGCCTCTTTCTAAATGATTTCAAATTCGATTATTTTGCATCAGCTTTGCTTTAAATGTTATTATTTTTTATTTATAATTGAAGCTTTTACAATAACACTTAAAATATTTCATATAATAATAAAATAATATTTATTGATAGATACATATCATTTGCCTAAAAACTTCAGGTACAAGTACAAGATACGAGGTTCAGATACAAGAATCAGACAGAACCTGTGTAAATAATTTTTTAAAACAGTTTTTACATAAAATAAAAAAAACTCATGCATTACTTGATTGTTACAGTTAGTCGTTGTTTAACGAAAAAAATTGTTTTAATATTAGCAACGGATATAATTTATGAAAAAAAGAAAAATATTTTGCCTCTTGTAAAATAATTTCAAAATTTGATTATCTTGCGTTAATTTCGTTTAAAATATTATTATTTTTCATTAGTGTATAGAGGTTTTTAAATTAGTACTTACCGCATTGCATGCATTATAATTATTCATTATTGAAATATTATTTACACTTAATTTATAATATTTTCACAAAAAACATAACACTTACCAGTTGTAACTGGTTTTTTTTTTAATTTTTATTTTTTTTTTTTTTTTTTTTTAAACTGTTTTATTGTAACAAATGCATTCTTATACCATTCTCTAAAGATAAAACTACCATTTAGAGTATTTCATATATTATATATATACATTACGGAAATATTATTTACTTTTAATTCATAATATATTCTTAAAAGCTTCATATGTATTAGAAGTTACAACATATAATTATATAATTTTTTTAGCTGTTTTTATGTAACGCATTTTGATAATTCTTAATACATTAATATGCTATTTATGAATATAAAATTTAGCACCCCCAATTAAATTAAATTCAAAAATTGATAATAAATGATAAAAATATAATAAATAATAAATGATAAAAATTGCATTTTGATAATTCTTAATACATTAATATGCTATTAATGAATCGAAAATTTAGCACCCCCAATTAAATTAAATTCAAAAATTGATAATAAATGATAAAAATATAATAAATGATAAAAATTGCATTTTGATAATTCTTAAAACATTAATATGCTATTTATGAATCGAAAATTTAGCACCCCCAATTAAATTAAATTCAAAAATTGATAATAAATGATAAAAATATAATAAATAATAAATGATAAAAATTGCATTTTGATAATTCTTAAAACATTAATATGCTATTTATGAATCGAAAATTTAGCACCCCCAATTAAATTAAATTCAAAAATTTATAATAAATGATAAAAATATAATAAATAATAAATGATAAAAATTGCATTTTGATAATTCTTAAAACATTAATATGCTATTTATGAATCGAAAATTTAGCACCCCCAATAAAATTAAATTCAAAAATTGATAATAAATGATAAAAATATAATAAATAATAAATGATAAAAATTGCATTTTGATAATTCTTAAAACATTAATATGCTATTTATGAATCGAAAATTTAGCACCCCCAATTAAATTAAATTCAAAAATTGATAATAAATGATAAAAATATAATAAATAATAAAAATTGCATTTTGATAATTCTTAAAACATTAATATGCTATTTATGAATCGAAAATTTAGCACCCCCAATTAAATTAAATTCAAAAATTGATAATAAATGATAAAAATATAATAAATAATAAATGATAAAAATTGCATTTTGATAATTCTTAATACATTAATATGCTATTTATGAATCGAAAATTTAGCACCCCCAATTAAATTAAATTCAAAAATTTATAATAAATGATAAAAATATAATAAATAATAAATGATAAAATTTGCATTTTGATAATTCTTAAAACATTAATATGCTATTTATGAATCGAAAATTTAGCACCCCCAATTAAATTAAATTCAAAAATTGATAATAAATGATAAAAATATAATAAATAATAAATGATAAAAATTGCATTTTGATAATTCTTAAAACATTAATATGCTATTTATGAATCGATAATTTAGCACCCCCAATTAAATTAAATTCAAAAATTGATAATAAATGATAAAAATATAATAAATAATAAATGATAAAAATTGCATTTTGATAATTCTTAATACATTAATATGCTATTTATGAATCGATAATTTAGCACCCCCAATTAAATTAAATTCAAAAATTTATAATAAATGATCAAAATATAATAAATAATAAATGATAAAAAGTTGCATTTTGATAATTCTTAATACATTAATATGCTATTTATGAATCGAAAATTTAGCACCCCCAATTAAATTAAATTCAAATATTAATTCAATATTAGGTTGCTCATAACAGCTCACAACAAATATTTAACACTCTGGTACTGTTATACCATAGGATCCTGTTTCAATTTAGAAAAAAACGCATGTTAACATCAGCATGTTAACATCATTTTAAACGTAATTATTGCATGACAGATTATAAATCGAAAATCGCTTTAGTATTTCCGAATTTATTGAAAGCAAAATGCTTAAAATTGAAAACAATTCTCTCTAAAAGGAAGTAAGAAATATTAAAACAGTTTTTGCTGAAATATTTTTTTTTTCAACAACAGTTGATGAATTATGCGAAATTTTAAGTAAAAAAATTTTTAATTTTAATTATTTTTTTTTAATGAAACAAGACTCTAATTTGCTTAACCAAAAATACAGCTATTAATAATTTGTAACATAAATGTTTCAAACGTAAAAAAATGCTCGAAATGTTCCGTGATAAGTTTTTTTTCCTTCCTTCTCTAAAACAAGGCTTTTTAAACTTTTTGGTGTGGGGACCCTAAAAATATTCAAGTAAATTTTGTGGGACGCATATCCGACACACGTGAGAATGAAGCTGTCGATTTCTTTACATGTGCTGTCATATACTATATTTCAATTTTAGGTCGTTAACTTTAATTTTTGTTTTAAAGCACAGAACAATGCAAAAATTCTAAATAAGTAACAAACATAAATGCAAAGGGCCGGGATAACCTGGTTGGTAAGGCAGTGGGCCCATGATCAAGAGGTCATGGGTTCGATCCCCGCCGGCCGAAGTCTTCCCGTGTAGTAAATGGTGACTGATAATGACCTTTAAATGTGTCGAGTCTCAAAGTCCTCCATGTTCCCATAACAAATCATACCTCTGGGGGTATTAATCCAGAAGTTTCCTTGTCTTCTGGACTGGTTCAAAATTACAAGGCTAGGGAGTGGAACATTAATAGTCGTAAACACTAAAAATTGGGTCGGCTGTTTAACGACGGTTTTAAAATAAAATAAACATAAAAGCGTTAACACAATAATAAAAATTATTTTTGTTACTTGGGTAAATTCAAACATTTCTATAGTCTAACCATTGTCCATTATGTGCAGCCTCTTGAAAGATTACTACATAAAAAACCCACTAAGTAGTGACTTTTCATGACAGCGAATGTGCAAGGATTACGTATCAATTGGAGCAGCGTGCTCATTTTTAATTATATTATCAAATTTCGGCAAAATAGTTGATACCGCAGGACGAAGCATTTCTTTAACATTCCTTAGATTTAATCAACACTTTGATTTTATGGAGATTAAAGACGAAACTGTCGTCTCACAAATATGCCTTTATCTATTTTCAGAAACATTATGTTAAAATATTATAAAGAAAATAATTATAATATTATACTAATAAGTTAATAACAATATCAAATTTGCTAAACTTGATTGTATTCTTTGAAAATAAAGTTGCTCAGATTATGAATGAACTTATTAAATGACTTAAAAGGACTTAGTGTAAGAATTTAGTGGATTACGTCACTCTTCCATTCAAATGAGATTCATGATGTTTTCCTTTTATTGAGTGATAACATCCAAGAATATAATGGTTCAAATAATTTTTAATGATCAAGTGATTATATTTCGGTCGCTATATTGAATTAAATAATTCCCCGTGAACATTGTAATAGTCATTAAAGTAACAAATGTCTATGAAATAGAAAACATTGGTATTTAAACATTGGTTCGTTAAATGGATTGCTCGTTGTAATGAGAGTCGTACTAAAGAGCGTAGACTAGTATTTATAAAATAAATTTTTACGCTATGCGTTAAGTTTTGGGAGTTAAATTACCTTTGTTATAGACAATCTCCAAAATTTCCTTTCATTAGGGGGTTCAAAAACAATTTGGCAAAACATTTTAATTGTTCATAGTTTTTATTTAAAAAAAATGAATGAAGTTTTAAAAGCCTGTTAGAATAATCTGTAGTGCTCATAATGTAATCAAATAAATTTTACGCACCACAACTTGCGTGATTTATAAATGTACACTGTAAAAATTGGTGGTTAGTTGCCACCATTTCTGATGTCGAGGTAAACAAAATTTTTTTTAGAGCATATACTCAAATCTTTTATTTGCTTTTTCACGGTTATTTTTTATTTATTTATTCAATTTTGTCATATCATATTATCTATATCATATTATTATATATCTGATATCATATATTTTTAGGCACAATTAGAATCAGTTTAATGGCTTCAATGCCAAAAAAAAAAAAAAAAAAAAAACAATTTTGTTTAAAAAACAAGCACAGTTTCAGTAATATATTTGCATAAACTCTTTCAAACAATTGTAATTTTGTCATTTTATATAATTTGATTACAGTATACAAATAACTATATTTTACATGTGAAGTAAGTTTAAATGTATATAATTTATCTCAACGCCAAAAATGGTAACAACTATGCGCCAAATTTTTTTACAGTGTAAAGATGTCTTAGATGTATCATATGTCAAATTCTACGTAGATGAAAATCTATAAAACTAATAAATATTTAATTCTTGCATATTTTAACGCGTGGAAACAATGCAGTGTTTGACTTTTTGGACACCGGTGTCCCTTTTGTATATTTTTGGGACTTTCAAATTACAAACAAAAATATATTTTGGAATTTTTAAATTATGAAAAACAGTCGAATAAATGTTTAAAAAAATCTGTTAGATTATCGGATTATATTTGTACTAAAATATAAAATCCAAAAGAGTAATTAAATTTTTTTTTCATTCATATTCAAAAATTTATCAACAATTGACTTTGTAAATTAAGGAAATTTCAAAGATGAATTACTGTTTCTCTCTAAATAACTGTAAATAAGTGCAAATTTGAAAAATTATTGTTTGAAAAAATTTTACCTTTACCGCAAAAAGAGACACCGGTGTTACATGTTGTATAGTTATAACATAGCATAACCATAATAGCATAACCATAAATTATTAAAATGCTAAATATAATATTTTTTACTCATTTTGACCTAAATTTATACAAAATAATGAAAAAAAGTATGAAAAATATGTTTAATAAAAATTCTGCGTCAGAGTAGCTTTTCATATATCTTTGAAACGGCCGGGATATCTTGGTTGGTAGGGCGCTGGACTCACGTTCATGAGAACGGGAGTTCGAATCCAGCCGGCAGAAGACTCCCCATGTTGTAAATTCTGACTGGTGCACGTTAAACCTGTCTGGTCAAGAAATCCTCCATGTTCCCATAACAAATTGTATCTCAGGGGGCACTGAATTGGATATTGATCGTTCTCTGGTTCAGGTTAAAATTACGATCTGTGGATGAATGAATGGGTCCACCCTATAAATAGGTATGAGGTATGGGTGTGACAGAAGTCGAATTCTTGACCATAGATGGCGCCACTAGAAAACAAGAACAATCGCACCCCCAATACCTTAATGGCTCACGACAACAACAACAATATATCTTTGAAATATATAACTTATGTAAACTAGAAGACAAAAGTTTCAAAAAATATATTTTTTAAACATTTATTTCCAACTTGCCAAATATTTTAAAATAAATAAACCAATAAAAATTAAAATTTGAAAACTTGGAGAAAACGTTTCAGTGGGTTATCTTTATCTTTCACCTCTGAAGCTTCAGCATTATCAATCCAAACCATTGCATTTCCTGTTATTCTTTATCTTTAATTCTCCTCGAATTCTATTAATGTCAATAATGACTCTATGAAGCGAAATTTAGTTTCATTTTCTTACATTAAACTTTCATCTTGATTGTTCACATGTGTTTCGTTAGATGTTATCTGTTAAAGTAAAAAGAGAAATTTAAAAGAATATGATGAGATATTCATTCTCTTTTGATCATATTATCATTAATCACAAAAGGAAATTTATATTCTGAATAACGCACATGATACAATAGTTTAATTTATTGAAATTGAGGTATTGATTCAGAACTAAAGTGATTCGTTTCATCTAGAAAGTATTTTTAATTGTTTTGAAAACTAAAAAAGATGTATTTTTTTATACTTTTAATTTTTTATTCTTAATGGCAGTTTGACGTCATAAATATTCTGAGGAAATATTTAATGATAAAAAAAAAATTAGATTTTAAATGAGAAAACTGATTTAAAATCCATTATTTTCCTACTTTATTTGTGGAGATATTGATAACAATCGCTATTACAGAATCATGTGAAAAATGGACATAATTGGATTCATATGTTATTCCAATCATTGTGAATTACTTTAATTTATTATTATTTTATTTTTTAATTTAACAGTAATATGTACAGATAATGTTGGTTTTCATAAACAATGCATTCACAAAAATGAAAATAATGAGTATAAATGAAATAAGCTTTTTCGATAGCTGTTGTATTTTTTTCCTAGAATTTTTTTCTGGAATTTTCTTAGTATATTTGTTTTATAAAGGAGAGCTTATAAATAGTACTGCTATTCATTTTTCAGTTATAAAAGGACCATTCTGAGCTAGTATTATATTTTCCCGATATTTTGATTTTTATACAAATATCTATTGAATCGTCAATTTATATTGAATTTAAGATTTCATTGGACAAGTAAATATTATTGTAAAGACCCTACATAAGTTGATTTACAAAGAAATCACTGTGAACAATAATTTATTAATACTGCAGTGCGAGAAGCATGATGTTCTTTACTACAAATTTAACTGTATATAGCCTCGAAATCATTATTAAAATTATGAATTTTTTTGTTCTTTCTTAATCATTTATTAATTCTCCTATGTCTTCGTATTTTCATGTTCCTCAGTCTTATAACTTTTATGCAACAAAACGAAACGTAAAGTAAAGCTTAAAAAAGTGAGAAAATTCCACGAACACTTTAAAGTTGAAATTTGAATTTTAAAACTGAAATTACTTTAAATTTTAAAATTTAAAATTAAAGAAATTGAAATTTTAAAAAAAAAATTGAGTTAAGTTTATAAATAAATATGATTCTTGGGGAACATTAAATGTCAATTGTAAAATTGCATTTCTGTAAAACACCCCGCTAGGTATTTTTTATAGTAAGTTTAAGAGTTACTTAATTTTTCTCAAAATAATTATCGAATGCTATTTTATTTCCATTGTACTTCCGTACCCTTTTCTACACACCTTTGTAATTTAAATTTTAAAGTAATTTGCGTATTAAAACAAACAGCGGTGAATCTTATGATTTTTTAAAAACAGAGAGAAATAATGTAAAAAAATCATTTATTTTTGCAAAATCAGGAAAGAAAAAAGTTTCTTCTTTTATTTAAATTATGGCAGTAGTTAAATTTAATCAAAGTCCCACTAAATGAAAAATATTTTTATGACAATAAATTGCCCTTTTTTTTGTAACTAAAAACTAGGAAATTGTTACAACTATGCATTTTTAATTATATTTATTAAAAGAATTCATTTTATAATTATAAATACATTTATTTGGGTAATTTCACTTCAAGTCCCGCAGTGGACTGATCGTTAAGACACGGTTCCCAGCAGATCACCGAAGTCAAGCACCACTGACTGCAGTCAGTGTGCGGGTGGGTGACCACTAAATCAGTCTGCGTAGGAACCGAGGGTGTGCGGTATTGGTCCTCGTTAAACTGTTCTACCGTAAAGTGCTCGACTTCGCGCGCAGGTCGTCGGGCTAACGAAGCGGGGGTGCCATCCCCTCTAAAGAGGATCAAAATTGTGATGGCATGTCTTCGGATCATCCTCAGGGATGTTTCCCAGACCGTCGCCAATAGCCCATTGTGCAGCTCTAGTGCGACGTAAATGAAATCCAACAACAACAACTTTCGCTTCAAGAAGAAGAAGATCACCGATACCCACACATATGACTTATGACATCAGTGCCAGCTGAGCGTTTATCTGCAAAATGGCATTTCAAAGTTATTTTATTGTAACCATGCTATATTTTTGTTTTGTGTACCTGGCAACTTCGATGCATAATTAGTTTGTTTATGTTCTATATGACTTCGTGCTTGTCTTTGTGTTAAGTCTTTGTATAAATATATAGTGAAAGAATCTTTGTAAAAGAATATGGAATGTATCACTTAAGAGAATTGATACTTGACGGGCTGCATGTAAACGCTCTTTACATCTATAGTATCCCCAAAAGATTTTGAGCTCTGATTGGATTTCTCTGCAGCGCCTTCTGTTACTTATGGCTATTTCCTTCTGCCATGCTTGTTATTTTCAGCATTGATTGATTTCTGTACTCCAACTTTTGTTTTTCAAACTTGAAATGTCAGTTTTTTCGCCTGAGAAACTGGCTTTCTTCATTTAAGAATGAAATAGAAACTATTTCATCAAATATTATTACCCTTAAAAGCAATGTTCTATATTTAGAAGATTGCAACAAGTGGGTAAAGGAATTTGGGGAACTTACGAATACGAAATGGAATTCTAGAATTTCGAAATTCAAGGAGAAAGATTTGTTTCTTGGTAAGTGACTAGTTTAGTTATTTTAAGAAAAAGTTTGCACTTAATTTTTATGGGAAATGGTTTTTCGTTAAATTTATGATTATCACATGCATGAGTTCTTATGAAGCAAATACCACTCTAATTTATTGAATAACATTGAAATCGAAGTTTAATTGCCTTGTTCAATTCTTATATCCACTATGAAATGAAAACTCAATAGTTTTAGCTTGTCATTTATTGAATTTATTAATGTCTATCGAATTAAATTAATATTTTATATATTTCTTGTGGATTATTAAAATTAAATTAAAAAGTTTTAAATTTATCATTTTAAAGTGGTGCCATCTATTTTTATAAAGTAGAACTAAAAAATCTGCATTATACCTACCTGTTTAAAACTTATTTTTAATGTTTTCTTATGTTTGCTAAATGATTTATAATACCGAAAAACTATCATTTGACATCTAAGAAATCAAGCAATTGTCTTTTAAGTTGTTTATTTTATTAATTTTTGATACATAATTCCCATCAAAATCAAAGTGAATGATTATGAATTGTCCATTGAATTAATATCATGAGTAAAATGAAAGAAGAAATTTACAAGAAATTACTTTCTTTTAATTCTAGTACTTTTCTGTTGGATTGTGAATATTTTTCAATTATTTAATTGCAGGAAATTATTTGTTTGTCACTATAGTGCGTTTATGAAAGTGCCCCGGAAAAATTGTAAAAGAAGTTTCTCAAAAAAATCTTATTGTCGTGCAACAATATCTATAAGAGTGAAGTCAGATTCCTGAATCAGGATTCCTGGATTCTGAAATCAGATTCCTTCATAAAATAATATTTTCCTTTAAGGTATTATAAAATCTTTTTCAAATAATCAAACATAATTTTAAAATGATATTTATATACATTTTAAAATCTCATATAATAAATTCAAACTGAACTGACGGGTTCTGCAATCATACTTAATAAATTAAAGTAAGGGATTTTAATTCCTCTATGTAAGTGCATAAGGAGATTCATAATACTATTCAATTTAAATATTTATCAATTCTTATATTTATTATATATGAGTTAGCTAATAAAGATTTAATTTATGTTTAATAATTATTATTGTACTAATTTGATGTTTTACCAAAACATGGTTGTTTACCTTGTATTTACCTGTATTTCAAAACAATAATATTGAAAAATATTATACTGAAGCGAACAAAAAAATATTTTAAACAAATAAAGAAAATATAAGAATAAAATTTAAAGTAAATTAGATTTAAATAAATGTGTTATTATTAAAAGACCATTGATGACGATATTTTATATTTTGTACAAAACTTTAACTTTTGTCTTAAGATTAGTATGAGAAATATACTGGAACTGATTCATGATTGATTTACATTTTGTGAACAAACTGCGGAGAAATGATATTGGGCAGGAGCTACAAAAAGACGTAACAGAAGCCAATGCCGAGAAATCCAATCAGAGAGCTCAAAATCTCTTGGGGATACTATAGATGTAAAGGTAGTTTACATGCACATGCTAAAGGGGTTTGACTTATTCGAAATAGAATGGAGAGAACAGTTGCTAACGTAAACAAATGCCACGTTTCAACAACCAATCAGGATCTAGATACTCACACTACGTCACTAGCAGGTATCTCATTATATAGTTTCTAAGGTAAAATACTCAGTGTAGTCATATACTTTTTTAGTATTTTTAATAATTTAATTTGTATCTGCAATTGAGTACTTGCAACTCGAGAAGAAAGTAAATGAAGAAATTATGTGTCAAAGAAATATACCAATTTAAAAATCAAAATATATAATTGTTGATTAAAATTCAACACATTTGATAATGCATTCGAATTTTATTAAAAATAAACTATACAATGTACAAAAGAAGGAAACACCTTAATGATTTTTGATCTAACAATCGGATTTTCAGGTAATATAATTCTGTATAAATGAATCCAGAGGTTACCATTAAACTTGTTAATTAGTGCAAATACATGTCTTCAGTTTCTAAATTCAACACAAAAACATCCTTTCACTTAATAAACAGGTTTTTTTTTCCGTCGAATTTGAATTTAGGAATAGCCGTAATCTGGTACATAAAATCCCAGTAGTTTATTGACAGTAGAGCGATTAAACGTTTTGGCCCCTTAATATTGATATCATTTTCTGCGTATTACGCCATCTCTCCGCAACCAATGTAGCGAATCAAAATTTTTAAACACAATTATAGATAATTATTCTGCATTAATCACAATTTCATCTGCGATATTAGGAACTAAGAATTTGTCAACTGTGATCGTAATTGCCGACATTGGGGAGGGCGAAATGTTCCTTATCCCCCTTCCCCCAAGTAACTTCTCCCCTGAGTATAATAAGAAAAAAAGGAAGGCCAATGGCAGACATTTTTTTTCAGTGAAAAGGTTTTATAATTTGCTTAACAGAAAATTTTCGGATTAGTTTCAACATTTTAGAAAATTTAATTAGTGTTTGTATTATTTACAATTACTGAACCTTATTATAATAATTATATTGTAAAATCTTATATTATTTCCTTAATTTGTAATTAAAACCCTTATTTATTTCTTAATTTTAAAAAAAAACTCAAGAGGTCTTAACATTTAATAAAGTACTGTACATTTATTTCTAAATTTTATTGGACCCTAAATTGAATTTTCAACAGTTTAAAAATTGTGAAATTAATTTTTATGCTGTAATTTTTATTAAAAATGCTGTACTTTCTCTCCATGACGAACATGACGTCATTAGAGAATGAGAGAATGCTGTGAGGGAAAAAAAATGTGTCATGAGCGAACAAAGCGATTAAAAAAAATACTTGTCTGGAGGTTGGTGAACGATAGCGAGCATGTTACCGAGCCCTCTACACTGTAAAACAATCCGGATTAAATTATGGTTAAAAGTACTGGCACTAATGGTGTCTGCACTCTCTACCGTAAAACTGAATTTTACCAGAATATGTTACAGAAGAACAAATTTGATGTACCGCCATTTTTACAGTAATAATTACCCTAAAACCTCTGAATTACTCTAATTAAATAAATATTACTGTAGAAAATACGGTATAATATTTTACGGTAAAATGGATTTTATGAAGCATGCACCCCAAGAGCCGGAAGTTTATACCGTAACTTTTTACAGTGTAGTAATATATAAACTGAAAAAATGCATGTATTTTATTTCCTTTATGGATTAAACGCTTTTTATAATTATTATCGCTTTTAGAGATTTTGCTGCATTAAGTACAATCCAATTGCTTGAAGCAGAAAGAAAATTAAAAAAAAGAAATTAATTACTAATAGTTTATACCCGTTCAATATCATATGACTCATATAAAAGCATTAATTCAACAAAAAAGGAAAGCTATTAACCATTATGTTTTTTCGCACGTGGCATGTGTCAAATTATTATCCTTAAGATTTATACAAAATTGTTTTTTAATGACTGTGTGTTTAAGCGCCTCCTTTTTGTACAATCAATCGATCGTATGACGCATATATTAAACATCATTACTTTGAGAACGTAGAAACTTGCATGAAAAGATTACTTTAATCTCTTAATCTCATCTTACTTGGAGGATAAGCCTCAGTTCGCTGCCGCTCACTAACCCCGATAATTGCTTCGCAATAATTTTTTTTTTTTTGCCATAAAAGCTTTTTTTTTTATATTAAATTTGAGATTATTCTCTTAAAATATATGTACTATAAATAATACTGTTTGCTTATGCATCTGCTCTCACTCTCCTTAATCCTACTTTCATTTCTTAAATTATAATTCTAAATTATCTTTAAATTAATTACTCACTTTGAGTCAAATTTGTATGCTAAATGATATGAAAAATCTCGTATGATTCAATTTTCCTTATGATTTTATTAAGACCTATAAGTGAACATTATTCTGCTTAGTAATTTTTTTTAAATCTCTTTAACCGTAATTTATAATAAGATATTAATATAATTTGCATCAAAAATTTCGTTTTACACAACATTGTATATAGAAATTAAAAAATATTAAAAAAAAAATCTGGAAATAAATGTGTGAAAACTGAAGACTACCACGTGATTTTCAGGCCAGTAAAAATGTGCCGACAACAATGGAAAATTGCGACATATTAGCTAGATTTTAATATATATAGTTAGACAGAAAAAAGCAATATGTGATATAATGTAAGGATCAAGTTATAGAACAGTTTTTCATATATTTTATCGTATAATTTAAATTGGATTATTTTTCTGAGGATACTAATGAATGTTCTATTACGTTGCACGTTTTTTATCTTTATTTTTTTAAAGTTACAATTATTTAAGTAAATTTACGTTACAAAAGTACAAAAAGAAAATGCATAACAAGAAATTGCGAGAATTTAGTATAGTTTATCTGAAAAGAAAAGTTTAAAATTGAAAGATAGCAAACGATTCCGAGAATACTATTTAAAATTGTTTACGCTAGTAAAATCGTTTGCGTAAAAATTTAAATTTTTACCTTTAAATTACAATTATTTTTCGATAAAGAATATAAACACACTTTTGGACTAAGAATCCAGTTCGAACGATGCATCATAGTATAATATAAAAATTTGAAATATTAAATATCGTCTGCAAATATTTCATATCTTTAATTAAATTAAAATAGTTTTTTAAACTCTAAAACACGAAGAAACTTTTCTTTTCTTCTGAAATATCTTTTGCAAATCAGATTATTTAAATTTGAGGAATTAAAAGTGAATTTTGAAATCTGATTTACATTTGAAAGTTACTTTTAATTTAAATTTCCAATAAAAAAATTTCAGTTAGTTCTGCGACAGCTCAAGCGGGTATGCCGTTAGAAAATAGATTGATAAATTTAGTTGATTTTCATCTTAAGAGATGAGTGGAAATATTTCTTCCTTATCTTTCTGTTATCAGTTTTGTGTAGAATTCAATGTTTTAAGAGTATTTGTTTTCATTTTAATACGAAATATTTTACAACGCTACACCGACGATACTTCTTTTTCACTTTTCACCAAAATAAAAATTGAATTTTAAGTAGAAAAATCAAACCACATTCAGTAGGAATGTTCCTAAGTTAGTAAAAATCGGCAGTTGTATTTAGTTATTCTTTAAGCTTTTAAATTTTTTTATGTAGTTTAATTTTCTGATAGAAACACTTAAAAATATTTAAAAAAGGATGATTATTAAATAAAGAACAATGATATGTTGGTACATTATGTAGGTAGATACATAATGTGTTATGTATAGGTAGGTGCATTATGTACGTCGCACTAGAGCTGCACAATGGGCTAATTGCGACGTTCTGAGAAACATCCCTGAGGATGGTCCGAAGACTTGCCATCACAATTTTGATCCTCTGCACAGGAGATCTCATTTATGAGGCCACTTCTTCGATTTAGACATGGATCTGAAGGGGAAGGAAATTTTCTCCAGATACCTGTACCCATTGTTCAGCGATCGACCACAAGACTTTCGATGCTCTAGATTTTATGAGCACGTATATCACGTGTACTCAGTCGGTCCCAGCGATGAATGGTCGATACGAATTCCGTACTCGGCTCTCACTGACCACAGTGCTGACGTAGAATATCCTCAGTGGTGGATGTATCATGGGTTAGAGTCCCTTGGCAGTCAGGCTTACCATGGGAGGTTTTCGTGGTATTCCTCTCCATGTAACGGAAATGCGGGTTCGTTCCATTAAAAAGTCCCCCAAGAAGGCAAATTTCTCCCAATACTTGATCCAGAAGTTCCCATGTTTTCTAGATAGGATTCAAATTTACAAGGCTACAGAATTCAACCTTGGTAGTCGTAAACTGAAAATTGGGTCGGCTGTTCAACGACGTTTATAAAATGTATAAAAGAAAGAATATTTTTTTTTTTTTTAAATTTTTATCTTTAATATAATTCATTTTTGCACTATTCGAATGTGGTGCTTTATATTTTATTTGTTTTTTTTTCCCTCACGATTTCACTCACTAAAGCTGAATCCAATAAACACAAATGTTTTTCATTGCATGTTTTATGATTAATTCTAAGTGGCGTTTCAGAAGTCAAATCAGATCTTAAACAAGCAGTTATTTGATATACTTTTTAAGCATGTTGAAAAACATAAAGAGGTGCATGTGCCCTTTTTATGTATTTTTTCTAAAAGACATCTTTGTTCCATCAAGGGGCTAAATATCTAATATTATTTTCATAAGTATCCCACTAAATCCTTATTGCGTACAAAGAAACAAGGTCAGTAAATTCATTTTACTTTTCACGTGATTTTTTCCTCAACCCTTCCCTGAAAAGAGAGATCCTGTGGGATCTTAAGTTTCCTGTAAAAATAGTTGTACACGTGATTTAAGCGTGATTTTAAGGAATGATTTTTTATATGATTAATTAGCGCTAATGCGTCTTACGGACACAAAATCTTCACTTAACTTCCTTTAATATCAACGTGTTTTATTTCTCAAAAATTCTGTTTTCTTTCATATTTTATGTCGAAAAAAATGTCAATTCACTTTTGCATCATAAAATTTAGAACTCAATCCAACTACTAAATTTATATATTATTTTAATCAGATTTTTTTTTTTATAAAAAATGTACTTATTAAACATATTTATACACTTAACCCTCTGGCGTAGATGGGAGACTGGTGACCCTTTTAAATATATTTTTTATGACGCTTTAATTACAAGCAAAAATATATTTTGGTATTTTTTTAATTATAAGAAATATAAGAAAACAGTCTTGTTAAACAGTATAAATCTGTTAGATTATCAGAATTATATTTGTACTGAAATATAAAATCCAAAATTTTTTCCCCTCATTTAAAAAACAAACAAACAAATAAAAATTGATTTTGTTAATTAACAAAACTTCAATGACTGTTTTTCTTAGATCTAAATAACTGCAAATAAGTGCAAATTTGAAAAATTATTATTTTAAAGTGAGCAGTGTTTGGAAGACTTTTCCTTAAACGCAGATAAAGACACCGTTGTTTCATGCTGTATTTCATTAAATTATTAAAATGCTAAATATAAAATTTTTACTTATTTTTACCTAAATTGGTACAAATTAGTGAAAAAAGTATTAAAATATGTTTAGTAAAAATTCTGCGTCAAAGGGATAAACCTACGCAAATCCAAGCCTCAGTAATTTGGGAAAATATGAACCTATATTAATTCTCAAAAATAATGAATGAAAATAATCTTTGTAATATGTTTGTTATATAACTATGGGGAAAAAAAGAATTTGCTCTCGAAACATTGCAACAGTGTTGCCAGGTGCCGATAACCGTTCACCCTCAGATGGCGTTGTAAAATCCCCTAAAAATTTTTAAAAAACCCCAAAATTTTTAACTTAAAGTATAAGTATTAAAAAATAGTACAAAAGTTAAATAATGTATAGAAAACGTTGCTTTAATACTTTTTAATATTTTATTATCAACAAATTAATCTTTTTTACATTTCAATCGTTACATTATCTTTAATTTCTACTAAAATATTTAAGATATTTTTTTCAATACTTTTTGACTTGCACATTTTTTTCATAAATATTTTATTATCAACTATATAGTCTTTTTAATATTTTAATTCTGAAATTAAGCTTAAATTTCTGATAAAATAACCAACATATTTTCGTCAATACTTTCTGATTTGTATATGTTTTCACTGTTAAACATTTTTAACATAAAAGAAGTAGGTACAAAATTTTGACAATCATTAGAAAGTTCATATGGAATGCACAAAATAGCATCAGCTGTAGTTATAGACATTTTATTCCTCAATTTGTCTTTAATAATATTTAATATGGAGAAACATCTCTCCGGAGCTGCATTTGAAAACGGAATACTTAATAAAGCTAAAACAAGAGTCGAGCTAAGTAAACTTAAGTCGATCACTAAGTAAACTTAAGTCGAGAATCGAGCTAAGTAATAACTTACTACATTTATATTTCTTACTACATATTGTTAATTTTAGTAATTCATAAATTTTACCATTAAATTTTTGTCATCAATTTGGAAATCTTTGGGAATCGCTCTAAAGTTTTTTTTTTTTTTTACTTAGTAACCAGAAGAATTTTTTTTTTTTTTTTTTTTAAATTTAGATGGCTCTTTTCCTAGCTCACTATTATTCGCTACCCCCATAACTACTTGAGAGAACGCTATACACCGGAAGAAAATTTCATTGCAAATTCTCTTTCATCTCCATAATTTATTTAAAATGTATTTTTTATTTTAACTGACTTGTGGACTGATCGTTAAGACACGGTTCCCAGCAGATCACCGAAGTCAAGCGTCACTGGCTGCGGTCAGTGAGCGGGTGGGTGACCACTTGGATCAGTCTGCGTAGGAACCGAGGGTGTGCGGTATTGGTCCTCGTTAAACTGTTCTACCGTAAAGTGCTCGACTTCGCGTGCAGGTCGTTGGGCTACCGAAGCAGGGGTGCCATCCCCTCTGCAGAGGATCAAAATTGTGATGGCATGTCTTCGGATCCTCCTCAGGGATGTTTCCCAGACCGTCGCCAATAGCCCATTGTGCAGCTCTAGTGCGACGTAAATTAACTACATCAACATTTTAACTGACTTAAATGATTTACGAATATTTATTATAAATAGGAAACATTTAATATGTGTCTAAAGAAAAGCTCACCTTATAATAGCGGCAGAACAAACCAAGACTGAACAGTTCTCAACTGGAGTGGGTACCTGTAAGTGATATCACGCGCGGATTTTGGATCGGATTGACTCAGTGGTTCCCAACCTTTTTTGGACCATCGCCCCCCTCTTGGGGTTGGCTGACACATATCGCCCCTTTCTCTCTTTGCTCAAAAATCATTCATTGTTGCTTGTGAGCAAACAAACACTGAAAATATGCTAAGTTATATTTGATTTTAATTTAAATTGTAATGCAAATAAGGAGACAATTTTATCCTGCCATTTTTATTAATTTAAAAAAAAAATTGCATATTTCTTTCAAAAAGAAATGATATTTAAATGGAATAATCAAAACAAAAGTACATTTTCTTGTAATCAAGAAAAAGTTAAAACGTTAACAACTAAAATTTGAGAAAAAAAATGAAGAGAAACAAAGTACATTTTTACTACTTCAATGACTGCCCTGTGCTTGGTATATTTCTGTTAAAACTTGAATGTCGGGTTTTATGTTCGTCAGATTTAAACGCAGGTCTCCTTTGAAACAAATGTCCAACCTATTTCTTTGCTTCGTGAGCAGCTGGACGACAGAACTAAATCCTCCCTCCACTAAATATGTTGACGGGAACGAGATGAGGAGTGGCTCAGTTTGTTTCCACAATTGTGGATAAGTGTGCATAAGCTTTACCCAAGCTAACTTGTAACCGTATTTTTTAAAGACGACTTTAGTCATACATACTTCAAATCTAAAAATTTGTCATACATACTCACAGTCATACACTTCAAATCTAAAAACTCAGTCAGCAAAGAGGAAGTGAACTTATCCAAATTTTCAAAAGAGAAAGGATCGAAAATCCATTATTGAATTTCTAAATCTTGATTCCATATCAGTTTTTAACTGATCAAGGTGATCAATAAAAATTTGGATTTTATTCTCGAGAATCTCGATATCTGACATTGAACACTTTTTAAGAGTTGGAAATTGCATTAGCTCTTTGTGACCAATGTTTGACTTGTAGATATCAAACTTAGCTTCCTTGAAGTTTTACGTTGATTTCGTTCATTTTTTCAAAAATATCCGTGAGGTACGCAGTTTCCAACTTGCGTTGCTTCAAACTCTTATCAGTGGTGTCGAGAAACTCAGTAACCGAGTCAAACAATTCGAAGAAACGGCGCAAACAGTTTTCTTTTGAAAGCTATCTCACAGCTGTATGTAGGAGCAAGCGTTCGAAATCTTCATCATTTTCATGGCAAAATGTTTGGAACAAGCTGTCATTGAGAAAATTAGCTTTGATTTTATTGGTGCCAGAAATAATAAGTGTCATGCAGGGCACAACTCAACTTTTTTGCGGCCAAATGTTGACGATGAATGACACTATGAATGGAGATGACCTCCGGTACTTCTTTTTTAAGGTGCGTCAGAAACCCAGTATGACGACCAGACATGGCTGGAGCACCATTTGTTGCACAAGCACTTACATTTGCAAGGGGAATTTCTTTTTTCTCAAAATAATCTTTGACCAATTAAAAAATAGATGATCATTTTGTATCAGTGATCAAAGTTCTTGTAAACAACATTTCCTCGTTAATCTCCTTACTCTCATTTATGAATCTCACGTAAGCTAATACAATAACTTTGTTATCTCTATCACAGTTGAGTCATCAATCTGCACCGCAAATTTACCTTCTTTCAAAAATTTGTCTACACCAGAACCATAAGTTTTCATATATGTTTTCCATTTCGATCTCAAATAGCTTTTGTTATTAATATTTTTACCAAATTTTTATCTTTTGAATACTCGTCGCCCCTGAGCGCCCCCCCTAAGGATTATCGCCCCCTTGAGGGGCTCTATCGCCCCCTTTTGTGCGATCGCCCCCAGGTTGGGAACAACTGGGCTAGAGAATCGTCTGCTTGACATATCCGCTACAATTAGCTACTTGCAAACGACGTCACGCACATAGGGTCAAATCTAATTGGCTGCTGAATTTAGTCATTTGATTATGTCAGAAACTGTTTTAGCCATTTGGCCATTTTATCTTGTTTGCACAAAATCAGCTGTTTTCAGTGGTCTTCTCGAGTTGTGGGTACTAAATTCTGTAAAGTTATAAAAATGTGCATCCTTTACGATACACGATATAAAAAATGCTTAAGTTAAGCATAGATTTCTGATGCAAAGTTTACATCCTTAAATTTATCGATTATCATCTTTACCTTAAAATCACAGTAAATTGCGACAAGCTAAATAAAAACTTAACGAATGCCAATTTCTATTCTTATGTTGTCGTTTTATCTTTCAACTTATATTTTTACAACAGTTTTTTGTTTTTGGAAGCCACTAAAAATATGTTGCTGATATTAATTTTTTTCTCCTTAATTTATATTTTAGTTTCATCTCCACTGAGAGTTTTTTCAACTTTTCTTTTGTATTTACTTTTTGTATTTACTTTTTGTCTGTCCTTGTCGCGGAACACTATTTTGAATCTTTTTTTTAACTCTGCAACTGCTGGCGCCAGAGGTGGATGCTTTTACGGTAGCTTTTTTCTTTAGAATATGTGAACATTAAAAAACATAGATTTACTGGCGATTGCCCCACAAACCCAGTTTAATTTTCTTTAAAAAATTAGAGAGTATTTTTTAAAAAAATCTTTCACAAGATACGTTCAAAATTGATAAGAATCTCTAAAAAATCAGAGATCTTTTCCCTGGGAATAAGTTCAAACATAAAAACAATTTTGTAAATAAACAACTTCGGATGTATATTGATCATGTTATTTTTGGTGCCAAAAATGACCTCATTTTCAACCTCAGATGTCAGACATTTTTAAATATCAACCTCGTGTATGTTTTTACGCTTTAAAAAACGCTTCTGATTGAACAAAAATTACTTGGTATAAAATAACGCAAGAGACCATTTAATAGTAACCTTAAGAATGTAATAAAACGCCTCTAGTTATGGAATAACAATTCGTGGTATAAAAACAGATGCAAGGCTGTTAAATTACAACCTCTTACAATACCATATGGGTTTCCGTTATGGTTTCCTTATGAGACCCAAGTAGATTACCCACTTTTATACTATGCGATGTCCTAATAAAAATATTTATATGAGAGCTACGGGGTTTACAAATATAAGTATGGGGGGAAAAACAGGTGTTCTATCCATACATGCCTATATGTAATACCCATATATTTTCTTTAAATACATGTAATATACAAGTAATTTTTGTTTTTCTTAACTTTAAACTGGAAACCCATCACCCAATCAGACTGCTCCTGTTGAAAACATTTTTCCTTTTCTTTACTGCAAACGGATTGTTTTTCCATTACATTGTTTCTTGATTTCATGCTTATTATCTATGATGCATGACTTTCACATGTTAGCAATGCTCAGCGATTTTACAGTAGGAATCCATTGTTGTTTTTACAATATAAGTGAAAATTGTTAATGCAATTATTTATTTGTAATAATTTTTTCTTAAGTGAAAAAAAAAAAAGAAAAGAAAAATTGTGGGGAAAAAAAGAAAAAAAAAAAAAACGTACGACAAACAATATCGGGGCTTAAAAAACAAGTGAAAAGAAAAGAAAGGAATTTTCCTTTAAAGCAAGCTTTACACAAAATTATTTAAAAATTATCAAATTTATTATTTACTGTTCAAACTGTTAGTAACCATGAATTATACTGTTAAACACTTTCAATAATTAAGGCAAATAGAAAATTATCCAAAGGAAAAGCCGTTATTTTTTTATTTTCGAGCTCTTCCTTTAAACATTTCCTTATTAATTAATACACTTATTTTCATTAATTTTCCTTCCTTGTCGTTTACCTTTTTGGTTTTGATATTATAAAGCCTGCATTTTGTTCTGCAATATGATTCAAATTCACTTGATTTTGCAGGTAATTGTGAATTTAGCCGATTTTAAAATAATTCGAATTTAAGTTCATATCGCCAACGCCACTTCCCCGACACCATTACTTCAACGGCAGCTCATCTCGCCGACATGATAACTTCACCAACAAATCATTTCGTCGACACGATCACTTCGCCGACATGATCATTTCACAGATATAATTATTTGCTGACAAAATCAATTCAATATTGATTCCTTTTTCTGACAAAATTTCTTTATAATTGTTCAAGTTTTTTAACGCTGAGAAACTTGACTTTTTAAAGGGCATTATTTTGCGGTAATTATAAAAAATATGTTGTTAAATAACTCATTTACTCAAAAGTTTGGTTTTTTCTGGGAAGGCATTAGCCCAAGTTTGAAATGAATTATATGCTAACTTTAATTTTTATTTAATTTTTAATTTAAAATATCCTTATTTAAAAATCGATTCAAAAATGTTTAATTAAAGTTTCGCCTGAATTTTTTTTTTATCTAAAATATTTTTATTAAAAATAATTTTTTCTGACAACTAATTCAGTTTAGGTGTGATGTTTGCGAATCCCCTTTCTACTGTCCAGCATACAATTTTATCATAGCCCTTTCATGTAACTCATTATTTCATTGCTTCATTTTTGCGGCATTCATTTAAAATTTCGTCATTAGAATTATGATTTTGGATACCATTGCCTGGGAAACAATTGCTCAGATAACCCCCTGTTTGCTTTGCTCACCAAACCCCAGTTGATGATTCCTATTCATTGAACATCAATTGGAAAGAACGGTTTATTAAAAAAAATTTTTTTTTTTTAATAATCGTCGTTGAGCAGCCGAGCCAGTTTTTTGGGTTTACGACTACTAATGTTCAACTCCGTGGCTTATAATTTTGAACCCAATCCAGAAGACAAGGAAACTTCTGGGTCAAGTATTGGGGGAAATTTGCCTTCGTGGAGAATTTTCTGATGGAACTAACCGGCATTTGCGTTACATGGAGAGGAAGTCCACGAGAACCTCCCATGGGTTGTCTGACGGCAAGAGGAGTCTAACACATGATTCGTCTACCACTGAGGATATTCCACGTTAGCATTGTGGTCGGTGCAAGCCGGATGTGGTATTCGCATCGACCGGGATTCAAAATAGGTTCGCCGGATTGGAAGGTGAATGCTCGATCCCCTGAGCCATCGCGGCTCTATTACGTATTTTATAAAAATTGCTATGGGAATTCCATCTGTTGCATATTGAGTTCTGGTAAATTAATAACATAGAAAATCGATCCCAGCCAGAGAGGTTATAACGAAGTGAAAAGCAGGCTTTGTTGTGGAAAAGCAATTCATGACTGTGTGCAAATTTATTTTTTTTCCTAAAATCAGCTTCAATGCACGTAAACCATTCTTCCCTCTTGGTTTTCATAAAAAAGTTTTTATCTTTAAAGTCAATAAAAAAAGATAATTTCGTTTATAAGATGTATGATTATTAAAATTTTGTGTAAACACATTTTATTTTTACGTTAATCGAGACGAAATGAAGGGAGAGATGGATTTGAAAAACAATTAACTGTGTATTTGAAAATATAATTTAAACTTAGGAATAGAGGATGTGTGACACACTAAGAAATGTGAAGTAATTTTACTTGTTAACAATACATTACGATTACCTTATAACATGTAAAACTTGGCATAGAAAACAGTTTTTTTTTTATTTTTTTTTGTCTCGCTTCTGTTTTTATATTTTTAAAAATTTCGGTATAAATGCTGAGCAACATTTTGGCAACATTTAATCTCTCTCTTATTTTTTATTTACTAATTTTTATTTTTTTTTCACTTCTGACAGCAAGTCAAGCCAACACCTCCTAGAAGAAAGAAGGCCTCAGCACGGATCAATTTAGTAGTCCGTCGTAACGAATCAAAACTGAGGAGTGGCGGAAAATAAGAGAGATGTCATAACGTTTGGGCTACAAAGTTGCACAGTGGTGGTAAACATGAGAGATGTCATTACGTTTGGACTACTAAAGGATAACATTTCTTGTTTATGGTAACCCGTGTTGAGGCCTTCTCCTTTTTAGGAGGTATTGGTCAAGCGCGAGCACAGAAAATGAAAATTGCGAGAGGGATCAATTTTTCCACAACAATAGAAAAATAAACACTTTAGTTAATTTTATAATCCAAAATGGTCTATCAGCGAACAAACGTTTTTTTTTTTTTTTTTTTTTTTTTTTTTTTTTTTTTTTTTCCTAATTTTATTTGTTAATCATTCTCGAATTAATAATCGAATTGTATTTTTTTTTTCATTCCATCGAACTTTTTGTACATTTTTCTACACACCTTCGGGGGCCGGGATAGTTTGACTAGTAGGGCGTTTGCTCCATGCCCAAGAGGTTGTGAGTTTGATCCCAGTGGGGCAAAGATTCCCTGTGTAGTAAATGGTGACCAGTGCACTTTAAATCTGTAGCGTAACTACCACTATAAATATTGAATACCAATTCACTAGTATATAAGACATGTTAACTTGATTCTGTCTTGAGGTACCTTTTGATAGATGAAGGTTGACATAGTCGATTAATAATTCCGCTCAAATCTGTCTGGTCACAAAGTCCTCCACGGTTCCATAACAAATCAAACCTCTGGGGGTACTGGATTGGAGATTGATCGTTCTTTGGTTTAAATCAAAATTACAATGCGTGGATGAATAAATAAATCTATGAATGAGTCCGGCCTATAAATGGGCTAATGTCACAAGAAATAATTTGATACCTAGGAGATTATCTCAAATAACCCCCTCGCGTTTCATTTTCAAACTCTGAAAATTTTTGCTCGTTATTTGAACTACAATTTTTCAAAACTGATAGAAAATTTGCTTATCATTTCTTCCTTTGAATATTACTGAAATATATGAATTATTTCTACGAGTTAAACAAATGATAATAAAGTATTGGAATTTTAAAAAAAAGACATCTTATGCATTAATATTTTTCATAATAAAGTTACGAATTATTTTATTTTATAACCGTCGTTGAACAGCCGACCCAATTTCATGGGTTTACGACTACTAATGTTCAATTCCGTAGCCTTGTAATTTTGAACCAATCCAGAAGACAAGGAAACTCCTGGCTCAGTACCCCCAGAGGTCTTGATTTGTTATGGGAACATGAGACTCGACAGATTTAACGTGCATCAGTCACCATTTACTACACGGGGAGTCTTCGGTCGGCGAGGATCGAACCCACGACCTCTTGGACATGGGCCCAGCGCCCTACCGACCAGGCTATCCCTAGTTACGAATTATTACCATTTTTTATTTCTGATGCATTATAAGTGAAAATATAATTTCAAACAGACAATATTTTATTCGTGATTCCAACACTCGAATGCGCCATTTGGGGAGAAGACCGATTCTATGTTTTGACCCTTTTCCTTTCCCTCCTCTCCTCTTCTCAGTTGTATGCGAACGTACTACAATAATTTTCGAATTTAAAAAAAATTAAGTTGTCATTGTCAAAAATATTTTCTATAATTTTCACGATCTTTCTTTAGGATCTATGTATGATGCAATATTGATTTCCATATAGTATTCTTACTTAAAATTTTTTCCTCTGTTTGAAAATAAAGACAGAAACTAACGTTCTTCCTTCTCCTATGACTGTCCACTCGCTAATGGTGAAAGTATGTGAAATATTGCCATAGGTAGAGAGTTCTGCTCTGTTCCACCTGTAGCCCATTTCGATCGCCAATTAAAGACCAACTAACACTAGAAAGACTGAAACTTAGTATATACCTACCTATATTGCCTAAAAGCTGTCAAAATGACTGGATTGTAGAAGAATAAATAATGTGTAAAGAAATTTGTTTAAAATTAATTTTTAATATTTTATATATTATTTACAGTTATATAACAAGTTATTAGTAAATATTAACAATAAAAAAATTATATATTGTACCAAATTCTAAGAAATTGTGTCATTATATGCATCATTGTTTTTCTAATTGAAATTAAAAGCAGTCAAAATGACTTACTCAGGCAATCTAAGCGCACAAAATTCCGCACTGTTTTCATCAAGTTCCCAAAGCCTCCACTGTGGCAGTAAAAATGCATCTTAAAAATTCCCTGAACAACAACTGAAATGAACTGAAGTAAAATATTCATTTTCCATTTCCGGCATTTCGTGATGTAAACAAATGTGGATGCATGCAATGCAAATCACGTTAATGGATTTAAAGTAGTAATTCCTTTTTTTTTTTTTTTTACTATTTAACTATAATTCATGATACTTTGTTGTATTTTATTTTAAATTTGTTTGTGATACTTTATACTAGTCCAGTCAAACGTTTTATAATAGACTTTTAATTTGAAATATATATGCTTTATTTTGCTTTGAACTGAAAATTGATTTAACTCTTAAGTTCTAGTGATGTGGTAAAAATATTTTAGAGTTTTTATCTTTCTATTCCTAAATTTGATAGCATTTTAAATTTGATTTGATTTTTATGTTTATTAGTAAAATTCTTGTGTTACAGATATTGTACTTTTATTTTAGAAAGTCTGTTGATTAGTTTCGAGTAATGACTGAGAAGAAAATTTTAGAATATGAAACCTATTTGAATAATGTTTTAAGAGAAGACTTAAAGTGTGTATTATCTCAGCGAGAGAATCTTTGCCAAGAAGTTCTTGATTTAGAACAATTAAAAACTGTGATTGAACGTTTACAAGAAGCAGAATTAAACAAAGAAACCATCAAAACTAGAGTAGATTTGGGCTGCAATTTTTACGCTCAAGCTAATATCACCGACACTAAATATATATTTATTAAAACTGGGTTAGATATTTTTGTCCAGTTTACCTTGGATGAGGCAACTAAGTTTATTGATAAGAAAATAGATTTCTTGAAGAAGAAAATTGATCATACCTTGAAGAAGAGTTCTGAGATTAACGCTCATATACAGTTGATTTTGCAAGGTTTGAGAGAACTGCAACATTTGACTTACGTAACTGAGAACCCTAGGAGAGAAGTTTTGTAAAAAAAGAATTATGTTGGAACTTGCAGGTAAAATATTTGTATTGAAATTATTGTTCATTTTCATGATGCATTTAGACTTGTGTGGTGTAACTAACTACCAGTACAAATAATAAATACGAATTCAATAGTATGTTAACTTGATTCTATCTTGAGGTACCTTTTGATAGATGACGGTTGACATAGTCTAAAATTAACTCCCACACTTCCGTTTCTATTCCGTTTTAATGCAAGGGGCTGTGGTGTAACTACCACTACAAATATTAAATACCGAATCACTAGTATATAAGACATGTTAACTTAATTCTATCAAGAGGTAGGTACCTTTTGATAGATGAAGGTTGACATAGTCCATAATTAAAATCCCTTCAGGTCTGTCTAGGTTTTTCTGAGAGGTACCTATTTTGTGAAAATTTAGACATAATTTGTGAAAGTTAACAATTATATTAAAAAATCAACTCAAAAATATGAATTTATTGTTTCTTATGGCATAAAAAATTAAAATTTCCTAAAGTTGAATTTGTGAGGGTACCTCTAAGCGGTAGTAAATTTGTCCTAGACAGACCCCTGTAATGACATTGATACTATTACTGCATAATAGTAGGGTTGATGCCAATATGATGACAATGTTTTACAAATGTCACTATACTCATGCTTAGACGACAAATTTTCCGCCTTGTAGTATTGTTGAAATGTGCAAAAGGGTAAAAAAAATATTTTTCGGCATCAAACTCGGGGTAATTTTTTTTAATTATTTATTTTATTGTGCCACGGGTAGGTTCTAAATAGGTAATACGATAAAAAATTGAGCGCAGAACTTTTCCCCCCCACGAGCACAAGACAGGCTCAGAGCCATCAAAGTGGGAGAGCAAAATGGCCACTGTCTGGAAAAATAAAGAAAGTGGTGTCGACTGTTTCATGAGGTTATCGTAATTTGCAAAGTTTTTACTTTTACTTGAATTTAAGGAATACAATTGGTTAGTTGTAATACATGTATTTAATTTATAAATATTTTTGGTAATTAGTAACAGTAATTAGTTCCAACATTTTGTTTCCTTGATCTTTTCCTACCTGTTTTTTAATTTTTCGGGAAAGTTAATGAAGGTGCTCCACTCGCCCTTTTTTCTTGTGATGTCAAAGATGAGGCATAAATTTAAATGTTGAAATTTCAAATGTTTTGGGCTGTGCTGCGCTTTGCATTAATCTATATATAGTTTAATTAGCCATCAAATAAAATGCTATTTTTTGCTTTTTTTAGAATTTTACAATTTTTAGATGATTGATTTTTAATATGCAGTAGGAAACCGATTATCTGGATTTATCGGGATTCAGGACCATCGCTATTCCGTATAAATGATTTTTCCGGTTTTCTGAATCACTACAAAAACATGTTTTTATTAATTGTCAAACCCAATTAAAAAAAAAATATTTTGAAATGATCTTAAAAACAAGATAACGTCATAGCTGCCAACTGTTTAGAATTTTTCGGATTTGTTCCTAATTTTTAAATCAAATCAGAAAATCTGATATTTTTTATAAAAATCCGAATTTTCGTAAAATTGCTGTATTTTTGCTTTTAAACCAGTCTCTTGTTCTGATCACCGCAAGCGCGTTTCTGTGATTATTGACCCGAAGTAATTTTTAGTAGCTTTCTATTGGAAAATACTATTCCAATAGCTATTGCTGATCATTTCACTAAATTGAATCTTAAATAACTATTATTTTTTAAAATAATGTCTTGTAGTATTCAAACACTTGCATCAGAAATATTTGTTTATGATGTAGATTATTATTTACCTGTGTTTTATAATTTGGAGAAGAATAATTATATATTATAGAAAATGGTTGTTTTTAAATTATTATACCGGTGTTCCTAATTATAAAATATTAATATTATAAATTTCCCATACAAAATAGTGTTTATAGTTTTGTTTTACTAATTTACATAAGGTATTTAAATATATGTCTATTCATGTTATTATTTAATAGTTGAATTTTTGTCTTATTTTCGTAATTGGTGCGTATAATTTTTTTCACATATAGTGTTCCTAATTTTTTATTCCTAAGGTTGGCAGCTATGTAATGTAACAACAACTAATACACTAATGATTATTTCTAAAATGATAGTAGGGTAAACATCTTTTAAAAAAGAAAGAAATATCCTAAAATCTTATGAGGAAAAAAACAATTTTTAAAAAAAAATGGCGGGAAAATTTTTCGAATTTCGTTCCGGTTTTCTGATTTCCAGATAAAAGGTTCTGTACTGTATTTTGTTCGTTATTACTTTTTTTCACTATTTTTTTCATTTATTTATTTTCTTTTTCATTTATTTCTATTTGGAGAAGAATAATTATATATTATAGAAAATGGTTGTTTTTAAATTATTATACCGGTGTTCCTAATTATAAAATATTAATATTATAAATTTCCCATACAAAATAGTGTTTATAGTTTTTTTTACTAATTTACATAAGGTATTTAAATATATGTCTATTCATGTTATTATTTAATAGTTGAATTTTTGTCTTATTTTCGTAATTGGTGCGTATAATTTTTTTCACATATAGTGTTCCTAATTTTTTATTCCTAAGGTTGGCAGCTATGTAATGTAACAACAACTAATACACTAATGATTATTTCTAAAATGATAGTAAGGTAAACATCTTTTAAAAAAGAAAGAAATATCCTAAAATCTTATGAGGAAAAAAATAATTTTTAAAAAAAAATGGCGGGAAAATTTTTCGAATTTCGTTTCGGTTTTCTGATTTCCAGATAAGAGGTTCTGTACTGTATTTTGTTCGTTATTACTTTTTTTCACTATTTTTTTCATTTATTTATTTTCTTGGCCTCAGAATTTTAATCTGTAAGTTGGATCCATTTATTAATATTATATTAGTTTATTTTTATTTTATAACCGTGGTTGAACAGCCTACCCAATTTTGGGTTTACGATTACTAATGTTCAACTCTGTAGCCTTGTAATTTCGAACCAATCCAGAAGACAAGAAAACTCTTAGATCAGTAAAGAGACCATCTTTTCTACCACTGATCTGGATGATTAAGGCCAAACTTTTTATGTCTATGTCTGATAAATAAACATAGTAAATAATTTGTGGAGTTCAATATCCAAAATTAAAGTAAATGGGAAATCATTTTAATCTTTCAAAAATGTCATAATAATCTATAAAATAATGATATTCTTTTTTTAAAGTTTATTCTGAATTGTAGAATGGTGCATATATAAAATATATTTCTGTTAAAAAAAATTATATTTAGCAATAGTTACTTCTTTTTTTAAAAATCTAGATTGCTGATTTAAGATTATTTTGTCTTTGCAGCTTTTACACAGTCCGATAGTGACTCTGATTGTGATATTCCAAAGTTTGAAATTTCTGCGTTTAAAAAGTATGAATCATCATCAGTTCCTGAAACTATAGGCAGTTCGAGTTTCCATAACAAAAGGTGCTGTTTATTAATATTTGTATTCCAAAATACTTTATGCAATTTTATTTTTTAATAGTAGCCAGATACTATAGTCTCCAGTACTATAGTATCCAGATCTTTCTCAAAAACTGGGTGAGATTTCAAAAAGTTAAATGAGATTTCTAAAAATTAAAAAAACACGAATAGACTTGGAAAAAAAAATATTTCTTTAATTATAATACATTTTTAACATCTTCTAATTTCTAAACCATTGAATAATTTTGCTGCATCGTCATATGGAAAATGTTCTATATCTACTTTTTCATCAGCTATTCTCATTAGGTTGCTCAAACGCTCATTAGTTAATCTATTACGATATTTTGTTTTATTTCGGTTTTAGGTGCTAAATGACCTTTCAACAGATGCTGAACTATTCGGAATCACTAATTAAATTTGTAGCATTGTGCTCACACTTTCCTATCCTCTACATCTGCCAGCATAGTCTTTTCAATTACTTTTGTTACAGAATAGTGAAGTTCGTTGAAGTTATTTCCATGTTCATACTTCTTGTTAGGTCTTCCAGCATAGTTTTCACAGACTTCAACTTTTACAAATTGCTGTAAATTGTCAGTGAGGGAATTTGGTAATTTATTAACAGCTAAAAATAGAGCTAACTTTAAACAACTTATTATAAAGCACTCATTTTTTCCCCTTCAACACTTGTCGTAGTTGTTTTCATGTCTTTTACAAAATGGTGAAAGACTAAATTTTTTCCGAAATTCGAGAGATTCAACGCGTTTTAAAATTGATTAATATAGTGTGCGAATTTCTTACGTTAATAATTTTTTAATGCGAGAAAAGAAAAAAATATGCAAGATTCTCGTGTTCTCGCGCTGTAGTGAAAACACTGAATTCATGTGTATAAAATAATACATATTTCTTGCAAATAAGGATTTTATAGTCTGTATACCTTTCACTGGTATGTTTACATGTCTTTATTGGATTTTTATTAATAAAAAATTAATTAAGAAATTTAAATGAAAAATTACAATACAAAAGATGTGTAATGTCACAACTATAATAAAATATGCTATATTGTTACAAAAATGCCGAACCAAACGCGAAATCAAAAAACAAACACTCTTGGCATTAAATGTCCGTGGGACCATTGATAATTAATTCCAGACGAAATTTGAGTAGTTTTGGATCAATGGACTATTGTTAATTTCAAGCTCTGATAATGCAAATATATAAGGTGCTTTTATCTCATATGAGTTAGAGCCTTCAAATTGTGTGCTACATTTCTTAGAGCGACTTTTTAATGTGAAATTTAATAATGCATAGATTAAATGATCTTATTTGATATTTCTTACAAACATTACTGCTATTTTAATGACTATTTTCAGTATACCATAATGCATTTTGCTTCACCCTTAAAAAACGTAAATCTTTGGTTCTTATTAATTTCCTACTTGAATGGATTTTTTCGATTATATAATAGATATTATTTTGATTAGGGCCCATCTTTAATGGTATTGTACTTTTTAGCTAGCATTTTGCTGTTTGTTATGATAAATCCTTCAAAGGTAAGATAAGATTTGACTGAAATTTCATTTGCTTTGTACTACTTCCCCATTGAAGGACATTACGGTTTTTTAAAAGCCATCTGCTTAAAGCTCAGATAAATAACACTCTGAATGTTAAGATATTCCACTGTATATGAATTCAATTCCAGTCATTTCTCTTGATAAGCTTTAGATTTTTGGAGTTTAAATAATTGTGCATATGTAATATGTCTTAAAGTTAAGCAAATTTTTATTTTGGGATTCAGTTTTCTTCAAGTGCAAATGTAGGGGAAGAGTATAATAAAATCTGTTAATCTCCTTACTTTAGTTTTCTTTATATATGGATTTTATTCCAGTTATGTATTTTAATAGACTGTAAAATTTTGATCTTTAAATAATTGTGCAAGTGTATATGGTTTAATTTAAAATTTTTTTTATTTCAGCATTCAGCTTTCTTCAAGTATGAATGCAGGGGAAGAGTATAATAAAACCAGCTACGTCGATCTTTATCCAGAACGGGAAAACTTACAAGATCAAGTACAAAAGCATAAGGAGCTGATGCAAAAATCCGTAGTGGAAGTAATTGTTAACAATCATTTCTAAATATAATTTTTTTGTTTTGTTTTGAATGAGCTGTATTATGCTTAAATAAATAATTTATTAATTATAGTATAATTTGTAAGCAAAAACATCTAGTTGAGGTATTTTTAATATCTTTAGAGTGTAAAGTAGCTGCTTTTGATTGATACCTCATTTTATTATTACTATTTCAGGGTTACCACTCCACAGGGAGAGCAGGGAAAACCTGGAAAATACAGGGAATTTAAAAATCACCTAAAATAACAGGGAAAATGCAGGGAGTTTTGATTTTTTCTTTACAAACTGGGAAAATACAAGGAATTTTGTTTCTTATTTTTGTCTTTTAAAAAAATGGTGACCACTCAAAGCATAATCTATGGGATATTTAACCATGATATTTCAGCTATACTAAACTATTTCATTTACTATAGCATTATTTAAGTATGTTCAGCTGTTTTTCCAGCAATTAAAACTTATAAATATAGTTAGCCCAACAATAGCTAGTAATTGCCCAGTTATTGTTGTTTTCTCTTAATATATTGTGTATAATATGTACAGGGAGAACACAGGGAATTTTTTTTCTCCAGATTTGAGTTGCAACCCTGTATTTATATGTGTTGCAGATTCTTGAAGCATTATTTGCAAGCACTATATTTACATTTTTCTTTCCTGTTTTATTCTTTTTAAGAATCACTAAACCTGATACTGCTCCTGTGAAATACATTGGCCTATGATCTTTTCACCTGGATGAAACAGGGTCTGAGACCCAACAAGTTGAAACGACGCTTTAAATGCTCCAAATTCCCCTTACCCACTAAAAATTCTTTACTTCTTCTTATCAATTGCTGGATTAGTTGTTCATGTAAATGTAAACTTTATGCTGGCACGAAAACTTTATATAGTCCGGTTTCCTTATTGGCTTTCTTTTTATTCTATGCATCACAGACAGATTACTTTCAAAGAGATATTGCCACATTTACTTTCAAGTGATAGGGAGGTGTTAGAGTTGTAAAGTTAATGATTGGAATTCAACTGAGGAAGTGAGGCAAGACTAAAAGCATCTATTCAGTATCTAACTTGAATATATGTGTAAATAGGAATAACATTTTAATTTTTCTGTAGCTACATCTGAAATTATGTATATATAAATTAAATTTCTTCATTCATTCTTTTTGTATTGTAAATATTATAATTTTTAAAGTTTAACTAAATATTAATGTGAATAGTTATTATAGATGATTTAATTACTTCTTTATCATTGCAATTATTCTAAAAACAATTTATGGCTTTAAACTTCATTGTTAGTGTACCTTTCCCATAAATGGACAGCTCTCGTACAGACTCATTTTTTTCAGTCCTAAACCAAGATTTTATTTATATTAATTTTGAAAGAATATTAAATTTTTAGATTGACTCTAGAAATGCATTGAATCAAATTAACTGACTAATTTGAAACAGCTAAGACGAGGGGCATTCATTAATTTCATTTGTAGTATTTTATTTATTTTATTTGTAGTATTTTATTTATTTTATTTGTAGTATTTTATATATTTTATCTTCTCTTTGCAAAACATACCTTTAGCAATTCTGTATCTTGAATGACCAATAATATTCTGAATAAATGTTTCAGCTACTGCAGCTTAGTGAAATTGAGCAAATTTATGGAAAAAAAAAAGTTTCAATATTATAACTTTGCAAGAGTAGCAATCCTGAGTATTAAATGAAATATGAAGTCTCATAAACTTATTTTATTATAATTAATATTGGTTTTTTTATTAAAATTTTTGTTGTTTCTCAAAATAGAATGCAGAGAAAAGCATAGTTTTACAACCTGGTTTCGAAAAGCTTGAAAAGGTTCCTGTTTTTCAACTTAAACATAAGAGAAGAAAAGAAGGATTGGTATAAAAATTTCTTATATCTTATTGTGTTTTTTTTTTTTTTTTAACCTAAGATAATTACAACACATATTTCATTTCATTCGGTGGTTTATTATTATATTGTTTATTATTTTATTATATTTGGTGGTTATGATTTTATTTTTTATGGTTTATTTAAATTTGTATAACATTTTTTAAAATCATAGTTTATGCTTTTTAGAATTTTAAAAGATTGATTGATTTTAGCGTACTTAAATTATCATAAACATATGCACTAGTATATTGTTCCATTATGGATTCTTAAATTTATTCAGTAGTATTGTCCTATGATAATTTAAAATTTTATGATAATTTTTACAAGTTATTAGGGCTGAAAACGTTTTCAATCTTACTTTAAATTAATAAAAAAAAGATGAATATGCCATTAACAACAAAATCATGTAGCTTTCATTTGTCACCTTTTTCTTTTTACTATAATGTGAATTCATAGAACATTCTTATGTTCAAAAAATATAAATTCAGAAAGCTGAGGTTTGAACCTCTATGAAGGGAAGTTTGTTGGCAGATGCAGCTTAAGACGTTTTAAGTTTAGTCTAGGAAGACTAAACTTAAAACTATCTAAACTATCGACATTTTACAGGAGAGAAATAAGAAACCAAGATTGTTATTTGTGATTTTTAATCTTTGAGAATACATAGATTTCATGATTTAATATAATGGTTGGCTATTTATATCAAATAAAAGCTGCCTCTGTGTGAAATATAATATACACTGTATAGCTTATAATATTTTTTTTGAACTTTATTTGAATTTCTTATCAAGTTAATTTATTTCTTCCTTTTCTGAATTTAAATAAATTCCATACATAGTTAACTTTTTAATTTTTTTTTTTTTTTTTTAATTTGAGACATTATTTGGCAAGTCTAAATAGGCTCTATGTTAGTCTAAATAAGGTATCTGTAACTGCACCCATCCTGTATATGAATTAATAAAAATAGATGTTTTTTAAAGTATTTTAAAATATGATAATTTGTATTTTTTCCCCCAGCATTAGTGTAGTTTGTTAGTATAATTTTCATTAACAATCTGAAGCTATTTTTCTTCAATATTTATTATTAAAAATTGACTAATTAGTGCTTCAAATTATGTGGATCAAAAATATTTTTTATTTATTTTATATTATTCTTTTAAATTAGGTTTTGTTGACATTTAACAATTAATATTAATACATTTTTAAATATTTTTGACAGAAATAAAATGTCAGAAAACTTTTACGTCTCGTTAATCTATAGCCTACGATATCTATAGTCTGTTCAACGAGAAATGATAGTGGAAGTAAACATAAGAGTTGCTGTTTGATCGCCAACGTTTGCCACTTCAACGGTTTCTTCGCTGAATGAGCGATTTCGTTTGAATCGACAGAGCTTTCGCGTTTACAGAAAAACGAAAACGATATTCTGTTTTTGATACCTTAAAATTAGATAAGAAAGTGTAAAATTAAAATATTTACGTTTAAAAATATGTTTCTTTGTTTCAGTAAACATGTAATTTTAGTTTGAGAATAGTTATAATGTATTTTTTTTAAAGTTTAAATTAAATTAGTTTTAATATATTTTGCATAAATATCTATGCAAAACAAAACTTTTATAATTCCATTGTAAAAGTCGTATAGAATTGAAAGAATATGTTAAAAAATACTTTTTATTTTCATGATTAAAATTTTTTAAAAAAATTATTAAAAGTTAAATAATATTTAAAATAGTTTTATATTTCACCGATTGATTTAAAAACATATTTGAAGGAATTGCATTTAATTGTATTTTTAAACTGTTATCTTTATTTTTCTAAGGAAAGTATTACAAAAATAATTACACTAAAAGAAACGTGGAACTTTTTTATACGTCTCACAAAATCTTTTGTTAAGAAAAATATACCCACTTAACCTATAGAAAAAAGCAGTTTGCAAACCTCGAATTCAATAGGTTCATGGCAGAAAAAATCATGAACTTTTCTTTTTACAGCATTTTTGTCGAAATCGTCAATGTCGTCCAAAAAAGTTTTACAAGATTTAGTCCTCTTCGGTGAATTCGCGATTTCGTTTGAATCGACAGAGCTTTCGCGTTTACAGAAAAACGAAAACGATATTCTGTTTTTGATACCTTAAAATTAGATAAGAAAGTGTAAAATTAAAATATTTACGTTTAAAAATATGTTTCTTTGTTTCAGTAAACATGTAATTTTAGTTTGAGAATAGTTATAATGTATTTTTTTTAAAGTTTAAATTAAATTAGTTTTAATATATTTTGCATAAATATCTATGCAAAACAAAACTTTTATAATTCCATTGTAAAAGTCGTATAGAATTGAAAGAATATGTTAAAAAATACTTTTTATTTTCATGATTAAAATTTTTTAAAAAAATTATTAAAAGTTAAATAATATTTAAAATAGTTTTATATTTCACCGATTGATTTAAAAACATATTTGAAGGAATTGCATTTAATTGTATTTTTAAACTGTTATCTTTATTTTTCTAAGGAAAGTATTACAAAAATAATTACACTAAAAGAAACGTGGAACTTTTTTATACGTCTCACAAAATCTTTTGTTAAGAAAAATATACCCACTTAACCTATAGAAAAAAGCAGTTTGCAAACCTCGAATTCAATAGGTTCATGGCAGAAAAAATCATGAACTTTTCTTTTTACAGCATTTTTGTCGAAATCGTCAATGTCGTCCAAAAAAGTTTTACAAGATTTAGTCCTCTTCGGTGAATTCGCGATTTCGTTTGAATCGACAGAGCTTTCGCGTTTACAGAAAAACGAAAACGATATTCTGTTTTTGATACCTTAAAATTAGATAAGAAAGTGTAAAATTAAAATATTTACGTTTAAAAATATGTTTCTTTGTTTCAGTAAACATGTAATTTTAGTTTGAGAATAGTTATAATGTATTTTTTTTAAAGTTTAAATTAAATTAGTTTTAATATATTTTGCATAAATATCTATGCAAAACAAAACTTTTATAATTCCATTGTAAAAGTCGTATAGAATTGAAAGAATATGTTAAAAAATACTTTTTATTTTCATGATTAAAATTTTTTAAAAAAATTATTAAAAGTTAAATAATATTTAAAATAGTTTTATATTTCACCGATTGATTTAAAAACATATTTGAAGGAATTGCATTTAATTGTATTTTTAAACTGTTATCTTTATTTTTCTAAGGAAAGTATTACAAAAATAATTACACTAAAAGAAACGTGGAACTTTTTTATACGTCTCACAAAATCTTTTGTTAAGAAAAATATACCCACTTAACCTATAGAAAAAAGCAGTTTGCAAACCTCGAATTCAATAGGTTCATGGCAGAAAAAATCATGAACTTTTCTTTTTACAGCATTTTTGTCGAAATCGTCAATGTCGTCCAAAAAAGTTTTACAAGATTTAGTCCTCTTCGGTGAATGTAATATACCATCCGGTTTATATTCTTTAATAATGCTGAAAACAGAAGCTGTGCTAACTCCCGATGCAGAAGCCGCATGGTCAGCCACATCAATAATTGGAACATCTGGTTTTGAATGCACTTCTGTTTTATAAATGCTGAATATTAGTTCCTTCTGTGCTTTACTTATGTAAGATTTCTTCTGCCGTTTTTAGGAGGACTTAAATCCATCACTTTATTTTCCATATTGCTCATGAAACACCTGCAAAAAGACACCACGGCAAAACAAACAACCCTTTGCTTGACAGATAGGCGCTATTTGTCATCATTCCAGCGCCAAGCAGACAACGGTATTGCGCCAAATAGCACACCACTTTATTTACTTTCACTATCAGTTCTCGTTGAACATATTTTTATTCTTTTTCTTTTTTTTAAGTTTTTCTAAAATTTGCTATTTTATGTTTATACATTATATATATTTATTATATATATATTTATTATATGTATATTTATTATATATATATTTATTATATATATATTTATTATATGTATATTTATTATATGTATATTTATTATATGTATATTTATTATATGTATATTTATTATATATATATTTATTATATATATATTTATTATATATATATTTATTATATATATTTTTATTATGTCTATTTTTTTTTATAAGGACAAACATAAGTACAATTTCAGATAAAGAGCACATGACAATTTTATGGAGCACAATGAAGAAATAAAATAAAGCCTTTAATTTTTTCAATGAGTACGACTTTAATTATAAAATCTTTTGATAAAAAAAGCGTTGTGTGTTTCGATTGCTAAGTGCACCTTCTTCACGATGTTTCCAATAGCACCTAATTGCATCCAATTATATTATATAATGATTTACAATTTAATAGATATCTATTTCATATTTTCATAAAACATATTTTGTTTCCTGCAATTGGCTTGTTGTTTATTTGTTATGCGTCACTTGTTATCTGTTATCTATAATTCATTTATTATTTATCATTCAAGAAAATGATGTGTATTAAAAGTAATAATCTGTTGAATATTAACCGACTTAGTGAAATATTTTAGTAAAATTTAATTTTAGTAAAAATTTTTTTTTTCTTGAAAAACCGTACTTGTCATTGTTTTCTTAAAAACATCGCAGATTTACTATTTTGTTGCAATATTTAAAAAAATTAAAATTCTTATTTGTAATTTACTTGGTTGCACAAAAGATTTTAAAGAAAGTGTACTTTTCTTTTAATTCTGATTCATTAATCTCACTTAGTAGAATGTATGAAATTTAAGCAACATAAGATCATTATTTTGCAACAATGTGTAATGATATAAAAATCAACACAGCAACAATATATGAATGATGTAAAATATATATATATATTGTTTTTACAAATTTAGTATGTAGTAATTTTCTAAATTATTTTTTTCAAGATATAAGGCAATTATTTTTTCTTTTTTTATTTAAAACTAAGCTAATTAAAATAATATAAACAAATTTAGCAATCCTTAAATAATTCATAAATAGTTAGCTTATTTTCTATATTAATAAACTAGGCCAGTGATACTCAATATGTGCACATTGGCTTCTAGGGTAAATGCATTGTTTTAGTTAATGTTACAGAAATTAATGACAAATAAATTAATGTGTATGTATTAAATAGAAAATTGGATGCAAAACTGTGAAGTGAAATCTTAGATAAATAAAGTTTTTAGGACATACTGTGTAAAAATTTTATTCGATCTCATATTTCATTTTAAAACCCTGCTTGTTAATGTCTTGTCTGTATTCATGAATATTTTCTTTTTGTAGACTTCAATTTATTTGTAAATTTTATGTATTAAGTGAATAATCTAATGTGTTTTTTAATACATTTTGATGTTTTTTTTTCCCACATCAAACAAAAATATTCTTGGTACATTAATTTAAGTATTGAACCAAAGTTAGTTTCAATTACAAAAAATAAAATATTCTGCATTAAAAATATTTTTTGTCTTAACAATTTTTCATTATGAACTTTCTGTTCTTTATTTTACAAATTTATAACTTAATTAATGCATTGCAAAAACAAAAAAGGTAATACTGTTTTTTTAATTAAAAAAGATGGAAAATAACTGACAAATTGTTAGGATTACCTGTTAGGAAAGAAAAATACCCTAAATTACATAATAATTTTCACAGAAAGAAGTCTTGTGCGTCATGCAAACATCTTATGAAATCGAATAGAGAATGGGTGAAAAAAATAATACAGGCTAAACAAGTGAGAATTAATGATTAAAATATTTATATTTTTTATAATTCAAGTTGTACAAAATTAATGTGCCCAATAATTTTGTAAAATTTTTTATCAGTAAAAAAGATTTATCAGATACAAATAGAATTTTTATTAATCTGCCACAATAATGAAATCTGGAAAATCATTGAGTTATTGAAAATTGGGCACGTGATAAAATTTTTTTTCTTTTTAAATTTTGAAATAAAAATGCAGAATATTAAGAATTATAAACTCATCTTGTTTTTATATTTTATTGAAAAAATTTTTAAATGCATATTTCTAAAAAAAATTTAATGTTATATGAAAGTTAAGTATAATAATTAAAAATTTATATAAAATATATTTTTCCAGTGTTTGCATTGTATGTCACTAACAAAACAATATTGGTAGAAAAATATTAATTAAAAAACAAACAGTTGACTCATTTAAGAAAAAGAATTTTAGTTTTCATAGGGAGAAAAATTCTTCAAAATTTGGCTGAGAAATATCTTGTACAAGACTTTTGAATATTGTGAAATAACTCACACATTTCATTTATTTGTCATTTTTTTATGACAGTTTTAGTTTCAATTTACATATATTTTTTCTTGAAATTGATGGGTATTGTGTATTACATTATATTAATATGCTAGTCAACCTATACTATTTTTCAATTAATTTAGAAAGAGAGAGACAAAACGAAAGGATTTTCTTGGTTTAATATGCCGGCTCCTGAGATGACTGATGAAAAAAAGAATGACCTATTAGTAATTCAAATGAGGCAGGCTTTAGATCCAAAACATTTCTATAAACGCAGTGCTGTGAAAGGAAATCCTAAATATTTCCAAGTAAGTTTTTTTTTTCTTTATGTTCAGGCTTTGAAATTCGGGCTTTTGTTATGAAATTCGGGCTTTTGACAAATTAGTAAAATTAAATTGCTAATCATCTTACTCTCTTTCATTACAAAACATGTGTGTTAATTTACAACAAATAAACCTTCCAAATGTCAGAAAATATATTAGCATAAATTTAATGTATAATTTATTGTATATATAATTGCCTACTGTACCAATAATTTTATTTTAACATTAAGTTTCATTACTTTCAACCAATAAAATAATTGTTGTTAGAATGCAGAATTATAAACATGTGTTTCTTTAAAGTTGATATTCATATGCAGATTGATCTTCAAATTGGTGAAATTATATTGTTATTTGAACCATAAAATTCTTTAGTAGGTTAGTTTTATTTAGTCACAAATATAATAAGCTCTGGAAAAAAAGGAATTAAAAGCTCTTGCTTACAATCACTCAAAAATTATTCTTTATTTTTTATAGATTTCTGTCAAATTATGTTACTCGAATATCAGTTTGTAGAAAAAAGTGACTGGATACTTTTAAGTAAAATTTAAGGTGCTAAAGTTGAAAAGATTTTCTTTATTAGATTTACCAATGATTATTGAAATATATATAAAAAAAAAAATCTTATAAGCTAAGAATGCCTTTTTATAAATTAATCTTTTAAAAAAATTGAAATGGTCTAATCACAAAGCATATTTAAAAGTGAAATTTTAAGAATAAAATTTTCAACTTTCTGTTTTTTTTCCTGATTGATCTGTTTTGGTACTATATTTTGGCATGATCTATTGGTTTAGTGATTTAACCACTTTTTACTTTTGAAGTGGTTGATGTTAATCATTTTAAGAAAAATTTATGTCCAAGCAAAGAAGAAATGTTTTTCTCTGTAATGTGCAATTCAACTTAGTAACTTAACTTATGTATACTCTTAGTTAACATATCCAACTTATCATACGTTGCAAATCTGGCAACTCAAATTGGCACTGCCTAATTTTTATGAGTAAAATGGAAATATTTTTGATACTATCTATTGTCAAATCACCATAAATAGATATTTTCTTGTTGGTATCATGTGTATGAAATACACAGATTTCAGCCATCATACAAAAAATTGCATACAAAAAATCAGTGTGATCAGTGAGTAACCCTAGGAGTACCTACTTATCAGAGTTGAGCCAAGTGTAATTGATTACAAATAATTAAAAACTTGCTATATAAATGATAATGTAATCATAGTTCAAGATTTGTTGTTTATTATTGCTAATAATTAGGATTGAAGTGTTATCAGCTACTTGTAGTTATATGTATTCTAGTAACTGATTATTGGTAATCAATATTATTGCATTACTAACTCAGCATTATTGTTAGTGCATGTTGATCCAATTATATTAAAAAAAGTTTAATTTTAAATTTTATTGTTATGAGTAGAAACTTAAACAAAGCCCAGAAAGATAGCAATCACAGTGCACATCTATCGATCTTTCTAATATTTCAAAAGATATTGCTTTGTGGAGAAATTTTTTATGCACATTAATTGTGTAAATTTAACTGAACACTCTTCTTTACTGTCCGGAGAACCATACAAATTATCCAGTAGCAAACTAGATAGCTCATTAGTCACCATACTAGCTTTTTTAAGTAAGAATAAATTCTCTTATAGATGCACGGTTATCCATGTTCTGCATTTTGAGTTTTTCAAAATATAAAATAAGTATAGTGCTTAGTGAGTTTTACAGCTAAGAATCTTGTAATGTGATATAATGACTTTAAATTTACTTTTTGGTTATTTGAAAATTTTCATCAACATATTCTTAAAACTGCTAATAGTAGTTTGAGTAGTGCAGTTTACTAATTTTAGAACTGGAGCCATGAAAGCCTTTCTATTGATTCTGGGGAATCGTCTAACACATTTGTGACGTGTTTTTGTATGACATGAAATTTCTTTTATTAGTTCCTAAGATAAAAACCCTTATAAACCCGTTAAGAAGTATTTTACAAAATATTCCACTTTTGTTTGATGCATTATTTTGCTAAAACCTGAAACGATTTTTTGAAAGTTTGCTTATGTAAGGATTTGTTACACAATTCATTAATTTTCATTTTTAATTTATGTTAATATGAAGTTAATTAAATTCTTTTTAAGGTTGGAACTTTTGTTGAATCGCCTGTAGAATTCTATAGTTCTCGCATTCCCAAGAAGCAGAGGAAACAAACTCTTGTAGAAGAATTGCTTGCTGATGCTGAATTTAGACAGTATGATAATTTTTTATGGCTAAATTTTGTTTTAGTTGCTGCATTGTACATTCAAGATATGGTTTATTATTTTTTAAGACATCATTTTATCTTTGTTTAGGTATAATTAGATCATGTAAAATCAATTATTATTTTGATATCTGTAATATATTTAAGTGGTTTCTCTTAAAAGTGGTTTCTGTCCCAAATGCTATCCTGACAAAAATGGGGGAAAACATGAAATTGATAAATAATATTTAATTTAAATTAATATTAATTTCATTCTGCTATTTATAATATTGCATAGTTTTAATTATTAAGACTATTAATGTGATAATTCTTACATTATTTTGCTTATTACATTGTCTTAAAGTCAAAAGTATGATAGGTGTTATAGTCTTGTGGGGAAGGGGGAGGATATGGTGATTATAATTACTCATCAATATTTCAGACAAAGAAAAATTTCGCTAATTATCGCTTTAAATTCCTTAAAGTTAAAAAGAAGGGAATCTCTTTAATCTCTTTGCTGGTATATCATACAATTTAAAAATTTCTTTCTCTTTTTGTAAGAAATTTAGAAAACTTATGCGACTGTGCAATTTAATTTTGTCCTCCCCTAGAACTGAGCCCATTCCAACACCCATGAAAAATAGTAATTATAAAATACAGTTTAATCAGTTGTTGATTAAGAAAATTATATTGAAAGTAATAGCAGTTCTAAGCTCTTGTATAAAAAGTAATTCTCGTTCATATGTATATATATACTCTATTGTAAAAGAATGCTAATCTTTTGGTACTTTTTAAGTTTCATTGTCATAACTTAACACATATAAAAGGCAAAACCTAACATTTTTTTTACTATCAGTAGCTAATCACTAACTCTGGGGGTCCTCTGAATACAAATGTAGTTAAGAGGAAAATATAAAGCATCATGTATTTTATATTCTAAATAGCATGTTTCTTACAAATTTTGAAAATCTTAAAAATTATTCCATGAAAAGTCTTGTGTTGTGGATTATGACTTAGAACCTACATATTTAAATTTGAACTGTAAATTTGAACAAAAAACTGTTATAATCCATTTAAATTCGGTTGTATTGTTGAAATAAGACAAAATCTATAAAGCAAAATAAAGAACATTTCTTGGCTTCTACAATACCTAGCCCTTGATAAACAGTAGGCAAAAATACAATCATTACTGGTATTAATTTTACAAACTCATTTGGCTTGAATCTAAATTTCTTCAGAAGTGCCACTGTTAAGTTAAATCCACGGTAGTAATCTTGTCCTTATACAAATACTTGTGATTGGAACTTGATCAGCCTCAGTAGATATTAATCCAAGTTCGACCATTCTAAAGCAAATGTTGACTTTTCTTTTCTTCCGATGCTTTAGCTACCCTTTTTTGGATGCAAAATGGGAACCTGCAAAGAGAATTAAAAAAACAGCACTTCACAGGACTAGAGTATCGACTAAATACAATGAAACTTCGCTACAACAATATTTTAGGGATCAAATAAATATTTTTTGTAGAGAGAGATATTATATTGAGGACCTACATACTTTAGGGACAAAATAAGATTTTTCTTTTTTTGAAATTTTAATGTTATATATGCATTGACTATAAATCTATTTATTTTATGTATTATAATAAAAATTTAATTTGCAGAGTGTTAATTATGGTTAAATATGAAATTAGTGATTTTTAAGAGATAAGGGAGGTAATTCAGAAGTTCTTGGGGTGGTCTGTGTAGATCAGGGATGGGGTATTGAAATCTGTATACAAAGGCCATTCGCTGTGGTGAAAAGAAATAAGATAAGTACAAATCAGCAGTGATCTTCTCTTGTCAGAAATGGCCAGTAGTAATATATTGTGTCCCCAAAGATTTTTTTACATTATTTAAAAACCAATAATAAATGGAGAAAATAAGGTTAATTCATATGCAAGTTCATTGGGACCACGAAACATTATTATAATAGAGGGAGTTATTGTTGTATTGGATATCGTAGTAACTAGAGGTCACTGCTATTTGCAAAGCTTTCTGGTGAGCATCAAGAACTCCGTGGCCACAGATTGGTCAGAGCCAACAGTCAACCACACTCATTCTGTACTCAAACCCACTATCAAAACTCTTACACACACACACACACACACAAAATTTTCAGTTATTTAGAGATAATCCCTTGCAGATATAACTTAGACTCATTCCCTCCATTTCTCCTCTTCCAATTTTACATAATTATAGACATGATAGTTGGCAGGGAATCCACAATTACTTCTTGTTAAGTGTGTTTTTGAGGTTCGACTATATATACATCTTAAAAGGGTTTGAATAGTTCCTTACAGCAACAATTTAAAGATATGAATTTTAACTGTAGGCCAGCGTAATCTGTGCCCTAGATCCTTTTAAATGACCCACGTCCTGCCTTTTAAGCTGTTTCATACCTGTGTATTGTTAGTTAAACCAATCAGGGGCTGGTCGATATGAATCCGCATCTGGCTTGCACCAATCAAAGTGCTGATGTGAAATATCCTCAGTGGTAGACGAATCATGGGTTAAAGTCCCTTTGCCGCCTGACTAACCGTGGGAGGTTCTTGTGGTCTTCCTCTCCATGTAACGCAAATGCGGGTTAGTTCCCTCAAGAAGTCCTTCACAAAGGTGAAATTTCTCCCAATAATCGATCCAAGAGTTCCCTTGTCTTCTGGATTGGGTTCAAAATTACAAGGCTACGGAGTTGAGCCTTAGTTGTCGGAAAATCAGGGGATAGAGCGCCTGCCAATCAGACAAACTGGGTTCGAATCCAGGTGATGGCTGGTTGATACAAATTCCGTATCCGGCTCACCCCGACCAGAGTGCTGGTGTAAAATATCTTTAGTGGTAGGCAGATCATGGGATCCTTGCTGTAAGGCTAACTGTGGAAGGTTTTTAGGATTTTCCTCTCCATGTAACGTAAATGCGAGTTAGTTTCATCAAAAAGTTCACCACGAAGGCAAAATTTTCCCCTGTATTTGATACTTGTTTTCTGGATAGGGTTCGATATTATAAGCCATAAACCTTAGAAACCTTCATTCATAACTACAATATTCTCTATCTGCAGGTATCAGAAAAAGAAGTTCAGTGAAATCCAAAGAAATCAGCCCGCAAAATTTATGAAACGGAAAAGAGAAAAGAAACTGAAACCTGCTGATTTTAGGGAAGGAAAGGCACAGAAGAATGCTGTTAAGGGGAAAAAAAATAAATCAAAGAAGAGAGTAAAATAAATGAAATTATTTTTGTTTCTAAATGAGCATTTTGATAAATAAAGCTGTTTCTTTAAATTTAGTCAAAATTATTTGCTTTTGACTTTACAATTGTTTTATTATTATATTTATCATTTTTCTTTTCTTTAAATGTGCAGATTTGCTGTTTGTTAGACTCACCTTAAAACTGTAGCTTACCTGATATTTTTCATAACTCAATTATTAATATAAATATCTATTTCAATTTATAATTTTGTCCAATTTTATCAAGTATATTATGAAGTGTTATCTTTTGCACCATATTTTTTGTTGTTGTTGTGCTAACAGCTCGTAAAGGCCCAGGGGCCGTACAGGGATGACTGTGTGCCGGGTTTCTGATATAATTTGCCCGGGTCTCAAAACCAGGAGCTGGACCTGTCATTGTTTCCGAATATCGTCGTATTCCACGTATCTCAAGACCATTAGTTCGTGGGCTTCAGCGAATCTAAAACTTGTAATCCAACCAAATTGTCACGAAGTTTCTCAATTTAAATTTTGAAATGTTTGGTTCGGCAAATTATCGCCATTTTGAATATTTAGAACTATGCCAGAATCTGCTGATATGATTTTTTACGCGATTTTAATGTCAAACATCAGTTTTCTTATTCAGTGACTGCAGAAGTATCTTAAGAGTAGGGGGGCTCTCTCTGTCCCTGTATATATATTATATTAGTGTTAACCAGGCCAGCGTTATCCGAACCTATCAAAATGGCAACTAAGAATTTGAACTTGTAATTTTTTTTTTTTTTAAATTTCTGTTTTTCTTTTTTTTCAATTCTGTTCACTGTGACATCTGAAACCAAGAGTTTTCAGATTGGTCAGCTATATGGCTGTATATTTCCTTTGCAAGGGATGATTTAGTTGCAGTTTTCACCAAGGAAATATAAAGCTGTATATTAAATGAAAAATTGTAATATTAGAAGGAGCCTTCATTTATAAAAGGGGGGGGGGGGTCAAAGCCCCTCTACCCTCCAATTCTGTGGTTCCTGTAAAAGTTGGGATTCGTATTTACTTGGTTTTTAAAGCCATATACCGTGACTCGTATTCACTTAATCTATCATGCATTGAGATATGTATTTAGGTTTTAGACTCAATTTTACAGACTAATGTCTTTTCTAAAACTCATTTTGCCATCTGAAAATTTTTTGCTCTCCAAAACATTTATCTTTGTAAACTTCTTTCATTAACTTGACTGTCTGGAGCTATTTTGTACAAAGATAGCACAATTTTATGGCACAACTCATTATGAATATTTAAAAACTTTCAGTTATCATTTTGGGAAAAGAAAATCACATGCCTTTTTATTTTCTAGTTTCACGGTATTGCCATTCTCTAAAAATAATTCTCATTTTTTGGAATGCCCTTTGTGTGAAGGAATATCTTGTTGGTTTCTAATCATATTGTAATATAATTTTTTGTACAAACTTACACAAGATAATTTTTTAGATACTTGACAATAATTTTTGAAGATATTCTAAAGGATTCATAATCACTAGATTTTCCAACCTGAACATTATTTTAGTATCATTATACTATGTTGTCACTCTGCTTAACAATTCACTACTGAAAAAAAAAAAAGTCTAAAAATATCGATACATGTTTGATTACTTCCCCAAGTTTCATTAATCAAATAAAATGTTGCAACGTTTTTTGTTGTTTTTTTTTTTTTTTGTCTGGGTAAGGCAACTTTTCAATGACATCCTGCTATCAATTTGCAACTCCAACTGTCAATACTTTTTGATGTGAAATCTAAAAATGTGGATAAAATTGTAAATGTATAATGTGGTCATTACTAAACAGCCTCATGTATTACATTTATAGTCAAACTCGCTTTAAACAAGCTTTGATTTAACGAGAACTCGGATTTAACAAAGGAATTGAAAATACGTGGTTGGTTCAATCTATTGAGCATAGATCAGTTTTAATGAGCATGCTCCATTTTTAAGGAATAATAGTTTAATGATTCCCAAAATTTCTATTTCTTCCCACCTCTCCAGTTTAGCAAATCCCATCTTGGAAAAATTAGTTTAGAATTTCAAAAACAACTTAAAGCTGGTGATGAGTCATGAATCCAGGGAACACATGAACTTTATCGAAAAAACAGGGCTGCAAATGACAATGTTTTTTTGGAACATGAGTCTTATTCGCAGAACAATAACCCAACAAAGAAACAATTACTTAGTTCAATGCAAATTAACAAAATTGTTTTTGCACTGTACAGAAATGAAAAATAAAGTGCTACATGTTTTTTAATAAATCTGAACAAAATTTTAGGATGTTTCATGAATCTGCTTTTTACGAACACTCTGTTACAATGAGCAAATATTGTGGTCTTTTTCGTGCTCATTATAAGCGATTTTGAATGTATACACAAAAGTATGATAAGATTGAAATATATAAGAACTTTTAAGGTACTTACAATACTACCGAATGACTAAGACTCCTACATTTATTATTTTCATAATCTTGTAATTGGAAATGTCCGCAAAATTTGTAGTTAATGTTAGGAAATGTTAGTAGATTTTTAAAAAAATTACATTACAAAAATTTAATTTAATTATTATGCACTGCTCAAAATAGCAATATTGCTGCTTAACAATATTGGCTATATACTTACGTACAGTTATTCCCTGTTATCTGTGGGATGATTATCCATTTTGAGTTTATCTTTGGCCCGGTTCTTAGGCAAAATCTGTTAAGAGGAAAAATGCTATATAAATGTTTTTAAATGATAAATGAATTATATTTATAATACTCTTATATTTTCTTCCCGGGAGTTTTATATTTTAATCTTATTATTTTTTTGTTATTAAATGTCTGTTAGAAAAAAATATCGATTAGAAATAAAGATGCTAAAACAACATTAGCTGACATATTTTGACCATTTTGTGGATTACTCCTTTATTATATTTATTTGTATTTGATATGCTACCCAATTTCTTTGGCATTAATGAGTTTATTGTATCTTTAGTATTAAAGCAAATAATTTAAAAACTAAATAATCATTTTAATTTACTTACTGAGATTTTCTTCCTCTGAATTTGTTTAGAATTTCATTTATGTACTTTTTTTTGTTGTAAAATTAAAGAGCTTGACGTTCAAGAATAATATTGGTTATTAGGAATGTAGTATATTTTATACTGATGAAATAGTGACAGTTAATATTCAATCAGATGTGAGGCTAAATTTCAAGAATGTTTAAATAAACACTAATTATTTAATGTAGTTAAAAGAGGTGCCAAATAGTTAATTGCTACTTCATTGGAAGGTATTTAATTAAATTAATTCAATTTAGGTGTTATTTTAAATTAGAAACAGTTCATACTGTTTATCTACAGGGGACTGTAAGCCAAGAATTTTTAAAAACTTTTTGAAAGCTGAAGTGGGAGGTTGGCTTATAATTGGATCCACTAACTTTGAGAAATTCCAGGATAACATCGCTAACAGAAATGTTTCTCCTTTTATCAAGCATTAGCAATAATCAGTAGATATCATGAAACATGCATAAAATAACAGCTAATAAAAGAATGTCTAAATGTAACAACTGAAATAGAGACACATAAAAAGTGCAATTTGAAAGAAATGCTATTATTTTTTAAACTTCTATCCTGCCGATGTCTAGGTAAATGAGGGGGAAAAAAAAGAATATAGCTCGTTCACCAGGAGTTGGCACATGGCTCCGCCTTTATCACGTATTATCCGACGATACTATTTCGCTATTTTTGGGAGAAGGATGTGAACAGTCCTGAACAAGATTGCTATTTGGTGATCGTATGACAAAAATATTTATTTCGCAATCTTATTGTGCTTTTTTTAAATATTTCATACATTTGATGATATTTCTCTCTTTTGAGTGTATAGTTTGTCCTTTTTGAGACATTTTGCTGTAATATATTTAAATAGCTAGAGTAACGAAAGGTATAATAGCAGATGATAAAGCGAAGGAATTGACTGAAAAAGAATTTACTGTTTGCGTTTGGCCCGCATTAAAGGGTTGTTTCAATTTCAAGCGCGAAGACGTTTCTCCTCTTACCCCCGCGTTGAAATGAACTCTTCGTTCATGAAGGTGGAGCCAAGTGCCAACTCCTGGTGAACGAACTATACACTAAAATCCAATTAATTCCGTATCAGATTTTCCTTAAAGTTCGGCTAATTCCCTCTCGGTCATCGGAAATGCTGGGTGTTAATGCATCCTCGAATGTCTTTATCTTCACTTTTGTCTTCAATGATCTTCACTCCCTTCCACATTGTTACTGATGCAACATTATTTAAAACACCTAATTACGACATCGGAAGGCTTCTTTTACCCTCAGTGCAACCATTACTACAAGAGAAGGGATACATTCTTATTCCCAAGCATTATATTTTTTTTACATATGAGTGTTACTAATGTTAAATTTGTCCTTTATAGACTGGATTTGAGACAGGCTCTGCATTATTTTTTAACAACTGTTTAAATAAAGTATTGCGGCTCCATAAAATTTGTAATGCAGCAATCCTTAGAAAAGCAAAACAGAAACCGGTTGATCTGAAAATTAAAAAATGGAAATGGATTGGCCTTGTTTAATCTAAAACCTGAAAAATTCAAAGTAAAACAAGTTTTTGATTGGAACCCTCTGAGAGAAAGAGGAAGACCTAAAAATACTCGGTGCAGGACGACTGTAAACGATTTGAAAACAATATCTGGCCACAAATAATGGGAGATGGAAAGCTATGATAGAATCCCTATGCCCCGATTCGGAGTGAAGAGCAATATTATGTTGCATATGAGTTCTGAATTTACGGGGAATTTGCAAATAAAAAGCGTGCTCTTTGGCCTGCATGGATGGGCTTATATTCGGAAATATACGATATTTAATTTATAGCTTAATACAGTTTAATTTAGTGGTTAAATGTGATTTTTAGATATTTTAATTAACGTAAGTTTTACCTACCACTGCAAATTTTCTTTAAAAGAAATGAATGTTCAATTAATATATTTTAATTATATTATAACCCATATAAGTTCGTTAGATACCTAAACTATTTGCATCAATGAGACAATCAAATAAAAAAAATAATGGAGTACTATGATTACTTATTTTTTAAAATTGGTTTGTTTAACAGCCTAGAACAGACTTTATGGACATTCGAATATATGTATTTTTAAAAATAATGAAGGGCTTAGGCCAGTTACAGATTTTCTGAGCCTATATACGGAAAATCAAAAAAATTATTGCTGCAAAAACGATATCAAGTAGAGGCAAATATTGTAAAAATTAAGCTAATCGAAAATTATAACAAAATTTGTATTTGCAAACAGTCAGTAAAACCTAAATACGAGAAATGTATGTTTAAATTTAAAATTTTAAAAGAATAAAAGCATTTGAAATAAAAAATAGTTAAATCATCTGAATCAGTGTTCCCCAACCTTTTTTATCACTGCGGACGTTTGATAATTGAACGTTTGATAATTTTACCACTGCTTGCTGGGGGGGGGGCGGACGTTGATTGTTTATATTTTAGATTAATTTGATTTATTAACGATAGAGAGTAGACGAAGTTCTTCATTAGTTCCTATGTAAATATCGCGCAGCGCTTTCGTGTTTTATTTATGATATTTACAGTTATGATGATTTTTTTATTAAAACTAATTGAAAGAGAAAATAGATGCGGTGGTTTTCTTTTCTATTTTTTTTATTTATTTATTATATTTTTTTTAAACTTCTTAAAACATTAAAAAATTTATGTCATAACCTTCGGAGGCCCTTTTTTTTTAAATAAATAAAATTTTAATGCAACACAGATATTTTTAATTTGGGGTATAAACCTAGGAATTTAAATTCAGTTTCAAAGAAATGGGCGGCTTGGTAGAATTGGATCCACGGACCGGTACCGGACCGGGCGTTGGGGAACACTGATCTAAATAACTAAGGAGAAAAAAATGTATATCTTACATATGTTACTCCAGATAACTTTTTTAGATTATTATCGGAAAAATTTGGCTCTCCCAAACATACATAACGAAATTTGAAGTTGTAAATATAGAATAAAAAATCTAAATAAAAATGTATGCTTTTTTAAAATTTGAAACTTGCACATTAATATTTAAAATGAAATTAATCCATAGTGGAAGCTTTCTAAATATTAAATCAGATTATTCAAAATATAAAATCAAATCAGAATATCAAACCAGATTATCAGATAATTTCAGATTCAAAACTGGAAGAGGATTAGCATTTTAAAAATTCAGTTAAAAAAATTTTAAAAGGACATTTTTAATTTAAAAAAAAAATATTTCTTCTCCCTTTTGTTAACTTTTAATATATTTTCTTCTCTATGAATATATTTTAGTGAATATAATTGTATCAGAGCCCATAATGATAGCTTTTACTGCAAACTTAAGTTTGTTTAACTACATTGTGGAAGCATTGCAGGCAGGCTGCACTGATGAATTGTTTCGGAGTGTTTTATATATATATATATATATATATATATATATATATATATATATATATATATATATATCTGTGGTGCCGCTGTAAGCTGATCTAGCTAGAAATCCAATCAGAGCTGCAAGTTAGACCTCGTACGAATTTCCCTAAGACACGAGAGCGCGTTTTGGAACTAACCAAAAAAGAGACGCATATGAATTCCAGAGAGGAGTAGCAATGATTTTCTTTTTAACATGAGTAGTAGGCGCCTCACTAGAGGGGACGGAAGTGACGTCATAGTCAACCGGAAGTTTCTGCCCCAACCGGAAGTTGCTTATTTCTGCCCACCTGAAATCGAAACTTCGTCTGTAACGTCATGTGGAGCTTATTTCTTTTTTTTCTTAAGCCTAATATATTTTTAGTTTCGGTTTCTGTTTTTAATTTAGTTTCGTTTTTTAAATATTATTTAATTTATTAGTTTTTTTGAGGGTGGCAACACTTATTATTTTTAATATTAGATTTTAAGGATGGCAATACTTATAAACTTTGTTATTTGGGGTAGAAATTGTATATTATGAAGTAATGACGTCATCTTTTATTACATAATAAATATCATACACATGCTTTTACTCTAGTGGTGCCATCTATGTGGAAATAAAATAACTTTAAATCTATTTTAATATTTAAATCTGTTTTATTATTATTTATTAAATATAATTAAGGCTGAGGATCGAACTCACGCCAATCAAAAAGCCTTCGTGGGTCAGTAGTTGGATATTATAACCACTGACCCACGAATGCTTGGTTAGATATGTGTAAATAAGTTAAACTTTTGTATTCTGAACACGTGTATAAATAAAAAGGATTTGATATCGATATCATCCTACAGTTTCATCGATATATTTTCACTTAATCTTTGACAGTTATTAAATAATTATTTCTGCCCCTCTTAATGCTATTATAACTTTCTCTGGGTGGCAACGGTACTGACCATACACGTGTTAATTATTACATAACAAATAAATGATATCATGCTTTCACTCTAGTGGCGCCATCTATGTGGGAATGTTAGAAATAAAATAACTTTAAATCTATTTTATTATTTAATTTAAATATAATTAATGGTGAGGATTGAACTCACCATGTGGTGATATGAGATAACGATAAATAGAGGTGACGAGAGTAAAGTTTTTCATTCATCATGGATCTTTTGAAGTTCAAACATCCCTCTACAGCAGTCTTCGCATTTTAACTGTTAGAAATAAACTGTTATTAGAGAAAAAAAAATTCTGATAATTTCAAAAATTTTTTTGAAATAGATTATGGATCGTTTACTTTCATCAGTTTATACGAAACCTGAAAATCCAGGAAGTTTTAGAGCTGTTGATGCAATTTATCATGCTGTAAAAGGTAAAGTGGAGAAAAGTAAAATTAAAAAATGGCTAGATTCTTATACTTTACATAAACCAGTAAAGCACAAATTTAAACGTAATAGAGTGATAGTCGGAGGAATAGATGAACAATTTCAAATTGATTTGGTAGACATGCAATCTTTAGCAAAATTTAATAATGGATATAAATATTTGTTAACGTGCATTGATTGTTTGTCGAAATTTGCATGGGCTGTTTCTTTGAAAGATAAATCAGCCAAAAATGTATTGCCAGCTTTAAAAACTATTTTTAGAGAAAGAAAACCTGAGAAACTGCAATCAGATAAAGGAACAGAATTTACGAATAAACTTATACAGCAATACTTTAAAAAGATAGGAGTTCATTTTTTTACCACAAATAATGAAACTAAATCAAGTATAGTTGAAAGATTTAATCGCACTTTAAAAACTAAAATGTGGAAATATTTTACAGAATTTAACACGAAAAAATATATTGATGTCATTTCTAAATTAACCCATAGTTATAATCATACAAGGCATAGAAGTATAAAAATGGAACCAGCCTCAGTGAATATCAACAATCAAAAACAAGTTTGGAATAATTTATATAGAGATAAGGTGAATAATGATAAGTAGGTGACACTGTTCGAATTAGTAAATCAAAACTTACATTTGAGAAAGGATAATTGGACACGAGAATTATTTGTCATAGATAAAATAGTTCATCGAAACCCTATAGTGTATAAATTGAAAGATTTTATGAATGAAGCAATAGAAGGTACTTTTTATGCAGAAGAATTACAAAAAGTAGTCAACTCGGGTTATTATCCCGTAGAAAAAGTTATCAAAAAGAGAAAGAAAGGTGTAAGCACAGAATATTTTGTTAAATTTTTAGGCTATCCTGAAAAGTTTAATGCCTGGGTGAATGATATTCAAAAAGTATAAATAGTGAAACTTAACCTCTGAAGTCTCATTCTCGAAAATGTCTTTCTACGTGACGTTACCTTCTGATAGCTCCATGCAGTTTTTTCCTATCAACAAAATCTCTCATTTTAAGACGCAGTTACCGATACCAGTTAATCTAAAAGGTGAATGGGAAGTAGGCCTATCTGAAATCATTTATCCGCATTCTTGGCTGAACGTTAATGAAACTAATAATTATTTTCGATACACGATTAGTAATGGTAATATCGCATCGACTGTTAAGCAAACAATTGATGTGGGGTGTTATGAATCAATGTTCGATATTGTATCAGCTATACAACTTGCTTTACCTAAAAATCCAAGTCGGTTTACAATAAATTTCAATAAAGCTACGAAACGAGTAAAAATTAACGCCGTTCAAGGGTGCAGCCTTCATTTAGAAAAGTTAGGTGAATTGTTAGGATTCCAACGTGATACAGTCATTACGGGTAACCGGAAAAGCGAATTTGTGGCTGACGCATGGTCTAATTTTTCCGTTTTTTACGTCTACTCAGATTTAATTTCTCCACAAATTGTCGGAGATACACAAGCTCCTTTACTACGGATCGTTCGAATAAAAGGATATGATGGTGAAACAATCAGTCAGTATTATGATAGACCTCAATACTTACCTTTAACGAGGCACTCCTTTCAAACTATTCAAATGGAGCTCAGATTGAATTCAGGTGATTTCGTACCTTTTGAAAGTGGTAAAGTGATTATAGTTTTACATTTCCGCATGAGACAAATACTATAAATAGTACGATGCGTTTTTGAAACATTCATTTGAAGAGAAAACGTCAAGATGAGTGTACCGAACGTTTGTTGTGCTGAAAAATTTGGAGATCATTATGCGAGTCAAATTGGCTCGGGGTTGCCCTATTATAAAGGTATTAATTTCCAAAAGGGCTATGGACTTGGTGGTATATTTCGTCGATTATTTAGAGCAGCACTACCCTTTTTAGTAAAAGGTGGTAAAACTATTGGAAAAGAAGTTTTAAAAACAGGAACTCGAGTAGCATCTGATGTATTATCTGGAGAAAACTTTGAGGAAGCCGTCAAAACAAGAACTAAAGAAAGTGGAAAACATCTAGCACAAAAGCTATTGATAAAGTGCAGTCTATGGTCGGGAAAGGTAACTATAAAAGGAAGCGTAAGAAGCAAAAAAGATTCATTTCATCCAAAGCACGCAAAGTGAGTGGACGTGATATTTTTGATCCATAAGATGGCATTTTTGTTGAAAGATTCTCCTGAGTGCGTAAAATCGGAATTGGAACTTTTTACTTTACCTGGAACTCAAACAGTTATTCAAGATGGTCAATGGATACAATTTCATCCGTTATCGAATGTGTTTGATAATGCTCCCGTAGAGTTTCACGTCTCTGGAAGTGTGGAAGATTACATAGATCTCAGTCAAACACAATTGTATGTGAAAGCAAAAATAGTAAAAGCGAACAATACAGCTATCACTAAAGATGATGCTATAGGACCTGTGAATTTATTTCTACATTCATTATTTTCTCAAGTAGATGTATCTTTAAACGATCGTATAGTTTCCAATTCAAGTAATACCTATCCCTATAGGGCCTATATTGAAACACTCCTAAACCATGGATATGATAGCAAAACATCTCAATTAACTGCTGAATTATTTTATAAAGATTCTGAGGATGGTTTAAACAAAAGAACTGCTTTTTTCAAAGAAAGCGCAACAGTAGATATGATTGGCTGCATTCATTCAGATTTATTTCATCAAGATCGTCTTTTACTCAATTTAGTGGATTTAAAAATAAAACTAATACGAAGCAAGCCAGAATTTTGTCTACAAGGATCTGAAGGATTTAAAGTAGTATTGGATCATGTCTCTTTATTCATTCGAAAAGTTCGTGTGAACCCCGGAGTGCTTCTTGGTCATGCTAAAGCACTCGAAAAAACAAGTGCAAAATACCCCATTAATCGAGTCCTATGCAAAGTGTATTCGATTCCAAAAGGGAGCATGTCTTTTATTCAAGATAATATATTTTCGGGTCAAATGCCTAAAAAAGTTATTATTGGTTGTGTAGATAATGAAGCTTTTCATGGAACATTGACAAAATCTCCTTTTGATTTTGAACATTTCAATTTAAATTTTATTGGAGTGTATGTAGATGGGCAACCCGTCCCCCATAATCCCTTGGAACTCAACTTTTCACAAAATCAATACATTCGTGCCTATCAAACTCTATTTGATGGAACGGAGCGAATGGGTCAAGATAGAGGAATATTTATTTCCAGACAAGACTACAAGAACGGAAATACATTATTTGGATTTAATCTCTCCCCAGATCTATGTTCAGGAGAACATTTAAATCTGATTAAGCATAGCAATTTGCGATTATAACTGAAATTTACCAACTCACTAGAAAAAACAGTATGCGTTATCGTTTTTGCCGAATTTGAAAATTTGATTGAAATTAATAAGTCAAGAAATATTTTATTCGACTTCGGAAATTGAAGAATGGATGGATTGCAACTATTCTACATTTTATCGCAAGATAAGATAACATCACCTTACTTTCAAGGCGTATATTCAAGAGATATGCTTCCGGATCTCCAAGAAAACACATGTGCTATCACGAATTCAGATGACTCATCACAACCTGGGACTCACTGGCTAGCGTTATTTGTGAATGATCAAAGACAGTTAGAGTTTTATGACTCATATGGGAAGCTTCCCGGATTTTACAACGTGAAAACCAATTCCTACACGGACGTACTATGGAATTCCAATCACCAACATCCAATGTATGTGGACAATATTGTATTTACTTTTTACTCAAACGTTGTCAAGGCTATTCTATGTATCATATTTCAAATCAATTATATGTAAACGATTTTCAGATGTATCAATTTGTAAAGAAAAAATATGGTGTAAGATTTGTGTTTAGAAAATAAAAAGAATGAAACTAAATCTAGTGTCTTTCATGTCATTATTATTAAAGTTTACATTTAAATATTGTGATATAGGAAATAGTGTAACATTTTTATTTCCCTTTTACATTCCTTTTTATTTTTTTTATTTCCTTTTTTCTTTATAATTTTTATTTCCTTTTTTTTTTCCTTTCCATTCCTTTTTCCATTTTTATTCCCTTTTTTAATTTTCAGAAAATATTTTTATTATTGAGGGAAACTTTCTAACATTTCAGAAAATATTTTTATTTTTATAAAAAATTTCTATCTTTTAAGAAAATATTTATGCTTTTGCAAAAAAAAATTTTCTCTTTTAAGAAAATATTTTTACTTCTTACTAAAAATTTGCTAGTTTTGTAAAAATATTTCAAACTTTTTAACGAAATTTTCTAGTTTTTCAGAAAATATTTTTATTATTGAGGGAAACTTTCTATTATTTCAGAAAATATTTTTATTTTTATAAAAATTTTTCTATCTTTTAAGAAAATATTTATGTTTTTGCAAAACATTTTCTAGTTGTTCAGAAAATTCTTTACATTTTTCTGAAACTTATTGTATTAATTATTAAAGGGTGTAATTTTTCTTGATAATATAAACTTTTTCACCTGTGAAAAATGATCAATAAAGACAAAATATATCTTAATAAAATAAATAACACTTTATTCAAAGTTTCACCCAAGCACTTCTGCGGGCATACATCATAGGTTTCTTAACAATTTTATTTTTACTATACAATTTTTTATTTACATCTAAATGTGCTGGTAATTGAACATCATTTAATGTTTTTAAAAATACATTTCTCCCCACTGGAGCTGATTTTCTATTTCGCAAAAAGTCATTGATAAGATTTACTATATTACTTCCAGGAACAGCTTTATCTTCATGAATAATTTCACCTTTAGCGTTCCAAAGGAGAGATTCATTATTTTTTAAGAATTTATACATATCTTTAGCTTTTTCTTGAAATCGAACTGGAACAACAGTTAGAATTTTTCCCTCCAAGTCTTCAGTTTCTTTTTTGATATTTGAAGAGATCTCTTCTGCAGACTCTACTAGAGGATCGTCTATGTTCGGAATTTCCTCCTGATCGGTTTGAGGCTCTGGTTTATTCGGTCTAGAAATTGAAAAGTGCGTATACTTTTGCAATATTTGTAAATACAGAGTTGCTTTCTCGTCATCTGCTAAGTCCTTTTTCTGTAGAATTTTTTTCATTTGTTGATCCAATTGTGATAAATGTTCCGTTACTTGTACTCTATCCTCCGGAACCAACACAAATTTCTTACTGTACTCCATGAATTAATGAACTAATGACAGATATAGCTGCAGGTAATAAAAATGATAAAAATCCTTCTCCTTTCTGTACAAGAATTTTTTTCTTCTTATACAATGGCAATTTCTTCTTAGAAAGTTTTCTTAAACTTTCTTTATGAGGAGCTAATTTATTTTTCTGAGATTTCGTGAGTGGTATATTACCACACAATACATTCAATACACACTCACACAAAGTTTTTATTTCACTTTTTGAACACTTTTTTAAAAGAGGCTTGCAATGTTTAGTTTTAGAGATCAATTTCATGAGCTCTAATGGTAGCTCATTACATACGGACATCTTACTTTCAAATGATTTGAATTCCGAGTGCTTCTCCTAATTATAGGTCTTGTAGAAATCCTCCAAATGCTTTCGCCTTAACTAGAGCACAATGTTTAAAATCTGGTGAATGTATAGTGCACGAAGAAAAAGTTGTCATCTACTTTAGGACACCCAAAATCTTCTAAACTGTAAAACACTCTGCCGGTTAGAATTTCTAAAAATTTCCGTTTCTCGAGTCCTTTCACATAGATTTGTGAATACATATCACACAAAAAAGTCAAAATAGTATGAAATTTAATTTAATAGGGTAATTCTCCTTGGTTCCAATCTATTCGATGAATATTTCTTTTTACCCAAGAATATTGTATTTTCTGCTTTGTTGGAAGTTCTTCGAACGGGAACGGTGGTTGGAATGTACACACTCCGGTAATAGGACTACCTTTCACGGCATGAAAAGCAAGTTCTTTGACAATGTAGCACCCTGATGAAAGTTGGAAACCTTCAAAATCAATGACTAAAGCAGACATCTAATTTCCTTGAAATTCACTGTTGAAATGAAGTTATCGAGGTTGGTACACATAATAAGTATCTTCAGGAAACATTCCAGTACGCATGCGTAAAGATTCTTTGGTATCACACTTTAAATCAATGAGTAAATAACCATAAGGTTTTGATGTGGCATCTGCATAACATTCTTGAAAAAATTTAACTTTTCGAGGGTACAATTGACGTCCTAAATGTGTAATTTGTGATTGATCTCTTCGATTCTTAAATAATATAAGATAATGAGCATTTAAGGATATTTCTCTCATTTCCTTTCCTTTATGAAAAATGTTTTGAACCACAAAAATAATGCTAAGAGATTTATGGTGGGAAAATTTTGTAAATAATTTCGTCAATTGAGGATCATTTCCCAATTCACTCATGAGATCATCAATCACAATTAATGCATCTGAATATTGATTCAAATCGGATGGAAGTCCTTCGTGAAAAACAACATTAGGCATCTCATCATATAATTTTTGATAAACACCATAACACCATACTACGTGTTTTGGGAAAGGCTGTATCATTTGATTTTCAATCACTTTTTTTATGAAATAACTTTTACCACTACCTGTTGGACCTGCGAGGACTGCTGTAAAGGGATGTTTGAACTTCAAAAGATCCATGATGAATGAAAAACTTTACTCTCGTCACCTCTATTTATCGTTATCTCATATCACCACATGGTGAGTTCAATCCTCACCATTAATTATATTTAAATTAAATAATAAAATAGATTTAAAGTTATTTTATTTCTAACATTCCCACATAGATGGCGCCACTAGAGTGAAAGCATGATATCATTTATTTGTTATGTAATAATTAACACGTGTATGGTCAGTACCGTTGCCACCCAGAGAAAGTTATAATAGCATTAAGAGGGGCAGAAATAATTATTTAATAACTGTCAAAGATTAAGTGAAAATATATCGATGAAACTGTAGGATGATTTCGATATCAAATCCTTTTTATTTATACACGTGTTCAGAATACAAAAGTTTAACTTATTTACACATATCTAACCGAGCATTCGTGGGTCAGTGGTTATAATATCCAACTACTGACCCACGAAGGCTTTTTGATTGGCGTGAGTTCGATCCTCAGCCTTAATTATATTTAATAAATAATAATAAAACAGATTTAAATATTAAAATAGATTTAAAGTTATTTATTTCCACATAGATGGCACCACTAGAGTAAAAGCATGTGTATGATATTTATTATGTAATAAAAGATGACGTCATTGCTTCATAATATACAATTTCTACCCCAAATAACAAAGTTTATAAGTATTGCCATCCTTAAAATCTAATATTAAAAATAATAAGTGTTGCCACCCTCAAAAAAACTAATAAATTAAATAATATTTAAAAAACGAAACTAAATTAAAAACAGAAACCGAAACTAAAAATATATTAGGCTTAAGAAAAAAAAGAAATAAGCTCCACATGACGTTACAGACGAAGTTTCGATTTCAGGTGGGCAGAAATAAGCTCCTGTTGACTATGACGTCACTTCCGTCCCTTCTAGTGAGGCACCTACTACTAACATGACGAAGACGAACTCGTTTATTTTGTGTTATTTATATGTTTGTTTATCGTCCATCTTTATGTAAATTTAGCGTTCAATATATGTTTTGTTTAAAATACAGTATCTCTTATTTTCCAAGACGACCACTCATGCCGTCCCCACAAAATCAGAAGTGGGATAGAGAACAAATTGATAGTGAAGAAATCTGATAGAGAACAAATTGATGGTGAAGAAATTAGATTGAGGAAAAATTGATAGTAATAAAATGATTGGCGAAAAATTGGATGCTGAATAATTTCATTCTTGTGAAAATAAGTAACGGAATAACGGTACGTAGACTTTTATTTATTAATCAAAAATGATTCTTAACGATATTAAACAAGTAAGCAAAGCATTGAAGAATTTTAAGAAAGACAAAATTAGACTTCTACATAAATTTATTTTTGATGTAGAAGGCGACCGTTCAAACAGAAAACGATTAAGAAATTTTACTGGTTTCAATTTTACTTCAGACAGCGAAGAATTTCAAAATAAATTAAAAAATATTGAAAAAGAATTCACTCTTAACCAACTAATAACTGTTTCCAATATTCTAAGTATTTCATACGAAGGCAATAAAACAGAAATTGCAATAAACATGTTGACCTTATTAATGGATTTGAATAAACTGGCAGAGTTCGCCAACGACACCAACCCGTCTAGCTCTGAGTCGGACGAAGACCTAAACAATCCTCAAAGTGAAACTGAGCCTTTGAATAAAGAGAAAGAACACTATTTTCCAGTGCTGTGCAATGATGAAAATAAAAACATTGCTTCTCGTTTAAAAGATAAAAATAATTCCTGTAGAAATTTTGAATTTCAAAATGTTGCTATTAATTATTCTGATATCGAAAGTACTATTTCTAAGTATAATGCAGAATCGCATGAAAATATTGTTCATTGGATCGAACATTTCGAAAATATTTCAAAATTGTTTAATTTATCTGATTTACAAAAATTTATTTTTGCTAAAAGATCTCTTGGTGGTATCGCCTCTTTATTTGTCAGAACTGTACCGTAAATAAATTCATGGCGAAAATTAAAAGAAGCTTTGATTGACGAATTTTCTTTTGAAAATAATTCTGCTAATTTGTATGATCTTTTGTGTAGACGTAGAATGAAGGATTGTGAATCGGCTCAAGAATATTATTTAAAGATGAAAGAGATCTGTAATTTCGGAAAAATAGACGATGCTGCTTTTATGCATTATGTAATTAAGGGGATTAACGATAAACATGAAAACAAAATTGTTTTGTACGGCTGCAAAAATTTGTCCAAATTTAAAGAGAAACTTAAAGTTTACGAAAGAATAAAAAGTGCTTTCGATAAAATCAAAACAAAACATGACTTTGATAGTAAATATAATTCTTATGATAGAACAAAAGCAAAATACGATGATAGGTATAATGTAAGAAAAGATGTTTCAAATAGGAATAAAAATAAATATGAAAATAATAATGAAAAGATAAGGTATAATACTGATGTTGAAACTTTTAATAATAAATTGTGTTACAATTGTGGTTCAAGAAATCATATTTCAAAATATTGCATACATAAAGATAAGGGTTTGAAGTGTTTTAAATGTGAAGCGTTTGGACACAAAGCTTCGCAATGTCCAAAATCAAATGCAAAAACGGAAGTTGCTACTTTAAATGTTAATGTAGAGCCAAAGTTGTTTAAAATGGTAATAGTTGATAACTTAACTGTGAAATCTTTGATTGATACAGGAAGTCAAGCCACTTTAATCAGAAGATCAGTTTTTAATAAATTAAACTCTAAAGAACTATTTCCATCTAATTCTACTCTAAACGGATTTGGTAAATCAATAGTGACTCCGTTAGGTTATTTTAAAGAAAGCATTAAAATTGACGATTTCAAATGTTTGGCTGAAATATGTGTTGTAGAAAATGATATGATGCCTTATGACGCTATTATAGGCCTTAATGTTTTAATGCAGGGAGAAACAATTATCAATGAAAAGGGTATAACAATTAAAAATAAAATTCCGTGTTTTGATGAAGTAAACTATTTGTCTATTTTACCAATCGATCTTACTATATCTGATGAGGTTGAAATTAACATAGATCCTTGTGCTCCTAATGTTTTAAAAAATAAGATACAACAATTAGTTTTAGATTATGCGCCAGATAAACTTAGGACAACTAATGTGGAAATGAACATTTTGGTTAAAAATCAGGAACCGATATTTTATCAGCCACGTAGATTGCCGTTTTCTGAGAAAAAAGACTGTTGAAGCTCAAATCGCTGAATGGTTAAAACAAGGAATAGTGGAGCCTAGTTCTTCCGAATATTGTAGTCCCGTTGTAATAGTTAAGAAAAAAGACGGATCTCCTCGTGTTGTCATAGATTATAGAAAATTAAATAAGGTAATTGTCAAAGATAGATTTCCCCTCCCGTTAATTGAAGACATTTTAGATAGACTACAAGACTCGAAAATTTTCAGTACGATTGATCTTAAGAACGGATTCCTACATGTCGATGTAAACAAAGATAGTAGAAGATACACTTCATTTGTGACACATGAAGGACAATATCAATTTCTTAAAGTTCCCTTTGGACTATGCAACTCTCCCGCTGTATTTCAAAGATTCATAAACACCATTTTCCGAATTTTGATTAATGAAGGTATAGTTTTACCATATTTAGATGACATAATTATTTTGTCTTCCTCCCTTGAAGAAGGTATTGAACGACTTAATCGGGTTTTGAATACTGCTAGTGAATATGGACTTGATATTAATTTTAAGAAGTCCCATTTCTTAAAGAAGCGCATTGAATTTTTAGGTCATGTGATAGAGGATGGAAAAATATTCCCATCTACCTTGAAAACCAAAGCAGTTCTTAACTTTCCGGAGCCAACAAATTTGAAAAAAATTCATAGTTTTTTGGGATTAACCGGATACTTCAGAAAATTCATTCCCAACTATTCTATAATAGCTAGACCGTTGAGTGACCTGCTAAAAAAAGATCGTAAGTTTAAGTTTAGCATTGAAGAAAAGAAAGCGTTTCATCAATTGAAATCTTTGTTAGCCCAAAATCCTGTTCTTTCAATATATAACCTTAAATACGAAACTGAATTACACACAGACGCCAGCTTAGAAGGATATGCTGCCATTTTAATGCAAAAACCCCCTGATGAAAAACATTTTCACCCCACTTACTATATGAGTAGGAAAACGACTGATGCTGAAAAAAAGTATACCAGCTACGAACTTGAGGCTCTTGCTATCGTAGAAGCCCTTAAGAAATTTCGCATCTATCTGCTAGGTATTCCATTCAAAATAATTACTGACTGTGCTGCTTTTGAAAAGACTATGTCGAAACGAGATTTGTCGACTCGTGTAGCTCGTTGGGCACTTTTGATGCAAGAATTCAACTACATGATTGAGCATCGTTCTGGAAATAAGATGGCTCATGTAGACGCCCTTAGCCGATCTCCAATTAATGTATTTTGTGTTACCGTCGATAATATTTTACCAAGACTCAGGTCAGCCCAAGATAAAGATACTGGAATCAAGACTATAAAAGAACTACTTAAAATTTTGATTATGAAGATTATTGCAATAGAAATGGAATTTTGTATAAATTTGTTAATGGCAAAGAATTGGTGGTTGTGCCAGAAAATATGCAAATCGAAATTATAAGAACAGCTCATGAGAAAGGACACTTAGGAAATAAATATACGTAAAAAGAAATCGAAGAATATTATTCCATAACCAAACTTAGACAGAAAATAGAAAACATCATAGCAAATTGTGTTCATTGCATACTGGTGAATCATAAAAGAGGAAAGAAGGAAGGACTCTTATATCCGTTGCATAAAGAAGATATGCCTTTGAAAACTTTTCATATTGATCATCTCGGACCTTTGGAGAGCACCCATAAAAATTATAAATATCTGTTAGCGATAATAGATGCTTTTACCAAGTTTGTATGGATTTATCCCACGAAGACTACTACGTCAGCTGAAACTTCAGCTAAATTAGAAATCCAAAAAACTGTATTTGGAAGTCCTTCCCAGATAATTTCAGATAGGGGTACAACATTTACCTCCAGTGAATTTGCTGATTATTGCTCGAAAGAAAATATTAAACATCATTTAATAACAACGGGTTTACCAAGAGCTAACGGACAAGTAGAGCGTATTAATCAAACCATCATATCGATTCTTTCAAAATTATCCATAGAAAATCCAGCTGAATAGTACAAGCATGCAAATAAAGTTCAACAAGCGATAAATTTAACTTATCAAAGAAGCATAGACACTACACCATTCGAATTACTTTTTGGGACAAAAATGAATAATAATGAACTGGGAAAGTTAAAAGAAATGATTGAAATTGAATTTCAGGCTCATTTTAAAGCCCAAAGAGAGGAACTAAGAAAAGACGCAAGGCTACAAATTTGTAAAATTCAAGAAGAAAATAAAAAGACCTACAATTTAAGAAGAAAGGAGCCAAAATCGTACGAAATTGGAAATTTGGTTGCCATCAAAAAACCCAATTTGGACCTCATTTGAAGCTAAAACCTAAATACCTTGGCCCCTACAAAATAACAAAAGTAAAAGGAGGAAATACCTATGATGTATTAAAAGAAGGAAAACACGAAGGACCCAACTGCTCGACAACGTGTGCGGAGTATCTTAAATCATGAAACAGTTGCCAAGAAGAATTTTAGTGCTTGCCAAGACAAAAAAAAAATAAAGACTGTAATTTTTGAAGATGAAAAATAATTGCTAAAGAAGTGAATTTGATTTTTTTAAAGAAGACGAAAGAATTTAAAAGACGAAAGAACTTAAAGGCGAAAGACGTAAAAGAAGACAAAATAATTTAAAGACGAAAGACGTAAAAGAAGACAAAAGAATTTAAAGACGAAAGAATTTAAAGACGTAGAAGAAGTTCCAGACGAAAGACGTTCAGAAAAAGAAGACGAAAGACGTTAACGAAAAAAAAAAGACGAAAGACGTTAATGAAAAAAAAGATGAAAGACGTTAAAGAAAAAAAGACGAAAGACGTTGAAAAAAAAAAAGGAAGAATTGTTGAAGAAGAAACAAAAGACTTGTAAAGACAGAAGAGTGAACGTGCCTGAACCGATCGACTCTTACTCGAAAGATTTTTTTTCATGAAAGATGATATTAACCTAAAACATTTATTTTTCAGTTATCAATTATATTTTTCAGTCTGTTCTGCTTTTTCTTTTTTATTCTTTTTAGAGTCGCTGGAGGACCAGCCGAAATGCAGGATAGCCGATCTGTGGTGCCGCTGTAAGCTGATCTAGCTAGAAATCCAATCAGAGGTGCAAGTTAGACTCCGTGCGAATTTCCCTAAGACACGAGAGACACGGGAGCGCATTTAGAGAGACACGAGAGCGCGTTTTGGAACTAACCAAAAAAGAGACACATATGAATTCCAGAGAAGAGTAGCAATGATTTTCTTTTTAACATGACGAAGACGAACTCGTTTATTTTGTGTTATTTATATGTTTGTTTATCGTCCATCTTTATGTAAATTTAGCGTTCAATATATGTTTTGTTTAAAATACAGTATCTCTTATTTTCAAAGACGACCACTCATGCCGTCCCCCCCCACACATATATATATATATATATATATATATATATATATATATATATATATATATATAAGTTGCAGTGTTAAACTTCATTATCGAGCAAATTAGTACCATGTAGTAATACTAATGGTAGATAGTTGTAGACTTCTGCGAGAAGCAGTTGCAATTGAATAGTTAATGCGTCCACTCATTATGATACTCAATGGTTAGTGAAATCTGTCTCTTATTACCATCACATTTCCACGAAGAAAATCATTAATAAATCATAACTTTAAAATTTATTCGGTGATCAGACTCACGACCGTCGTATAACGGAATCAAAATTACATGGTCACTCATCGAAATTTATGTAAAGTGAGATAAAGCCTTTGGGTTGGGGAATCTGAAATGCTCAACGACAAAGTTTTACAGCTTTTTTCCTAAAATATCGTCTGTTTTCTGGGGTCGAATTAACGGTAGCTTTCTTCTCTTTCTAAATTCAGCATAATGACTAATTATTTACTTATTACTCCTATTAGCAAGATGGAGTTTTTTAGGTTTATCAGAATGCGTTGTTGGTGTCTGGGAAAGGGGTATTTCTTTCCAACAAAAATTTTAGGTACTTCATATCACAAACATAAAAAGTTTTCCTACACCTTCATTATGGGATCGATAAAGCAGCATTATGGGATCAATAAAGGGATTCGACCTTAATTTGCGTGTCTCTCACCTTAATTGCATCAAATTTAAGTGAAAATAGTTATACTAAATTTAATTAAGATTTTTAATTGACGATTAAACTTAATTTAGGGAAATTTATTGTCTAGATTTTCAAGAAAAAATAAGAAAATAATTTCCTTTCTAATGCGGATGTTTGTTGATGAATCGTTTGTCAGTTGTGAAAAATTTATATTTGGAACCGAAGGTATATGGGGACATATTTCTAGCACCAAGTCATTTAACTGCAATCGTTTGTCAGTTGTTAAAAGTTTAATTTGTAACTAAAGGCAAATAAGGCAAATTTTATTTGTAATTTGTGGCAAAAGGCATATGGGGACAACATTTCTGCAACAGATCCTTCTGCAATCGTTTGCCAGTTGTGCAAAATTTATTTTTGTAACAAGTTGCTTATTTTTGTAGCTGCAATTGTTTGTTAGAAGTGCAATTTTTCGTTGTAGAAAAAAAAAAAACATTGGATGAATTTTGAGTAAAAAAACATTCGATTATGGCAGTTTTTACCTCCTTAACTTTACATGGCTTATGTCATTTAAGCTCTGGATTCAAAATTACTTCAAGAAGTGTGCCAAGAAAATAAATTTGTTCAACTCAAAATTTGTTTATGATTTCGGAACTAAACGCACAATAACAAATCAGGACAAATTTTGAGTAATCAATGTTGCTATTGTTTGTTGTTAATAGGAACAAGTTTTGAGTAATAAATTATTTCTTTGCTATTATTTTTCAGTCATGCAAAGACTAGTTTTGACATATTTTTTGAAAAAATTTTGATTCCAGAGCTTTGACATTGGCCTTATAAAGTTAAGGAGATTAAAAAAAATCTGCTTCACCCAATTTAGTTTAAATTCAATTTTACATCTGGTAATTGCACTAAGCAGCCTAAAACAATTTTCTAAAAAAAAAGAATCACGTCGAATTTGTCAATATGAAAAGATGACGATTCAACGAAATTCTAATAACGAATCTCCTCCATGCTCCGTTTGTCAGAAGTATTGAAACAATATGTCTACATTATCAAAAAGAAATACTACATAGTTAGAAATACATCTGCGAAATTAATTTCCAATCTTCCCTCCAAAAATAAAGAGAAAAAAAAATGGCAGCACCGAGAAAGAAACCTCACAACGAAATTTTTCAACTCAAAACATCCATAAATTGCCCAAAGAACAAATTAAAGTCATCCATCCGCAGGAAAATTCTTAAGAATAACAGAACGAAAAAAAAAAAGGGAAGAAAGACGAAAATTATTTTCGAATGAATAAGATTGTGTCATCCGCATGAAATGAGTGGCGAGAACAAAGAAGGTTTAAAGAAGGGGGAAAAAAATCGAATTATTTATCGTCTGCCACTGCTCGATCGGAATTTTGATGTCACTACTGACACGACAATAGCGGAATGGAAGACTAATAGAAGTGTTGCCAGTTGTTTTATTGCAATTCTTTTCGTCCAGTGCTCATTAGTCAAACTGAAATTCGATACCGTTATTCTTCGTAATCGTGAACGAATATTATTGGTTTTGATGAACGTTTTTAATGATTCCATGTAATGATTTAGAGTTATACAATTTGGAAAATTTTTTAAACTGTCATTTTTAATTGGCAACAATCTATGTTTCTTTATTTTTTTGTATGAACTTGTTTAAAAAATCTGAAATTTTTAGAGTAGCTTTTTAATGATGTTAAAGGCAAATTTTTGAAGTGCCGTTATTTAAACTTTCTGCAAAGCAAGGACACAGCATTTTTCAAAACTCCTTTGTAGTTGTTTTAAATAATGCTGTGCAACATGAAATTTCTAAAATTCTAAAGCAATAATAGATCAATTTCCAAGTTTAAAAACTCGTGTAATAATTAATGACTTTTACTAACCTACAAATCAAAATTACTATCAGAAGGCTTAAAACTGTGAACTAGAATTGTATTTTAAATTATTTGTAACACTTAAATTTATAAAAACGCAACATAAAAGGAAAAAAAAAATCAAATTTTTACAAACTTGATAAATAAAACATTACTATTGATCATAAATCTGGTTTTAAATATGTGAATATTTATTAATATTTAGGACAAAATATTAAAAGAAAAAAAATACAACTACAGAGTTTCAGGAACAATGAGCCTCGGTTCAATATCACGTAAGCATGGTTTTGGTAATTTTGGACTCTCCACCAGCGAAAATAAACGTAAAATTATGTAAATGTAAACTTTTTTTTAAACTTTGATTGCAGTAATCTAGTTGTGGGATTAAATTCAAATAAAAAAGATATAACTTTCCATTATACAAAGTTTCCGTTTTAATTCATTTTATAAAATTTTGAGAAGAATATTCTTAAGGAATTTTTTGTGTTTTCTTTTTGTGTCCAAAATTGTTGATTTCCTTTACAGAGAATTTTTTTTTTCTTCTTGATCCACACCTGAAATTTCCCATGTGTAATTTTTTAGTGTGTGAGTCTTGGGGGAATACACTGGCTGTTTGATATTCCAGTTTCTCAACCCCTCTTTTTTCCTGACTCACAATCCGGAGAGGCGTGAGAACGGGAAAAAGAAACGAATTCGAACATCCACAAGTATCCCGCTGAGACACACATACAATCAAACGCCCAATATTGGAATCAGAAAACGATATAGCATTGGAAGAATACCCCCAACAGGTCTCCCCTTTATATCAAAATCCCTCTATACCCCGCGGGTTTTCTGTCAGCAGTAAACACCCTCTAGAAGTCCGGGTCAGGCATCCGGAAACGGACAGTGGAAGGTCCGGAACTTAGTTCCCATTGTGCAGTAAACAGTGAGAAGCGTCCAAACACCGGATTGCTCTATTAATAAAGGTAGATGGGCGCGTGCCCCAGTAATCCAGTGAGGAGGTCCCCAAAGATGAAGGGGCTTCTGAAAGGTCACGTGTTCGGTTATTGCTGATGGAGAGTCGTCCATGTCTGCGCGGTCGAATTGATAGCCCCGGGGTTGACAGTTTTAAACGACTGTCACACCCCTGATAGGAGTTGATCGCCATGTTGTGGTTCTGGATGGGAAAGACTGTTCGGCACCTATTCTTTTCGTCCATCTATAGACATCAATTTTATGGGCCTTTGGAGGTTATTAGGTAGATTTAAATGGTTGGAGGGATAATTTGATAGGGGTTTAACCTCCCCTCTAAGTTTTACATTTAATTTTTTTTTTCACTGCTCTTTCCATAAATTTATTTTTTTTGTTGCATCAAACTCTTTATTTTAAAGCCTTTATTGATATATTTTTTTTAAATGTTTAGGTACTAATGAAAATCGAAACATGTAAGATAGAATAATATAGATTTTTTTAATTATATCGTAATATTACATTTATTGTTATCTGGTGATATGCATATAAGCTATTCGGATATAAAATGTCACAAAAGCCATTCAGATTTTTTTCTTAGTTTTAAATGGAAATAATTTCTGTTACAGACTTACAAACACGATCATACATAACACACATTTTACTACAGACAGACCATAAATAATGTTGTGTTATGAATTTCGTTTAGAGGAAAAGTAAATCACCCTTGTTTCAAGAAGTTATTCACTTTTAGTAGTAATAATAATAATAATAATAATAATAACAAAACACCTGGAATAGTTTTACAAGATTTTTAACTAAACAATATATATATTGAGATGTTCGGTGTTTTTAATAGAAAACTGGCGTACAAATATAAGCTTAATACTATCCATTTAATACCACATACGATGAAGCGCAGTCTTACACTATTATAATTAGCAAACTATCTATATTAATTTTTTACGAACATATTCAAAATAGTTAAAACCGGTGCAAATCTTTTCGTTGTCGGTTTGTCCAAAGCAAAAGTAGTCTACCCAAATAGAAAATTCATTGATTGAAAACGGAAAAAACTCACTTTCTATAGCAAAAATATTGTAGAAACATTATTTGTGTTTTGAGCCCGATTTTAATTTGTTGAACTACTTGTTGTTTTGGATGTTCTGTATCCTAATATAATTTTGTAACAGTTTGGCGAGTTGACAAAGAAGAATCAATGCAAAACTTTATGAAAAATATAAATGAAACATTATCAGTGCATTTCAAAAGAGCAAGCATAATTTTTCCGTCTCATATCATTCTTAGTTTACTGATAACAAATAAATGTGAAATTAAAGAAGTACACAGTTTACCAATTTATAGTAAAAATCAAGCAGAGACGAGAAAAAAATATCAAAATATTAATATTTATTTCGGAATACCTAAAAAAGCGCCCACACCCCCACCTCAAATGAAATAGTCTTAAGCTCAATTTTGAATAATCCGTAAAAATAGTTTCACTGCTACATTATGTTACAGACAACGAAAATACACACCCGCAAAGAAAGGAGTTATTAATACTAATACTCCAAATGCATTGTAGGATCATTAGTGACGATGGCAAGATGTCTGCCTAAGTAGTTTCACTACATCAGTATATTTAAGACAGTGAAACAGTATGTCAGTGAATAAAGGTATTATCTTTTCGAAAATAGTTCTAATAATTCAACTGCATAAAGAACTCTTTGTAGATTATTTGTGATTTGAATGAGAAATCTGTAAAAGTAGTTATCCTGCTACAGTGTCTTAAAGACAGTGAAACTACACACCCATTTAAAAAAGAATATTTTTCTGGAGGATAATTTAAATCTTCCAAGTCCACATCGTGAGACCATCGTGAGATCATTTGTGGATCATTTGAGAAATAGATAAAAGTAGTTTTACTGCACTGAGATATTGAAGTCTGCGCAATCTAACCAAATATCCATGAAGAAAGGAACTTTCTCATTGAGAATAATTCTGGTAATTTAAAAGGATCGCAGAATTATTTGTGGTTTTTCTGAAAAATCTGTAAAAGTGTTTCACTGTTACAGTATGTTAAAGGCAGTGAAACTACACTTTCTCATGAAGAAAAGAACTTTCTTCTTGAGAATAATTCTAGTCTCCCAAGTCCACAGAGAGACCATCGTGAGATCATTTGTAGATCAATTGAGAAATAGATAAAAACAGTTTTACTGCACTGAGATATTCAAATCTGCGCAATCTAACCAAATATTCATGAAGAAAGGAACTTTCTCATTGAGAATAATTCTGGTAATTTAAAAGGATCGCAGAATTATTTGTGGTTTTTCTGAAAAATCTGTAAAAGTGTTTCACTGTTACAGTATGTTAAAGGCAGTGAAACTACACTTTCTCATGAAGAAAAGAACTTTCTTCTTGAGAATAATTCTAGTCTCCCAAGTCCACAGAGAGACCATCGTGAGATCATTTGTAGATCAATTGAGAAATAGATAAAAACAGTTTTACTGCACTGAGATATTCAAATCTGCGCAATCTAACCAAATATCCATGAAGAAAGGAACTTTCTCATTGAGAATAATTCTGGTAATTTAAAAGGATCGCAGAATTATTTGTGGTTTTTCTGAAAAATCTGTAAAAGTGTTTCACTGTTACAGTATGTTAAAGGCAGTGAAACTACACTTTCTCATGAAGAAAAGAACTTTCTTCTTGAGAATAATTCTAGTCTCCCAAGTCCACAGAGAGACCATCGTGAGATCATTTGTAGATCAATTGAGAAATAGATAAAAACAGTTTTACTGCACTGAGATATTCAAATCTGCGCAATCTAACCAAATATTCATGAAGAAAGGAACTTTCTCATTGAGAATAATTCTGGTAATTTAAAAGGATCGTAGAATTATTTGTGGTTTTTCTGAAAAATCTGTAAAAGTAGTTTCACTGTTACAGTATGTTAAAGGCAGTGAAACTACACTTTCCCATGAAGAAAGGCACTTTCTTCTTGAGAATAATTCTAGTACCTCAAGAACACAAAGTGGTGATTGTTAGATTATTTGTGACTACGTTTTGAAATCCTTAAAAGTAGTATCCTTGCAGCTGTTTTTGAAATACAGTAGAACTACCTATCCATGAAGAAAGTCTTTTAAACTCTTTATTGAACACGTAAACTTTTCAACAACTGGTGAGGAACTTTATATTATAACCTGTATTTAACAAAAGGATATTGAGGTTTTTTTTAATCTTAAAAGTTGCGATTCTGTCCCTGTTTGCTAGTAATTTTCATCGTCCAAAACGTAAATTATCTTTTAGATGAAGCAACTAAACAAGGGGGAAATTCAGTTCCATGAAGAACTTTTTCTTGGAATAAGTTTTACATATTACCGTTATAAGTGAAAAATAAATCACAAAAACCTCTCATAGGTAGTTGGGAAGAGAACTTTAACCAGACTGATTGTATGAATTGAACAAACGAGTAGGAGACGCACTTTCTAACGAAATTTTAATTGAAAGTTACTGATTCCAATACATCTTTCTTATCATTTTATATTGAAAATGTAATAATTACTTCCAAATGAGGTTTTTGTTGAAATACGTAAAAATAAAAAAGTTTTTATTTATTTAAAAACAAAAATTATTTAAAATTTATTGTTAAAATTGGCTTCTTCTTATTATTATGTGCTTTTATTTACTAGGAAATTAATAATGAGATAGGTCTAATTTTTTTTTATAGAATCAGAATAATTAATATTTCATTTGTAAGAAAACCTGTTTTGTTTGCGACTTTTCTCTGTTTTTGCTTTAAAACTGGTTTTTTCTCTCCATAAAATGCTGAGTCTACAAAGTCATATAATAAAATATTGCATTTACACTTATTTGCTGAATAAATATTTAGTATAATAACAATGCACATACATCATATTTTTCTACAGTTACCTTTGCAGTTCATTTATTATAATTTTATTAGCTTTTAATGTTGATATAATTACCTATTTCTAATTTTTTGTTTATTTAACTGTCATGTTTATATAGTTAAAATGATTTCCAGCTATAAATTTCTGAATTTGCATGTCCTTCTCTGCTGCCAATATATTTCTCTGTTCAAAACGTGTCCACTAAACTAAATTTCCCCGAATTAAAATTCGGTTCAAGAGTGAAATAGTTTCCGCCTAAACTGGTTATTTCAGCACGATTATTAAAAAACTGATGGAACACATGGATTTCTGAAACTACAATTGTTTTTATGAATAGTATTAAGGGGATTTGAATTTGTCAAACTTTAATGAGTGTTAACATACACTGGTTATCCGGTGAAATTGGTACAGGTTACCGAGTCCTGAAACTACAATTTGGGCCGGGGGACCCGGTATTGGATAGTAAAATTATTTTTCATAGTTAAAATAATAATAAGGGTAAAGAAAATCTGGCCAGGAAAGCCGGGTACCGTGCGATTTCCAGGTTAATCTCTACTACACACTCATGCAGAAAGGTATTACTGGATTATTTGTGACCACGTTTAGGAAATCGTAAAAGTAGTTTCACTGCAGCTCTACTTTAAAGACAGTGAAACCAGCTACTCATGAGGAAAGGAACTTTCTTCTTATGAATAATTCCAGTACTTCAAGAACATGAAATGCTCATTGTGAGTTGATTTGTGACCACGTTTAGGAATCCGTAAAAGTAGTTTCACTGCAGCTCTATGTTAAAGACAGTGAAACCAGCTACTCATGAGGAAAGGAACTTTCTTCTTGTGAATAATTCCAGTACTTCAAGAACATGAAATGCTCATTGTGAGTTGATTTGTGACCACGTTTAGGAATCCGTATAAGTAGTTTCACTGCAGCTCTATGTTAAAGACACTGAAACCAGCTACTCATGAAGAAAGGAACTTTCTTCTTCTGAATAATTCCAGTACTTCAAGAACATGAAATGCTCATTGTGAGTTGATTTGTGACCACGTTTAGGAATCCGTAAAAGTAGTTTCACTGCAGCTCTAGGTTAAAGACAGTGAAACCACCTACTCATGAGGAAAGGAACTTTCTTCTTGTGAATAATTCCAGTACTTCAAGAACATGAAATGCTCATTGTGAGTTGATTTGTGACCACGTTTAGGAATCCGTAAAAGTAGTTTCACTGCAGCTCTACGTTAAAGACAGTGAAACCAGCTACTCATGAAGAAAGGAACTTTCTTCTTGTGAATAATTCCAGTTCTTCAAGAACATGAAATGCTCATTGTGAGTTGATTTGTGACCACTTTTAGGAATCTGTAAAAGTAGTTTCACTGCAGATCTACTTTAAAGACAGTGAAACCACCTACTCATGAAGAAAGGAACTTTCTTCTTGTGAATAATTCCAGTACTTCAAGAACATGAAATGCTCATTGTGAGTTGATTTGTGACCACGTTTAGGAATCCGTAAAAGTAGTTTCACTGCAGCTCTATGCTGAAGACAGTGAAACCAGCTATTCATGAGGAAAGGAACTTTCTTCTTGTGAATAATTTCAGTACTTCAAGAACATGAAATGCTCATTGTGAATTGATTTGTGGCCACGTTTAGGAATCCATAAAAGTAGTTTCACTGCAGCTCCATGTTAAAGACAGTGAAACCAGCTACTCATGAGGAAAGGAACTTTCTTCTTGTGAATAATTTCAGTACTTCAAGAATATGAAATGCTCATTGTGAGTTGATTTGTGATCACGTTTAGGAATCCGTAAAAGTAGTTTCACTGCAGCTCTATGTTAAAGACAGTGAAACCACCTACTCATGAGGAAAGGAACTTTCTTCTTGTGAATAATTTCAGTACTTCAAGAACATGAAATGCTCATTGTGAGTTGAATTCTGACCACGTTTAGGAATCCGTAAAAGTAGTTTCACTGCAGCTCTATGTTAAAGACAGTGAACCAGCTACTCACGAGGAAAGAAGCTTTCTTCTTGTGAATAATTCCAGTACTTCAAGAACATGAAATGCTCATTGTGAGTTGATTTGTGACCAAGTTTAGGAATCCGTAAAAGTAGTTTCACTGCAGCTCTACGTTAAAGACAGTGAAACCAGCTACTCATGAAGAAAGGAACTTTATTCTTGTGAATAATTCCAGTACTTCAAGAACATGAAATGCTTATTGTGAGTTGATTTATGACCACGTTTAGGAATCCGTAAAAGTAGTTTCACTGCAGCTCTACGTTAAAGACAGTGAAACCATCTACTCATGAGGAAAGGAACTTTCTTCTTGTGAATAATTCCAGTACTTCAAGAACATGAAATGATCATTGTGAGTTGATTTGTGACCACTTTTAGGAATCCGTAAAAGTAGTTCCACTGCAGGTCTACGTTAAAGACAGTGAAACCACCTACTCATGAAGAAAGGAACTTTCTTCTTGTGAATAATTCCAGTACTTGAAGAACATTAAATGCTCATTGTGAGTTGATTTGTGACCACTTTTAGGAATCCGTAAAAGTAGTTTCACTGCAGGTCTACGTTAAAGACAGTGAAACCACCTACTCATGAGGAAAGGAACTTTCTTCTTGTGAATAATTTCAGTACTTCAAGAACATGAAATGCTCATTGTGAATTGATTTGTGGCCACGTTTAGGAATCCATAAAAGTAGTTTCACTGCAGCTCCATGTTAAAGACAGTGAAACCAGCTACTCATGAGGAAAGGAACTTTCTTCTTGTGAATAATTTCAGTACTTCAAGAATATGAAATGCTCATTGTGAGTTGATTTGTGATCACGTTTAGGAATCCGTAAAAGTAGTTTCACTGCAGCTCTATGTTAAAGACAGTGAAACCAGCTACTCATGAGGAAAGGAACTTTCTTCTTGTGAATAATTTCAGTACTTCAGGAACATGAAATGCTCATTGTGAGTTGATTTCTGACCACGTTTAGGAATCCGTAAAAGTAGTTTCACTGCAGCTCTACGTTAAAGACAGTGAAACCAGCTACTCATGAAGAAAGGAACTTTATTCTTGTGAATAATTCCAGTACTTCAAGAACATGAAATGCTTATTGTGAGTTGATTTATGACCACGTTTAGGAATCCGTAAAAGTAGTTTCACTGCAGCTCTATGTTAAAGACAGTGAAACCACCTACTCATGAAGAAAGGAACTTTCTTCTTGTGAATAATTCCAGTACTTCAAGAACATGAAATGCTCATTGTGAGTTGATTTGTGACTACGTTTAGGAATCCGTAAAAGTAGTTTCACTGCAGGTCTACGTTAAAGACAGTGAAACCACCTACTCATGAAGAAAGGAACTTTCTTCTTGTGAATAATTCCAGTACTTCAAGAACATGAAATGCTCATTGTGAGTTGATTTGTGACCACTTTTAGGAATCTGTAAAAGTAGTTTCACTGCAGATCTACTTTAAAGACAGTGAAACCACCTACTCATGAAGAAAGGAACTTTCTTCTTGTGAATAATTCCAGTACTTCAAGAACATGAAATGCTCATTGTGAGTTGATTTGTGACCACTTTTAGGAATCCGTAAAAGTAGTTTCACTGCAGGTCTACTTTATAGACAGTGAAACCACCTACTCTTGAAGAAACGAACTTTGTTCTTGTGAATAATTCCAGTACTTCAAGAACATGAAATGCTCATTGTGGAATGATTTGTGACAACGTTTTGAAATCCGTAAAAGTAGCTTCCCTGCAGCTCTATGTTACCGAAAGTGAAACTACAAACCCATGAAGAAAGGAACTTGCTTCTTGAGAATAATTCTTGTATCTTTTTTAGTAATGCTTTTTTTTGTTGTCTGTTCTTTTACCTATTTGTTTCTGTCTATGGATTTATGGAGGTCAGAACTCGAATATAAAATTATACAAAAGAATTTACTTAATAATCATACTTACTAAGTAATTGAAGAAATAAAAAAAATGGAATTATAATAATGATAATATTTAATTGTTCCTATAAACCGTTTTAAGTTGCAAGTGAGTAATCACGTTAGAAGTAAAGCGTACTTTTTAAAAAAAGTTGTACGGTAGCAATAAAACGTTTTTTTTTGTATAGAATAGTGTATTTTATTAAAAAAAGACCATGCATCATTGAGATTCTGATTAATAAATGAGTGTCGGAATTTAATTATTGTGCACCATTTACGAACGTATTCGAACGAATATGGATGCTACAAAGTCCTCATAAGAGATTATAAACATTATCGTAAATGATTTAAACTTCTTACATGAAATAATAGTGTGTATACATTTAAATTAAATAATATGAAACAAGATATTACATACTGTTTGTCTAAGATAGGTACTCTTCCAGACATTTGTCTGGAGTTGTGGCGGTAACTATAGTAACGAGGTAGGATTATTTCAAGTAGGGGTGCGGGGTCCCTCTTTAGGACTGGTTTCGGCGAGAGAAAAGGAGACCTCTTCATCGAAGCTACCCTCCCTAAAATGCCCTTTTCTTATTTCCATAGCACAAGACTGCAGCAGACTTTGTGGCGGGAAGAGTACCTATCTTAGACAAATAGTACCATTACTGAAATTTACAGATTTATTATTATTATTGTTGTTATTGTATATTCATGTTAAGAAGGAAAGAAGTAACAAGTAATCAAAATGATATAAAGTGAGAACAAAGAGTTGCATAAAATCCTAAAGAGCAAGAGAAATATACTCAACTAGTTTCACTGAATTAGTATTGGGATTGAAAGAAAATAACTTCGATTTTTTTGGTGCGAAATAAAACTAATTTTTCCTTCTATAGAAAAAATTAATATTAATTAGTCTAATAACTTCTGTTTTGTTCGTTGATCTTTTCATTCTGGTAACTTTATGATCACAATCGAATCGAGTTGCCAACCTTCTATGCTTTTTGGGAAATATTGTTCTACTGGTAGCTAAGTTTATTTTTTTATATGCAATTCTTCACTTTTGAAAATTGATATAAAATTATTTTTTTACACTAATCCACTTGAACGATTCAAACGTTTGTATGAAACACCATTTTGTTCCAGATTTTTAACGGTGAGAGCTTTAAAATGTTGGTAAAATTTTTTCTGAAATCTTTAGTTTTTCATTGTCTGTTATTTTTTAAACTAGTTTGGAAAAAAACGTAGTTGTTTCCAGTCCTGGAGTTGATTGATGAATCTTATACTTTGAATAAGAAATGTGTTTTAGTTCACACTAAAGAACCGAAATTATTCTTTTGCTAACTAAATACAATCAAGAGCGTGAAGCTAAAACATGCTAGAGGAAGAGCATATATTTTTGTAAACTCATTATTTTGAATTTATAAAATAAAGTTCCAAGGTTGAAGATATTAACTATTTGTAATGAAAATGAAATGATAGCGGGAAAAAAATCAGCTTATGATTTTAATTGGCTTAGAGAAATACCAAAAACTAGTTTCGCTGCCTAAAAGTATATTTAAGGCAAGGAAGTTAATACACGCAAAGACGGGTATTCATGCATTTATTTTTTGTGATTTGTTAAAATAATAGTGTATCAAGGAGGATTATTATAATTATTTTTACACAAAACCATATAAAAATGGAAATGAAATTGCTTTAAATCCAACATATCAAGAGAAATATGTAAAACCAATTTCGCTGCATTAGCATATTTAAAACTGTGTAGTTGAAGCATATTTGATGAAGTTGTGTATATATTTTTGTTAATTTATTTTGAATTTATAAAATAGAAATGTTCAAAAGAAGATGTTAACTTTATGTAATCAAAATGAATCGTTATTGGGGAAGGGAAATGTTCAGACAAAAGAAATACACAGGGCCAGTAAATTAGCCAAATATCAAAAGTATTCGCCAATTTTCGGAAGTCTTCGACAAACGTAAATCTTAACAAATTTTTATGACTAATTTTCTCCCATAGAAAACAATTTTATGGTAGTTTGTTTCAGGGTTATATTATTTGGACCCAATTCTAATTAGTTATGCGGCGCATTACTTTAATCGAATAAAAAATACTGATTTGTTTAGAAAAATTAATTTTGACGTGGTTTTGAGGATCGAGTTAAATCTATATTTTTCTTTCCAGTGGAAAAATTATTCGCCAGTACTTTCGCCAAAACACAATTTTATTCGCAAACTTTAAAATTTTATCACATTCGCCAAGGTGGCGAATGCTTAGCGCGGACCCTGAATACATAAAACCAATTTCACTGCTTTAGTATTTTCAAGGCATGGAAGTTAATACACACGCGATGACCTTAGTTGCAGATAAATGATACCGGATATTAGTTTATATATATATATATATATATATATATATATATATATATATATATATATATATATATATATATATATATATATATATATATATATATATATATATATATATATATATATATATATATATATATATATATATATAAATATATATATATATATATATATATATATATATATATAAATATATATAAATAACCGTCGTTTAACAACAGAAAAAATTTTTGGGTTTACGAATACTAATGTTCAATTCCATATCCTTATAATTTTTAACCCAATCCAGAAGACAAGGGAATTCCTGAATCAAGTATAGGGTGAAATTTTGCCTTCGAGGAGGACTTTTTTGATAGAACTAACCCGCATTTGTGTTACATGGAGAGGAAGACCACGAGAACCTCACGTTTGGCCTAACGGCAAGGGGACTGTAACCCATGATCCGTCTACCACTGAGGATATTTCAAGTCAGCACTGTGGTCGGTGCAAGCAGGATGCGGATTCGTATCGACAAGCCATCACAGAGATTCAAACCCGGTTCACCTCATAGGAAGGTGAACGCTCTATCTTCTGAGCCATCGCGGATCATATTAGTTTATTAGAAAAACTTCGAAAATCTTATATCGATCCCAATTAAAACGATTCTTATAGAATCGTTTTATCACATGGATTAACTATAAATGGCGCCTTTTTAGAATCGTTTTCTAAATTTCAATTTTAAGCTTTAATTGTTGTAAAAAATATTTTTTACCAAGGCTTGCTCTAAGTTACAAATACAATAATACCATGAAGGTACTACAATAAATTATATTTAATTTTTGAATAATTTTATAGAAAATAGGAATAAGGAGTGTGCATTTGTTTTGAAATTATAGATCAGCAATCTTAAACTATAAAACAAAGTTTTCAAATTGAAATAAGAACTTACTTTGGACGAAAACAAACGATTATCATCTTTATATCTCACCTGGCATTTTCCAGATATCTTTGAAATGTCAATAAAGGAAGCTGAAACGATATGATATCTCTTATTTCAGGACAAAATTTATAAAGACAGATGAAAGGTTGAAGTTCGATTTAAATATATTTTACAAAAATATTCATGATATGGAATTCGTTTCGACTTCCTCTTTCATGAAATCTTTTCTCAAAAGGAAGTTTAAGAGTTTTAAAAAGGAATTACTTTTTGAAATACCGAAGAACTTGAGAGACTTCCTTTCATAATAATGAGTAGTTTGAGAATAACAAAGCAGCATATTGCATAAAGTAGAAAAGGTAAACGATAAAAGCTCAACGTTAAAATAACAAATGTATTCGTTTGCATATTATTAAATAGCTTTTGAAATTTAAAGTTTATTCGAAGTACATACAGCAGCGTTATGAAAACACAGAGTTCTCAATAAAGAAAATATTTACATTTGAAAAATCATTATTCAAAACTACAGAATTGTGTTTAAAAATTCCGAATTTGAAGAACTCTAGCAAACTTTTAAAAGTTATTGATGGTTTGAAGCAAGTTTAACATTAAACAGGAAAACTCATTGTTTTCCGTTCCAAACCGTAATAAAAATATAATCGCTAGGGTAGAAGTTTATTTTGTAGTAAAACAAGTTTTCATAAACCTTCCACAAGTTTCAAATATAAAGAGTAAAAGTTTCTTAACATCTCATAGATGAGCTTTTTTTTATTTTCTATAAAGCTGGAAATGAGAGTTTACGAAAATAGACAGGCACTTTAAAACTGTAGTCAGTGCCTGGTAAAAAGTATTTCAGCCTTTCACTATAAAATCAAGTCATTAATTTTTTGTAAAAACTGTGCAAGTAATAAAATTGAGCTCGAAAAAGTGGATAATACCCGTTTAAGAAATTAGATAAAATTAAATAAATAAATGGACAGCTTCAAATGCGTGTTTAAGAAAATGGACATAACATTTGATTCTATTTCTTTAATTGTCATGGCTATTTTGTTTTTAAAAAAAGTAATTAAGGAATAAGGAATATTAAAGGGCTAAAAAAAAAACTGAGCAAATATTCATATAGGTTCGATACGTACTTTTTTAAGAGGAACGTTTTTAAGAGGATGTTAAAAGTTTGATTTTACTGTTTAGCTTTGAAAAGTTACATTTTGTGCTATGTATATTTTTTTCAAACAGACATTTTAAATTATGTCCATGTTTTATATTACAAAATTTGAATTTATTGTAATTGGTAAAACAAATAATTCATGTTCATTTTTAATAGGTTTCATTGCGTTTGAGAATATTTATGGCTAAGAGCATTAACACTTTTATGGGCTAGTAGCATTTACACTTTATTTATGTCGCAAAACAGCTTCACAATGGGCTACTGACGACGATCGAGAAACATCCCTGAGGATGTTTTAAATACATGCCAGCACAATTTTCATCCTCTATAAAGTTGGCAGCTCTACGTCCTGCGGCGTGCAATAATTTACGACCGAAAAGTTTAACAAAGACCTATACCGCACACCCTTTGTCTCTTCTCAGGCTGATCAAAGTAGTCACCCACTCGCTCACTGACGGCAGCCGGGAATGCTTGACTCCAGTAATTTACTAGGAACCGTGTCTTATAACTAGTTCACTGTGGGATTTTACAAACATGAAAAATCCTTACATTACTAATAATTACAGTATTAATTAGAATAATTAAAATTTTAGTACATAATTTTATTATTTTTCTTATATTGCACTATGGGCTATTGGCAACGGTCTGGGAAACATTCCTCAGGACTATCCTAAGACATGACACCGTAATTTTGGTCTCATACAGAGGGGATGGCTGTCCTGCTTTGGTAGTCCAACTGCATGCGTGGGAAGTCGGGTACTTAACAGAAGAACAGTTTACCGTGGACTGATACCACATGCCCTTGGTCCCTTCGAAGTCTGATCAAAGTGGTCAGTGATCACTCACGCGCTCATGTCTTACGACCAGTCAACTGTGGAACATTTATGGCAAACATTTGTATTTCCGTTAACTAAGACTACTCTGCTTAGTTTTGAAAATATAAGATCTTCGAAGCCTTGGATAAGTTTCTAAAAGAAACTAAAGAAATTTTTTTTTGTAGAACTATCCAGAGTGTTGGAAAATTTTGATAAAGAACTTATCAGATATCTGAGGATAATCTTTATAATAACATTTTAGAATTCGAACGGAGCGAAAAAGTTTTAAAAATTTTCGATTCATTTAGTTAAATATTTTTAACCAAATTTATCTAATTCTATTCAGTACAGCATTACTTTTGCATATCATATGTTTCCTCAACAACTTGATAAAGTAAATTAAGAAAATAAAAGAAAGTAAGTCACGTGACAGGTTTTCTTGCACCAATGCTATTTAAACAAGAAAAGCACGAATTCTAGATATACATCTTAAAAAGTTTAGATTAAATTTTGATGAGATTTTATTTTGCCTTATATGTCCATGAGAAACATTTCAATTTATTGTTTTGCTTTTATTGAAATAATGTTTTTTAACTATGCAATTTTTAAAATGCAATTGAGCTTGCTTCTGAAATCGATGAATCAGGTTCGAACCCTACAAATGGGCAATCCTTGGGTGCTTGATTTGTTTATTGTTCAGCAAAACCACTTATTTTTCTTTGAAAACATATTACAGCATGGAAAGTTTTTGGGTTCGATTCGTGCAATCGTCAAATAATAATTTGAGGTGTATTGTTTTTAATGAAAACTTTTCAAATGAAAAAATTAATTTTTAAAAAAAAAGGTCTTTAAGACAGCGAATTTGGCTTGATACTAAAATAATTCTATTGACGTATTGGTTATTTTCATGGTTACTGTTTGGTTATTTTTTGAGTTTTGTGTCAATGGCCAAGGTGAATATGGATAACATTTAATAGCCACTAATGTTTAATACAAATCAACTGACAAGTTCTATTATTGGATACTGTAACACTGCTTCCTAAAGCAAGGCTATTTTCTTATTACTTAATTTTACTTTTTTCATTCTTATCTTTTTAATCCTTTTTATTTTATCTTTTTAATTTTATAGAATTTATCTTTTGAGACATCAAGACATTAAGTTGGATTTATCTAAACTATAAAAAACTGAGTCATATAAAATTGTGACTATTATTTTATTATTAATCGATTAAATCCTTTTATTATTTTCGTCATTCTGTAATTATTTATTTTAACTAAGTTTAAGGGCCGGGATAGCCTGGTTGGCAGGGTGCTGGACTCACGTTCGTGAGAACGGAAGTTCGAATCCACCCGGCTGAAGATTTTCCGTGTAGTAAATGGTGACTGGTGCAAGCTCACAAAGTCCTCCACATTCCCATAACAAATTATACCTCTGAGGGTGCTGTATTGGAGATTGATCGTTCTCTGGTTCAGGTCAAAATTACGATCCTTGGATAAATAAATGGATGTATGAATCGGTCCACGGTATAAACGAGTGTATGGGTGAGGCAGAATTATAATTCTTGGCAATAGAGGGCTCCACTAGAGAACAAGAGCAATCGCACCCCTTGCCTTAATGGCCAACGACAATAACAAAGTTTAAAGTACTAAACTTACTTTTTTCATGTTTAAAAGTAACTATGCTAAATACTCATGGACTTGATGCTTTGGTTTTCTCCAAATTGCAACTAACTGCATTTGTACAAAGAACATAATGAATAGTTAATTACTATACTATATTAATAAATAACAGTTTTGGTGACAGATAAATTATTATTTTTATTTACGATATTTTATTATTACTCAGAAGAAAATATGAGCAGATGTTGAATATAGAGGTCATTTTAGGGTAACAAATTATAAGAACTATGAACTGACTCATATAGAATTGTGACTAATATGTTATAATTAATTGATTAAATCATTTTATTATTTTCTTTAGTGTGTAACTATTTATCTAAACTAAGTCAAAAATACTAAACTTACTTTTTAATGCTTTAAAGCAACTATGCTAAATATTAATGGACTTGATGATTTGGTTTTCTCCAAATTGCAATTAAATGCATTTGAACGGATCATGTAACGAATAGTTAATTACTCTACTACATTAATAAATAAGAGTTTTAGTGACAGATTAATTATTATTATTTTTTTAATTTCATATTACTTGGATCTCTATATCTTGTTTAAATTTTAAATCGTTATTAAAATACTTTTTATTTATCCACTCAAGTTCAAATACATTTTTTTTGAACTGGTAGTGGATGACACTTAATGTTAATACAGTTTTTAAATATAAATTCATTACTTAAATAGGGGTGAGTGAGAAACGAAATGGAATTTTCTGATTGGTTAAGCTCTAGTCATTGTTTTAAATTTTACTATAAGCTACCTAGTTTTTATATATTTTAAAAATAACATAAGTGATAATTTCTAACTTATAACTCTATTAGAACAAAAAAAATAGTTTATTGCGCACATTTAAACATTTAATTATTTTATATTCGCTGTGTCGGATAAATTCAATAAAGAACATTACGTGATAGCACGTGTGGTCCTCGTCACCAAATTTATAGTTGTCTGATACCATGCTCCTATTTTTTAATTCCTACTATTAGTTCACACTCTCTCTTTATATATATTTATATATCTTGTTCAAAATTTCAATAGTTAATAAAATACTTTTTATTCATCCATTCAAGTTCAAATACATTTTTAAAACTTGTAGGTACTTGCTGACACTTGATGTTCATACAGTTTTTTCAAATATTAATTCACTAATTAAATTTAATTAATCAATTTTAGTTTTCTTGGGGGAGAAAATTGTAATTATTTAATAAAAAGTAACTAAAATAAAATTTTTCTTTGCAGGAATATACTATAACATTTTTTAAATATTACTTGTTTCAATTTATTTCTCATGAAATTTCGTAATATTTGCGTGATTAACAGATTTTTTAAAAGTGTTCAAATCAGTTTTTGGAAAGGGCCTAATTACAAGCGTATTTTATAAGGGCCTTATGTATGCGCACTTATTCGTATTAGTATGATACGTGTTAGTATAATACGTATTAGTATAATACGTATTTAGTTGAATGATCTTCAGAGTGACATGAAACGGAACGATTTTTCCTAATTGCTGATAGTGGCATACACGTATGGCCTATTCTTAAATTGGTAGCATTAAAACTTCCATTTCATCAGTTTTATTTTGTATTAAGCATCGATTCCTCCTCAATTTCATTATTCCGTAACTCGAAGCGCAGGGTGTGAGGTATTGTGGAATATTTTCTCCCACAACATTCTTTCGAAAAAAAAGTGTATTCGATCTCATTCATAAAAAAAAAAAGTTCGCTTGATAATTCTTCCGCTTCCGCATCCTTCTGGTCGAAGTAGGTGAGAAACAGGAGGAAAAACCTATCTAATCATTCTGAATGAACAGTTTATCTGAATCGACGATTCAATCATCTGATTAAATCGCCCATGATTGGTAGATGAGAGATTGATGAATTGATAGATGAGGGGAGTGTGACGCGTGCTGACACAATGCCATGAGGCTCATCTCTGGAGTTCATTCCAATGTTTTAAAATGGTTGAGAATCGTACTTCCCCCGTAATCGTTAAATAATTCATTTTTATTCAAAGGAAGGTACTAAAGATAAAAAATTCGACACAATTACGTGTTTGATTTATTAATAGTTATGTTATTTAGTATTATGCATTTATTCTTGGTATTCTAAAAATACCTACTGTAAATTCATAACATTTGGATATGTATTTATACAAAAAAAAGGAGAATTTCGTCTGATATAAATACGTGGTATATTTATAGCTAGTTATGCTATTTAATACTACGCGTTTACACTTGTCATACCAAGAGGTAATGCATAACACTTGGATACGCATCTACACTAAAAGAAATTGTTTAGTTTGATATAATTACGTGGCGGATTTTTAACTAGTTATGTTATTTAATATTATGCATTTACACTTGGTATACTACAAATGCAAAGCGTAAATGCATAACACTTGGATATGCATTTACACTAAAAATAGAATAATTTCGTTTAACATAATTACGTGGTGGATTTATAATTAGTCATGTTAATTAATATTATGCATTTACACCTGGTATACTACAAATACCTAATGTAAATGCATAACACTTGAATATGCATTTACACTAAAAATATAATAGTTTCGTTTGATATAATTACGTGGTGAACTAGTTATGTTATTTAGTATTATGCATTTACACTTTGTATACTACAAATACAAAGTGTAAATGCCTAACACTTGGATATGCATTTATACTAAAAATAGAATTTTGTTTGATATAATTACATGGTGGATTTATAACTAGTTACGTTATTTAATATTATGCATTTACACTTTGCATGCTACGAATGCAGCAAGACTGAGCTTGTTGCTAAATTATGTTTAAAAAAATTTGTCTGTGGAAGCTATAATTTTTTAGAAATATAATTTTAAGCATTCACGAAATATAAGTTGTGTTTTTTAAAAACCGTGGGCAGATTCGCAGGCAAGATAATTCCCTAAACATTCAGACAATTCACTCGAAAATTTTTCAGCATGAATTAGTAATGTAGTTTTCGTTGCACAGTGCACAAAAAAATAAATAAATCGATAAATTTACCACTCTGAATAACTTTGGATCTAATGATCGGATTTTCACATTCTAGGATTTAATCTTAATTGTTCGAGAAGATAATTTCAAATATGCTTGTTAATTAGTGCAGACGATATTTTAAGTTACAAAATCAGACGCAAAAACATACTTTCTCTGAATGAATATACCTTTTTTTTACGGGTTCGGATTTTTAATCCCCGAAATATAAATTCGTCGCAATCAGGGAAATATGGTCTCGATAGTTTTGTCAGGAAAGCTGTACAAAGTTTGTATCCCTTAACGTAAATTTTATTTTTGTTGCGTTTTTTTGCTTCAACGATCTTGAGAATACTTTAAACAAAAATGTTGCACACAATGATAAAGTTTATTTTTGCAAAGATAATTCCCTGCAAAAAACAGCTTTTAGTGGATATTCATTGATTTTTATTATTTTACTTAATAATTGTCGAAATAATTTTGAAATGTAAGGTATGCAATTTTTTAAATAATTTTAAAGAATGTAACTTTATATGGCTAAATACAAAACATGTGCAAAATCGGTCGAATAGTTTCTGAGAAATTGAATTTTAAAAACCATATGCGCAATTTTTTTAAAATTCGATTTTTCACTGTACAATGCACAAAAAGTGCTTATTAAAAATTGTAGAGAATAATTTGAAAAATAACTGAAAAACTTATTTAAAGAACAATTTAAAGAAAAATATAGATAATTAAGCGAAATAATTTTGTGATTTCTTTTAAGTTCTAAAGTGTCCTTAATCTTTAAGAAACTATACATAATACATATACCATTCAAAAATATTTTTTAAAATTATAAAACTGTAAGTCAATTTAAAATCTCAAATTTTGATTACCTTTCAATTTACTCTAATTGTTTTAACGGGTCAAAATATTACTATAAAATTTTTAAAAACTGAAAAAACATTGAGTCATTTTTTAAATAAATTATTTTTTGCAAAATTGCGTTTCATAATTAGTTATTTCTTATATATTTTCTGATACCCTTATTACTTATTATTAAAGGAAGTAAACTGATATTTAATAACACACTTTAAATTAAAACAATGACGTTTTATATTATTTTATATTCAGAGTTAAGGAACCGATCGGTTTAGCTCAAACAGTTCAATGAAATATATATCTTTTACTCTAAGAATGTAATAATGCTTTTTTACAAATCATCATCTCTGATTTTTGATAAAGAAAACCTACAAAACCTATGATATTGTATGAAATAAATACTAAAAGCATTTTTCAAAAGTGCTCTTCAAATCATATCTTCTAAGAAACGCCTTCTTTTCCACGTGACTATTTGCAGCTACCTTATTGGTGGATGTCTCTTAAGCAGAAGGCTCTCTTGAAATCCTCTCACAATTTCTATTTTATAAAGGAGAACTCGAGATGAATAAATAAGAATCCTTTTTGTCAAAAAAGAGGAATAAATTTCTAAAAATTTTTTTTTTATAATGTTTGTAACTAGGGAATTTGAAGAAATTTGTGTTTATGTTAAAGGCATTATATAATAATCTAAAAACTGTAATGGAAAATATTAAAATTACGAAAGAAAAGAAATGAAAATATTTACAAAAATAAGATGTTGCTTTTAAATTTATAATTTTTTAGAGTTAGAAGTTAATTTAATGAAACTGAGAAATTTGCAATATTTTTATTTTATCGTTTAAGTAGAATTATATATGATTTAAAGAGGTAATAAACAGCGGACCAATGACCTTATATCAACAGATCAACGTCCTATGTTTTCAAACGCATGATCTGAAATTTAAAACGTAACTATTTTAATTGGTAATATATAGTAAAGAACTCTCGCAACTTCCATTTGTTGGGCAAGGGGGTCATGGAGGTTAAAGTAGGAATTTCGAGCCCAACGGCAAAATTTTGGACATGCGCAACTGCTATATTTGTTTTTCAGATGAACTAGTACGCACCGATTTGAATCTTGATAAGCTTTAATCCTGGTTCAAATGCCATACCTCATCCAAAGAGTGTTCAACATATGAAAAGCACTAATAGAAAAAAAGTGGTAGTTTATATTTGTTTACACTAAGTTGATGTTTTGTTCTGTTATTTACCACTTCAGATTTGAAAAAGTACTACGCTTTGATTTTCGATTTTAATATAAATATTCACATCAGTGATTCTCAACCACTGTGCCGCGGCACTTTTGTGTGCCGCCAAATATTAGAAATGATACAATAAAAATTATAATGCATTTTTTTATCACTAGTAAAGTTTAAATTAAAGAAAAGCGTATATATATATATATATATATATATATATATATATATATATATATATATATATATATATATATATATATATATATATATATATATAAAATATATTATATATATATATATATATATATATATATATATATATATATATATATATATATATATATATAAAATATATTATATATATATATGTATACATACATTTTATAATTTTTCCACGCTTTAACCGCGTGAACATTTTTGTCGGCGATTGTCTTGTCTCTGACAATCTTACAATAAGTTAAAATAGGAAGTGTTTATTGTCTTTCACAATTTTTTAAAAAAATGTTGAAATAAGTTGGAAATTTAATGATTGTTAAAATTATTAATTAACAAAGGAAAGCAAGCTAAATATTAACTTTCAAACTTAAATAAAAGCTAATCATTAATGTAAGCTATGCAATTAAAAGTTATAAAAAAAAATTAACAAAAGATAACTAACAAAAAATAAGCTAACAATTAATAATCAGCAAAAAAAAACTAGTTGAAAAGAAATCACAAAATAATAACAGTTAATAGCTATAGAAAACAAGCTAACAATTAGTAACTAGCAAAAAAAAAAAAATAACTGTTACTAATGAATAAAAAATTAGTCGAAAGAAATAATTAATCCCTTAATAAGAGTGCTTTTGTAGTACACATTATTTTATTTCAAATTCAAAATTATTATCACAAACTATTTAACACAGTGTATTATAGGTAAGTAAACAACTTTTAAACTAATTTTTTTTCATTGTGCGCCGTCAAATTTCGAAATCGTTAATAGTGTGCCGCCCCCCAAAAAAGGTTGAGAATCACTGATTCATATCATTGATATATTGTGATAGATTGAACTACCTTGTTTTTGCAAAATAAATACTAATAATAAAACACGTGTGGTATCACTTGGTTCTTTTTTTGAAAAGAAGCCGTCTCAATAAAGGGATGTTAGACACAAATGGGTTGAGCCGTCATAGGGGACAGAACTCTGGTCCTACACTATGAGAGTTCGGTACCATAAAAGGTAACAACATACCAAGTGTAAATTACAGAACACTCTTTAAATTAATCTTTAAAAAAATTGGTCGGATATCTATCTAACGGTGTATAAAACTTTAGTGTTTTTCTAAATGGCATACCTTGCAAAATTGAAAGGAAGATCAATCACTTTTTTTCATTTGATTTAAATATTTCTTTATTTACTAATTTAGTTTATTTATAAAACATGTTGTACAGATAAATCGACGTAGCTATTTTAAGGAGTTAAGTTTAATAAGGGTGAACGATATTTTTTTTCGGGTCATAATTTATTTTTCATTTCTATTGATAGATATCTTATTTTATTGTGAAAACTTTAGGTTTATGAAAAAAAAAAGAAAGAAAACTAAAGATCAGTTTTTGAAAAATGTGATATAAATTTTTTTTAATATTTTTGTTTTTGAAATTTATTTAAATACTCATTTGGGAGCCCATTTTGGGAGTTAAAAAAACGCTAAAATATTTTTCTATTAATATATATTTTTAAGGAAAATAATCCAATTTTTTTTTTTTTAAAAACCATTTCTTTATAATTTACGCATCGTTCATGCTTTTAATTATGTATAAAACCGAAAAAATATCATTCAAGTAGTGAGAATTAAGGATCTTTTATTAATTTTTTTTGGAATTGTTAAAAATTAAAAAAAAATAATAAAAAATTACTGAATGCAATCATAATTATCACCTTTTATCTATAAACAACAATTTTTCTACCACATATCGTTTGATAATAAAGGAGAAATGTTTTATTTGTTTCCGTTCCTTCTAAACTATCATATGTGAAGCAATTACACTATAAAAAACAATTCACTTAAGAACTTATATGAGTTATTATGGTAAATAATATATACACTGGTCAGCACATTTTTTTCGAACTTTGTGTTTAGATCATTTTTTAATTAAAGTGCATATTTATGTTATGAGTTTTAATCAAATTTGTACCAATTATTTATGCTATCCTTTTTTAAACCAATTAACTTGATAGTGATTGCCTATTATTGTAAACAGCTTGAAAGATATATTAATGGGAAAAAATGAAAAATAATTTTTACACAGTTTGGAATTTTTTTAATGAAATTTTTAAGTGTAGACAAAAGTAGCTAAAAAGTGGTAATTGTATATAAAATGCCAATTTGTGAAATATAAAGGAAAATACTTTTGCAACTGTAAAAATAAAATGAAATTAAAAAACAATGCTTAACAACAAAACTTAGGAAAAGGTGTAGGAAGCCAATTCGTAAATAATTTTAATGATGTAAATAAAAACAATGTATTGTTTTCAAGTTTGCTTTTATCAAAAACAAAATGGAAATAATTAAATGTATTGGGAAATAATTAAAACATTTATAAAGAAAAAAAACTAAAAACGCTTCTGCAATTTTATTTCTAAATTACTCTTCAATAGATTCTTATATAGCGTTTTAAGCTTATTTCTACATTATAACAAAATAAAAAATTAACTACTTGAATTTGTATTGATTATAATTTATTTTAAACTTTTTTTTGTAAAAAAGTGGATGCGTAAACCTTAACCGTAAATTATACTTTAAGTATTAAAAAAGATTTTAAATTAAATTAAAAACCTGTGTAGCATAAAAATGTATTTCTTATTATATTTACCCGAAATATAATATCAATATAGGTGTAAGATCGAAATTCATTAAAAAAAATTGCATCATAAAAATGTATTTTGTATGATTAAAAGATAGGAAAGAATATGATTATTATTTTGTGCATGAAAATCGTATCGGGAAAATATCAGGGGTTCGCCGATGGGGCCGCTGCAATCGCGCCCCAATCGCATGGGGGGTGGATACCGTTATCCGTAAGGTGGAGACTAGCTTATCAATGCAGGAACTAGAACCTGACGTCCACGATTTCCCATAGTTCTCCCCATCTAATCTTCTTTTTCACTTACTGCTAATAGAACAAGTGCCATATTATTATTATTTTTATTACTAAGTGAGAAAAAACGATCTATGGTATTTTAATTTGACGCCTAAGGAATGCTTTATTTGTGTTTGATTATGATTGAATAATTGAGATTGAAATAAGAATTGTTGTTTAAATGATGATAATGGTTACGGATTTTGGAGAATTCTGCATATTTTGAGGTACTGTATTTCTGAAATTGAAAATTGATGTTTTTTAATAAATGCGTTAATTTTATAATTATGTGCTCTTTAAAGCAGTTTCATAAAATTTTAGTAATGATACATTTTTGTTTTTAAAACTTCAAAAATTTATAAAAAGTATCAAAAAATTTTGCTTGTTTTTTTAGATTTATTCTTGAGGTGATACTTTTGAGTAAAATAAGAGGGTGGTCATTTCCCCCGAAACAGGGAAATTCTAGTCACGTATTATAAAAACTTATCCAAGGTACTATTATTCGATTTATTATTATTTTCTATTACTTTTATTAGTAGTACTGTTATTTTTTTCTTATCGTCAGTGGTATTTCTATTTTCTAGTAAACAAGCATTTTTTTCTTAAATTTAAATTATATTTATTGAAATACTAAATCTTTGTAGGAATCATTATTATTTCAACTTAAAGTGAAATTGATAATGAATTCCTTAAAAAAGATACAAGATTTATTTATTCATTTCCTTATATTGTTTAAAAAAATGTATAAAATTGTATAAATATCCTTTTATTATTCTTTTATTATCATAAAGCTTTAAAAAACGGAATATAAAACAAAATTTAAGTTGAAAATTTTACTTCTAAAAAATCATTTGCATTTATTGTACATTTTTTATGCTTGTTGATTTTAATATGCAATTAAAATTTTTTACGATATTTGAAATCGCAAAAATCTATAGAGCATTACGAATTTTATTCTGGAAATTGAAGTTAATTTGATTTTTCTTGGAGAATGACCACTTTGAGCAATAAATAGCAACAAATTCTTAGAATAAATACGAGAATTAAGTTTAACAACATTAATAAAACGAGCCATATTTTAAAAAAAGCGTCTTTAAAGATGTTAAAATAGAGAGTCTTTTAAGAGTTTAAAATTAAATTTCTCTATATATGTTCTTGTGATTTTTTATTCTTTAACAATAAGTTTTGAATTTAAGGAAACATTTAAACATAAATTTGATTAAACTTTTAATTTGATGAATTGCTTAAATTTTTTTATTAGTTAATATTTTAGTTAATTAGGTGTAATGATGTTTTGGGGGAAAATGTTAACCGAATATTTTTAAACAATTTAATAAAAAATATGAATTTTCTGAATTTCATCAGTTTTTAAGAAAAGTATAATAGCTATTTTTTCAATATTTATTGAAGTAAAGAGATGTTTTCAACACATTAAAAGTTTTGTAACAAATAGTATAACATATTTTTCAAACAGGTTTTGTTGAGAAGTATGTGCTTTTCTAAACATACTTATTAACTTTTTGGAACACATTGCCAAAATTGTTTTTCAGCATATATTGCTAATTATGTATAGGTTTAGCATTTAAATAAGTTTTTATGTAAAATTATTATTGAGATTAGGAAAAAAAAATCACCAGAATAATTTTTTTTTATAATTTTTTTGTGACACGTTGACAATTATAAAATTTTGTCAAAATTGAGTGAAAAATATTGGAGTTACATTTTTTTTTGTCTTGATAAAATTGTTTACAAATAAAAGTTAGTTTCCTATCCTGGAAATTCTCTGTCAGTATACTTTTAATCTTAATCGTTCTCCGTTTTTAATTTTATTTATAGAGAAACTAATATTTGAAAATTTTTAAATGTAAAGTGATGTTGAAAGGAAGTTGATATAACTGGTTTGAAATATATTAAAAATCAAAAATTTTTTAGTATAATCAGACTTAAGGACAAGATTTTTAAGATTATTTAAACAATAATAAAGACACAAATGGATTGTAAAACTGATTTATTGAATCAATAATTTAAGAAAATCTGTAATGAAATAAAGGGAGTTTATAGTTAAAATATATTAATAAATAATAGGTTTTAAAAATTTACATAATGGAATTTAGCTGTTAAATTTTCAAGTTAACATAAATTACCAATACATTTTGAGGACATTTTATGTGCTAAATATGTAATTATTTCATGTTTCTACATGCAACGAATGGGATTATTATCAAAAAATAAAAATTTAATTCAAAATAAAGTTAATATAAAATGATTATATTATTTAATAGTATATAAAAGTAGATTATAAATATAATATTGTAATATAGAAATATAATTTTACATAAATTTAGTTTTATTTTGAAAAAATGTAAAATATTATAACAAGAGTAATACATTATATCAAGACTTAATGATTACAACTTAAATGATGGTATACAAAAATTTTAAGGATATAAAAGTTTATATTTAAAAATATTATATAAATTAATAATTGATAAAAATATTATTTTTAGAATTTTATTTTAATAAAAATATAATTTAATTGATTTTTTAAACGAAAAATAGTATCATCAATTTTTATACGTTGTAATATTAACGGATATTTTTTCGGAATCATTTAACAAAAGTTAACATGAAAGCCATTAGATTCAATACGAGCAATAACTTATTTTGAAAGTATGTTTTTTTTTGTGAAAATGTAACTAAAATTATATTTTTAAAAAGAAAATATTTTATATTAACTTTTGTAAATATCGTTTTATTATTTCGAATTATTAATCCATTTTTAATCATAATAAATTGAATTTTGATAACAATTTGTTTAACATTTTCAGATTGTTTAAAATCGGTAATAATATAAAAAATTCCTTTCTATCTAAAAACATTCCATTCTCAAAGATTGCAATTAAATAACTAGTTTTGTAAGTTCTGAAAAAACAAAATGAATGTGTTCTGATATACATGCATGAAAATAGTTATTTTGTCTTTTTTAAAATTTGTGTTAAAATACAATGCGTACAAATTAAAAATAAGAAACTTGATAAAGTTTTTAAACTCAACTTTTCAACTTAGCTTTTAATATTCATTTATATAACTATTATAACTATTATACAACTATTATTGAAAATGCAAAGTAAAATTATATATAATTGAAATTAGTTATGTTTAACGGTAAATAGTTGTAAAAATGGTTATCAATTACTATCACCGAAAAATATTATTTATATTAAAATTCGGTTAGAAAGTATTAAAATATTTTGGCACCTGAGATAATAATACTTCGTTTTTAGTCTCACACGAAAAGAATTGATTTTTTTGCTCATTTTTAAAGGATAAATTATGAAGCATACTTTAATACAATTTTTCTTAATTTATTTAAATTAATTTTAATTATAATTTATTAAAATCATATTTAAAAAGAGCTTCAAAATTTATTTATTAGTTTTAATTTATAAGTTACATGAAATTTATGTATGTCATATATAAACTATGAAGTTAAGGAAACTTATTCCATTCATAGCCATTATTTGAATAATTATATAAATAAGAAATATTATTTACTCTTAGTTTTGATATATTTCATATTTTTTAATTGAAATTTGACTTTAGATAATAGAAGAAAGCATAGAAAAATAAATTTTCGGCGACAAATATTTAATGAAAAATAAGTATTTTTTTAAAATAAAAATTAAATTTGCTGATGTTTTATATTCATAGTTATTTTACTTGTATATTATATGTTAAACGTAATCAACATTAAGCTAACGTAACTTGCATTTATTTCTCAGGAAAATAGGAACAATAAATGACTAATAATTTATAAAAACAATAAATGGCGAACAATTTATAAAAACATTAAATAACTAATAGTTTATAAGAACAATAAATGAATAATAGTTTATATGATAATAGCCAAAATATTGTATTTATTGAATATGAGGTAAGACCTCTTTATGTGGCGGAATTTAAAGCAAGTAAAAAAAAAAAAGTTTTTCATAAATTAATGCTTATTAATACAGAAATAATTCTACAATTGATCTTTCAATTTCAAGTTTTTTTAAAAAATAAGTGACATATTCCCCCCCCCCCCAGAAAACACCTTTATAATGATATAAACTTATGCACGCAGTTAGTTAAAAAGTAAATTCTCATAATCTTTTTGAAAACATATCCTATTATGATATTTTAAAATAATGAAATAATAATTTTTAGAGAAAAAACGGAGAGTTAATTTCATAAATTTTTCCTGGGAATGTAGATTAATATGTAGATCATGTATACGTATGTATTTAAGAAATTTATTCCTATGATTTATGAGAATTTTTTACTAAATATTTGTAAAATATAAAATTTTTCTTAAAGATTTTCAGAATAAAACCGCTATTTCCTTAGCTCCGAATTATTATTTGAAAAGTAACTTTTTTTGCGTCTGTGAAGGAATAAGATAACAAGTTTAAGAAGAGTCTTCGATTACTTATTTTAAATGTAAACTAATTTTGTTCTACAGAGCATATTTGAAAAATATGTACACAATTTTGAAAAATATGTGTTTTAAAGTTAATAAAATACTATATAAAGAGTTAACATCGTATAAAAAAAATTAAATGTAATTTGAATTATATTATAAAACGGGTTTTTTAACTTAATATAAAAAAAAAAGAAGAAAAGTTGATATATTCAACAAATTTAATTTTTGTGCTTTGTGCATTTATGCTATGCTTCAGTTTTTTAATAATAGTGATAAAAAGCGAAAATATACTAAAATATAAATCACTAAAATATATTAATAGTGATAAAAAGCGAAAATATACTAAAATATAAATCACTTAAATATATTAATAGTGATAAAAAGCGAAAATATACTAAAATATAAATCACTTAAATATATTAATAGTGATAAAAAGCGAAAATATACTAAAATATAAATCACTTAAATATATTAATAGTGATAAAAAGCGAAAATATACTAAAATATAAATCACTTAAATATATTAATAGTGATAAAAAGCGAAAATATACTAAAATATAAATCACTTAAATATATTAATAGTGATAAAAAGCGAAAATATATTAAAATATAAATCACTTAAATATATTAATAGTGATAAAAAGCGAAAATATACTAAAATATAAATCACTTAAATATATTAATAGTGATAAAAAGCGAAAATATACTAAAATATAAATCACTTAAATATATTAATAGTGATAAAAAGCGAAAATATACTAAAATATAAATCACTTAAATATATTAATAGTGATAAAAAGCGAAAATATACTAAAATATAAATCACTTAAATATATTAATAGTGATAAAAAGCGAAAAAAAATTGAGAAAGGAAAAGTTTCAAAGTGATATCAGAAAACTAAAAGAAGGAAAATAAACTATAAATATATTTTGAAAAGGGAATGTAGATAAATATATGGTGATCGTAGGTTGTTAATTCAAAACTTTTTTTTAAAACTATTTCTAATTGGGCAATAAGTAACTCATATGTTTATGTAATTAATGCTTATGTTTTTGTAATATTGAAAAAGAATAGTAACAAAAATTATTAGTTTAATTTTTTTTTTTTGCTACAAGGAAGTAATAGAATAGATTGATTAACTATTTATTGCCGATTCATATCACCTTATAACTTACATTAGTTACGTAAATGAAGTTATATTTTATTTAATTTATAACAGCCTCCTATATTTAAACCATGACGTTTACGCATTTTTTTTCAAAAGTTAGGTGAAGAAAGATTTTCATTTCTCTAAAAAAATTAAAATGAATATATCAGTTTACTAACTTTAAAATTGAAAACAATTCTTCGATTGTAACACCAACAAAGATGTCACGACTTTATAGATATTTAACTGGTATAAAGTAGAATACTTATTGAAAAAATAGTTTACGTAATGCTTCAAAAGTTATTTCAGTATTTAGAGAAAATTTTCTGAACAGTAGAAATTAATAATTCTAATAATGCAAGATATTTTGCTTGTTTCTAGCATGTTATTTTTATATAATTATCATGAAACTTTTTAATTGTTATCATTTAATAAGCATATTCAGCAATGCAAATAAAATTTAATAGTAAAAGCAATTTATAGAAAATGTACCTTAATAGTAATTAATAAAAAATTAATATAAATATTAAATATGAATATGAAATATAAATATGAAATATAAATATGTATTATGTTTAAATATCATATTAAAATGGTATGTTGTAAATAATGCAGAAATATAAAATATGAAGGATTATTTATATAAAATCACAAGTTAAAATGATTTATTCAATAATAGCCTTATTAATCATTGTAGTCAAAATTTTATTTTTAAGAATTGTAAGCGTTTAACTTTCTTATTTGCGCCAAATCAGAAATCAAATTAGCTCGCTAATTTAATAATACAAATCAACTTAGACTAATAAAATTAGACGAATCAAATTAGCTATAATTATCCGAAAGTTTCTGAAAATTTAGAATAAATATTGAGATTTTAAAGCATCAAAGGTAAATGTTTTAATACATTTTTTAATTTATTAGAAAGCAATATTAGAAAACTCTTTGTAGACGAAGATAGAATCATTTTATACTAAGAAGACGTTTTCAAGTATTCTTATAGAAAGAATATTGAAATATTAGAGAACAGTTTTTTCAACTAAAATTCCAAAAATGTGATACTTTTGATTTTTGTTAGAAGAATAATTTACATTTTTTATTCAAATATGTACACAAAACATCGTATGCATATTTTTATCATGTTTGCGTATGTATATATCTTTAATATGCGTATATATATCTTTATCATGTTTATATACACAAACTATTATGATCTATTTATGTTTTAAAAAGGAAATACGAGAAATTCGTTAATTTATTAATTTTAATAATAATAATAATAATAATAATAATAATTAAATAATAATAATTAAGAAATCTCAATCCATAGATTAAACCAGTTGGTTATGCATTTTATAGCATTGTTGTATTATAATTTCTTAATGGTTTAGGGAGAAAATAAGGGGAAACTTTCAAACACATTTCGAAAATATTTCGAACACATTCATATTTCAAACTGATTATTTTTGTAATTTTCAGCATTATATATTTATAGCATTATTACATTATTTTTTATGTTATATAAAACAAGTACGAATAATTTTGTATTTAAAATCTAAATATTTCGATTGTATTCATAATTTTAACGAAATGGTTATGTATTTTAAACGACAAAGTGTTCTATAGTGGAATAAAATTATGAAATTTTTTTACTTTTAAGGGTATTTCCTCTTTAACATGATTAGCAATTCTCCTAAATAATGTGATTTATATTAGAGGGACCGGAAATTAATGTCGTTTCGGTGCATTAAATATTCGCTAGTCTTAAAAACCATTTCATTTTTTTCGATCCATTTCGATTCATTTTCGAAATTACTGATTGTAGTTTCATAATACCGAGCTATAAAGAAAAGCAAGAATAATCAACCATAGACTGACAGTAACTCGTAAATAGTTCACATGAGAGCATTTGAAGGGAATGTAAAATCGAGTTGAGAAGGAGGATACGTAAATAATAGAAGGGTACGAAATAGTATAATGTTTAGTGGTATAAGATGATTCACCTATTTTTTTTTACCCATGTCAGACAAAGTTCTTAAAATATATCTCGAGTTGCATATCTCTGCTTATTTTCAATCACTTCATCATCAACAGCAGTGAATTCATTGAAAATCAAAACAATTTCATGCCCTGCTTCGATATTTATGCAGGCCCTCCACGAAAACTTGACCACCCCCCCTGTTTGTCCTAGATAGTATTTGCCATAAACAGCAAACGAAGAGGAATGACCTCATTTCCATCACCTTCTATCATTAAAAATTGGTACTATTGTGCATACTTCTGTTCTAAACACAGCTATCTTAGCATGACTTTACATTCATTTTAAATTCTCTCATGTGATCTGGTTAATCTGTCATACGCTAATCACGTTGTACATCCTTTACCTTAATTTATAATGGTGTCACTATTGTATTTCTGATGACCCCTCTCGTGTTACACTTTTCATTTGGGCATCTATTGCTTACTTTTTATTGACATTAAAATGAAAAACTTTATAATTGATAGTATAAAATCTCTATGTATACATTTTAAATCTAAAGATATTATTTACAGTATTTTTAGCTACTTGTATTCCAGCACACAAATGTTTTTTTTGAAATTAATAGGTTACTTTTCACAAAATGAGTTTTGAAAATTTTATTATATTTGTAAAATAAAATGAACTAATAAGGTGCAAAGTATAATTTAATAATATAAAGATTTTTTGGAAGCAATGATGAAAGAAATCTAGAAAAATCGAATGAAGAAACACAATGAATTTTCAAAATATATTTAAAATCACAAAATGCTTTGTTATTAACGTAATATTTTGTTTAAAACTTGTTAACGTGAAGTAATTCTCTAACGTTATTAACTAACGTAATATCTCAACGAACTACTTAATAAGACTGACACAGGTTTAGTTAAACTTTATTAGAAAAGTAAATAAAATAGTTTTACTGTTTAATACATAATTTTGGAACGATAACTTAGTATCTTTGTCATAAAATGTTTCATAATAAGAAAATATCATGCGATTACATTACAATGTAGGAACAAAAATGTTTTCTTTTAAGCCTTTAATTTTGAATAACTGCCAAAATGAAAAATATAATAATAATGGAAAATAATATTAAGGGGATGATAAATAAATATTACTGATAAATTATTTAAAATTAGGTATAAATAAAAGAATGTATAATAAATACCGTTATAACTTCATTAATTTTGTGCTCATAACAACCAGAAATACATGGATCTTCTTTGTTTATTACTGATCATGTGATTTTGTTCAATGGTAGTGTACGAAAAAAAAGAACAATTATCGTATAAAAATATATAAATTATTATAAAAGTTGTTATCGCATAATTCATTACTAAAAGTATATTTCTTGATTTATAATGAACAACTTTATAGCTGAAAATATTCGGAATTTGTGCTTAAAATAAAACGCTTAACTGCTTTTAAATTTTTCGACATTTTTTTTTATACACAAACAAATTGTACACATGTATTTTTAGTACTTTCCTTTCTTAATAGATAGTAATAGTTATTTTAATTTTTGATAATATTCATTTTTCATTTTACACGATGAAAAAATTAGAGTTAATTTGTATTTTGGAAATAATTTTTATTGCAAATTTATTTGTTATTTATAAAACAAGTTGTAACAACTTTTCGTTTATCTGTGCTCATTCTTTATTACGTAATATGAATTGCGTAACACGAATAAAAAGAATTACCGAACATGAATTTCGGAACGTTTGAAAAATACAGGTTTTTTTTATGCAAACTTAAACACATCAATTATATATAAATAAAATATAGCTCATGAATAGGGAGTGTAATCGTTATGCTGGGAAAACTAATGTACAAGGTAATGAATAAAAAAAAAAATAGTTTAAAAGCATATAGCTGTTTCAATACTATAAAGAAGCATAACATTTAGTTTCAAAACTCAGAATTCAAATAAGAGGCAAAGTTTTGTGCAGAGGCTACACTGTGCAATATTTCAATGGTTTAAAAAATGGTTAAAATATGAAACAGTGTTATGAACTAAGTTTTTTTTTAAAGGGTTAAAGAAATAAAGACCAAATATGGCACCCTAGGGTCGTAGAACTCATGTTTTCACGAAAAGAACAAACTTTCTGCGAGCTTAGGGGTATCACTGTAACAGCAACATGCCTAACTGTTTTTATTCATAATCATTATGCTATATTCAAAATTGTATTATTTATATTGTACAATTTATTTAAATCTTTGTTGTCACAGAAATTCATTCAATCATTGTTATTTAACCCAGCTAATTTTAAAGCAAATAATGCATTTGGCTATAAACAATCAAAGAGTAACCAGAAAAAAACCGTTTTTTTTTTTCTCTCGCCAAACTAAAACTCCAAGAGAGCGAACGCAATGACGCGAACAGTTTAATTGTTGTTGAGAACCTATAAATTTTTGCTGGTCAGAATTGGAATATAGGCGTGCCATAATTTTAGTTTCCTAATCTAAAAAACAAACTTAAAAACTAATTTATTCAAATTCACTTTGTAACTTATTTCTTTAATTATAGCAGCTCACTGGTCTAGTGGTAACTGTACTGGACTACGGGGCCAGCGGTTGTGAGTTCGAATCCCACCGTAGGCATGGATGTAACTTTATCTCTCTCTCTGTGTTCTACGTCCTCTCTTCTGTGCGACTGTAACCCGCCCTATAAACGGGTTTGTGGTTCTATGACGTTGCATACCCACAGATGCCCACTGGGTAACGATATGAGAGTAGCAATTCTGGCATTTCTGATGGGAAATAGACCCAATCCAATGATAAATAGACCCAATCTAATGGGAAATAGACCCAATCCAATGGGAAATAGACCCAATCCAATGGGAAATAGACCCAATCCAATGGGAAATATGCCTAATCCAATGGGAAATAGACCCAAGTGCCCTCCATTGAAAAAAAAATCATTTAATTAATTATTATGCAAGTTTTGATCATCTGTGAGAGGCAAAGTTTTGTGCTCAATAAGAGGCAAAGTTTTGTGCAGAGGCTACACTGTGCAATATTTCAATGGTTTAAAAAAAGGTTAAAATATGAAACAGTGTTATGAACTAAGTTTTTTTTTAAAGGGTTAAAGAAATAAAGACCAAATATGGCACCCTAGGGTCGTAGAACTCATGTTTTCACGAAAAGAACAAACGTTCTGCGAGCTTAGGGGTATCACTGTAACAGCAACATGCCTAACTGTTTTTATTCATGATCATTATGCTATATTCAAAATTGTATTATTTATATTGTACAATTTATTTAAATCTTTGTTGTCACAGAAATTCATTCAATCATTGTTATTTAACCCAGCTAATTTTAAAGCAAATAATGCATTTGGCTATAAACAATCAAAGAGTAACCAGAAAAAAACCGTTTTTTTTTTCTCTCGCCAAACTAAAACTCCAAGAGTGCGAACGCAATGACGCGAACAGTTTAATTGTTGTTGAGAACCTATAAATTTTTGCTGGTCAGAATTGGAATATAGGCGTGCCATAATTTTAGTTTCCTAATCTAAAAAACAAACTTAAAAACTAATTTATTCAAATTCACTTTGTAACTTATTTCTTTAATTATAGCAGCTCACTGGTCTAGTGGTAACTGTACTGGACTACGGGGCCAGCGGTTGTGAGTTCGAATCCCACCGTAGGCATGGATGTAACTTTATCTCTCTCTCTGTGTTCTACGTCCTCTCTTCTGTGCGACTGTAACCCGCCCTATAAACGGGTTTGTGGTTCTATGACGTTGCATACCCACAGATGCCCACTGGGTAACGATATGAGAGTAGCAATTCTGGCATTTCTGATGGGAAATAGACCCAATCCAATGATAAATAGACCCAATCTAATGGGAAATAGACCCAATCCAATGGGAAATAGAACCAATCCAATGGGAAATAGACCCAATCCAATGGGAAATATGCCTAATCCAATGGGAAATAGACCCAAGTGCCCTCCATTGAAAAAAAAATCATTTAATTAATTATTATGCAAGTTTTGATCACTTTTTTTTCTAAAACATATTTATTATTTTTTTTCCAGGTTGATTTGCAGCTGGTGAATCAGATTTTTATAAAACTTCGTATCTTTGTATTGATGAATTTGTTGAGGTATAGAACAGTTGGTAGTGGTAGGTGATTTTTAGCTTCGTATGCTGACGCGATCAGCAGAAAAAACTGTCTGTGCTACCAGAAGAAGGTGGTGGGTTGGAAACCCACGAATTATTGTTTCGGACGCCGTCCTTTCTCCAGTTCAAGCTGGTGCGATTACAGGACACCCGGGGGATGGACTCGCCCGAGAAGCTGAACGGCTTTCTCACCACCAATAATGGCAAGTTATTAGAATTTTTATTATTAACCTTTTGCTTACGGCTGGTACAACATGTGAACCACAGGAGATGGTACAACACGTGAACCACAAGTGATGGTGCAACTAGCGAACCACAAGTGATGGTACACCATGGTACACCGCAAGCAAAGGGTTAAATGCAACCAATGTCATTATTAATATGAGAAAATTATTTTTTCTGATTTTTAAGACTTTCTTTTTATAAAAATATTTTTAATTTAATGTTTGGTTTAATACAACAATTAAAACTTTTTTATTTACCAAATTTCATATATTTTCTTATATAATTATTGTATATTGTAATTTATTGTATATTGTAATTTATTGCATGCCTGCTCATGAACATTAATTTAAATAAGGATAACTGGTCAGAATGGACAACTAGTCAAATTTTCATTTTGCGAAGTAGCTAAGTTACTTGTTTACCGAGATTAATGCTAAAACGTAATATATATATATATATATATATATATATATATATATATATATATATATATATATATATATATATATATATATATATATATATATATATATAAACAAATTAAAGTATCATAAAAGCCACTTCTTTGCTTTGAATGTAAACAAAAACCGGTTCTAAAGCGTGCAAATAGTTTTTTTCTTCCTTATAAATCGAAAAGCAAAGCTCGTTACGTAATAGAACCGGTTGAACCTCTTTTCTTACTTCCGAGATCCCCTTACTTATGAGGCAAACATAAACATTAAACCGAAACAGCTAAGAGGTATAATTCTGTTCAATTTGTGCATTGGAAGTATATTTTATTGCATATGTATATTTTATTTTTGGAAATTTTCAAATGCAAACTGACGTTAAATAATAATCACTAAGAAACATTTTTATGTTTGTTGTTAATAACCAAATTATGAAGTATAATAATATCTTACAGAAATAAACTTGTTAAAAGTGTTTGAGGAAACAAACAATTTTAATGTATAACAATTTAGCAGAATAATTATAATTTGAAAAATTAGAAGAACTATTCCTTTCATTACATATTTTGAACATTTCAACAAAACTACAATGTATAACCCCAAGCATTCTGATCTTCTAATTGCCATCTGGTTGCTTGAAACTGGCACCTGCTCTGTTATGCTTGATGGTTTCCTATAAACAACCAATTTTTGAAAAGTTTTTTTTTTAAGAGCAAAATTTTGTTACTATCTATTTATAAAACCTCATAATTATGAACGCAAGACAGTAGCATCACTTGTGACCCACCTTTTCAATATACGTTAAACGTTACCCATTTTGTAACCTTGATCTTGCCAACTTTCGCTCAGCTTGACATAAATTGCTTTGCATTACTTATTTTAAAACGCATTATTATATGTTTTTATATTCTGTTGAAAAGCAACTATTATAAACTGAAGACACAATGGAAAATGAAATAAAAAAAAAAATAAAAAAAAAATCTTACCTTATAAAAATGACAACAAATGAGAGAGATGGTAAACAATTATTCTAAATAAATTTTTACTAGTAGTTCATCCTTCCCTCTTTATAAATGCATTCATTCTCCATTTATAGGGATTATTATATCTATCGTGGTAATGACCTAATAAAAATGTAACAGCTACACTTTTTTTTAAAACTTTCATTTACTTTTAATAATTTACATACAAGTTTCAATGACTTCCTGTATAGCAAAAAACTGTTATAATGACAATTCACAATAGCAGAGGGATTTATCTACACAGAAAGCTCGTCGTTATAAGGAAATATTTAATGTTGAAATTTTAATACCTTTCAATAGTACCGTAATATCTTCCACATACTAAGCTTCAAGTAACAGTAAAGAGAATGTAACAAGTTTTTTAAGTTGCAATAAAAAAATTAATGGAGTTTAAAAATCGATTCATAAAGTCTTTGATAACGCGATAACATTGATTAAAATAGGGCCTGACTGATATGTGGTAAACAAAAGCGTATTTTGAAGTGTGAAACAAGATTTGATAAAATAGCAGAATAATTTTTCTTTTACAGAATATAACTGATCCGGAGGTCACCTACACATGTCTTCCTTAAAAATATTAAGGGTTTTATGATTGCAAGTAGGAAATTAAGTGAAATTGCGTTCGTTTTTCACTTTTCTGTAATGACACCAGAAATTAAACAATATTCTCCTTTCAGCCCTTTTTTTGCATAATATTTTTTACATAAACTGCGAAAAGAATATTTTAATAAAAAAGAATGCTGTAATATCGAGAGAAAAATAATTTATAACTCCATGTAAAACTGAAATTTTTGTATACTTAAAACTAGCGCTTGAGAGTGACTTGAAAACTTGTCGTACTATCAGATTTAGTTCGTTATATCGAGATTATTATGCATTAAGTAATAAGACCTTCGAATTTATTTAGAACAATTAGTTATAATTTTAAATTATCACTATTTTTTGCAGTTACGATTTGGTTGATTCATTATCAAGTTTTTTTTATTAAATAAAAATTAATCTTATAGCTTAGAAAAATGTTAATTATAAACTTTGTAAATTTTTAAACATTTAGTTTAAAAATAATTATATTAGTATAGATTTATAAATAATTATCGGTACTTTTTCATTATGACGGCTCAAGTAAATTCGGTTATTTCATTCCTTTTTCATATTTTTTTTAACAGACATTACCAAAAATAAAGAAAATTAAAAAAGAAGTTGAATTTACGTGTACCCGGTGAGTTTTTGGAAACTTTATAGCTTGCTTCGGTGAAATTGAAAATTACCCAATTGTACTATTCTATATTATTTACAGTTATAAAAATTTCAAAAATACGAAAAACTTCTAATGATTCCGACACAAAAGTTCTAATTTTAAAATTCACAGCAATGTTTCTCATATGAAAATTTTGAAGCAACAAAAAACCCCAATTAAAATTACGAAGTTCATGCTACTGTTCAACAGAAAAAGTATTATGGAAATAGTAACGTATGAATAGTTTGCTCATTGAAAGCATTTTAGTTTGTTGTAAATAATTCAAAATTTTTTACAGTTCCATATCCTGAAATAAATAAAATTCATCGAAGTATATCGTGATTCATACATTAAAAGGATACAAAAACGTTATAAAACTTTGACGAATCACTATTGGAGAAGGTAGGAGCAAAATCATAAAAATCAGTTTGATTCTCGGCTTGAAGATGCTTCTAATAGCTCCTTTCCGCTCCTCGTTTTTATTAGCTAATGAATCAGGTTTTGGTGGTTTTTGTCTGTTTCAAATTATTTTTATTTATTTTTTTTAAATTTTTTCTCCCTGAAATATTAATTTTCACTCTCTCAAATTTGTATACTTTCACGACTAATAAGTTTAGACTTTTTTCTAATTAAGATTTTGAAAATACGTCAAAGAAAAAAAAGTTCAGCGACTTCAGAACAGCTTGTACATACAATTAAGTGCATAAAGAAAAAAAAAATATCAGTAGAAATGTTTTGCTTGGTTTTTACTTTTTAACTCACATAAAAATCAAATTATTTATTAATTTTCATAAGTATTTGGAATATTTGTCCTCATACAGTTGTTGTACGAAATATTAACGTTATTTTTCTCATTTAAATTTAAAACTTAATAGAAAAAATTAAATTTTCAAAGGTGAAATTTTCCAAGATCGAATCAATTATCCAATCGTGTTACATTCTTTCATTTCATTATAAAAAAGACAAAAATAAAGATTATAACAAGCTGGTTTTTATTGTTAGATTTTATTTTCTCCTTATATTAAAACATCGTAAGTGCGTCAACCCCTGTATTGGATTTCCACCCCTGTTATTATAATTATACAGGTGTGTGTAAAATATGGAAAATGTGATGAAATACTAAAACAAACAAACTAGAATTCGATCATTAATTCGAGAAATAATTAATAATTTTTACTAAAAATAAACATATTGTCCGATCTACTGCCCGCTACTGCCCGCAACGATGTAGTTGAAATTTGACGCACTGTTAAAACGTTTTTGAATCATAAACTTAGAGTTTTTTAAAATTTCTATTTTTAAATTCCAATTTGTTAGATAGTTATTGCATTTTTCCTTCTTTAAATAATAATCAATTATCCATTGTTAAAGAAAAAATTATATCTCATTTTATAAACTCGAGTTTGACTTGATGTCAAAAGTAGCAAAATTTGAAAAAAAAAGTAAAAAATTAGAGATATATTACACGCTGCCATATATACATCTTTATATTTTTTAAAAATTTCGATATAAATATTAAGATTAAAAGGAAATGAAAATTGTTTGCAATAATATATAAAAACCTGATTCCGATGATATAAGCTTATCGTTATATATTGTTGAAAAGTAAAATTGCTTCTCATTTTTTTCTTCTTATTGTGTCGAACAGTCTGTATTCCTAAATTTAATTTTTTTTAATACTATATTGATTATTTTTCAAATCCAGTTATCCTTTCATTTCGTTATGAAAATGTGCTTTGATAAAAATATAATAATTACATTATTTATAAATGAAAGTGTCTTTTTTATCGACTGTTATTATTTTTTATTGATGAATGAGAAGCAACCACGAGGGTTGGTGAGCGGAGCGAACATGAGACGAAACCTCCTAGTGTAGGAAAAAATATATATATACTTTAGCCACCTACGAGAGGAAGTAGCTTTTAAATGAAAATGTTAACAGCTGAAAAGGTATGGACCAAAACCAAACAACCTTGTCCTTGACCTTTGGAATAGAACTATCCATTTGAAGAACTCCTTTTCGAATGAACCGGTCGATTAACGGGACTCTCACCCCATCGTTTTCCCGATTTCGACAGGAAGTTTCGCGGGAAAAGCGCACTGCACTTGTTGGAGATTTTGACGGGAGAAGAATGAAAGTTGCAGCGGCCTTCTATGCGTTAACACTCCCGATGGATTGTAGCTCATTTCTCGGGCTTTTATTCTTTTTTTAAAAAAAGGGTTTTATTTTTAAATATTTCGCACTTTTATGAATCATTTAAACTACATGTAATCATGGGTTTGTAAGACTATAATTTTTTTCGTTTGTTTTGATTGGTTAGTGTCTGTTTTGAAAATTCATTGAAGATTCGACTTCTTATATGAATTAAACTCGAAAGTTATGGTTTTATTTCATTTATTTATTTCATGTTTTTATAAAATGTAAATTTCGTGTAAAATTGAGTTTGCTGCAATTTGACTTTTTATCGTATTTTTGATCGGTTAACGGTTATTTTGGAAACTTGAGGAAGCATTTACTTGTTACAAATGAAATTTAAAAGTAAAATTAAACGAATTGAAATCAACAAGTGATTTATTTCTTTTAATTTTAAATTGAAGATATTTAAAAAATCTGCTTCGAAGTTTTTATGCTGTTATATTTATAAATGTGTCATCATTAAAAAAAAGCATTCCAACTCTTTTATTTACAAACAATACTTCTATTCTTTATTGTTTCTTTTAAATTTATTTTGGGGAAAATGACTTTCTTTAGTTTTTTGTTTATTTCAACTCTAAAGAATACTTTATTTCTTTAATTGCTTCCTTTTATTTTTTAAAATAAGTGACTGCTTTTGTTTTATAAATATAATTATTTTAAGCATCTTTTTTATTGATTTTCTCATTTAATATAAGCGTGTAGTTTTATCATATTAATAGTTTTATCTTTATAGTTATACCTTCATCTACCTATTTGATGTGTATTAATTTTATGTTAGTTTTAAACGTTTGTATTTTACATATTGTTAATGAGTTAGCAAGTTTCATATTGATATTTATTTCATTAATTATGTTAAAATAATTTTCAAAATTTTAGAAATTAATAAATTATTACACCCTTACACCTTATTATATCCTTTAATAAGGTATTGTGCAGCTTTATTATTTTAAAAATATTTAAAAGTAAGAAAATTTAAGTGAAGAAATAATTTTATAAATAATGGGTGTATATATTTCGAAGTTTTTACTTTTACTTTTCAACAAAAAATGTAACGCATGCAACTTCTTCTTGAAGCGTAAGTTTATTTGAAACATTAACTTACAAACTATCTATAGTTTTACTTCTAATTTCATCAAATTTCAACAACTAATATAAAGCAATCCCTTCTTACATCATAAATTAATTTAAAGGGTTCATTTTGTAAGTTACGTAAAGTTTTATTTAAAATATAAACATTTACTTTTTTCAAACTTCAACAAAAATATATTTCCCAGAAACTTTTTTAGAACACAAATTAATTTCCAGCATTAACTTGCAAGTTATGTAAAAGTTTTATTCCAATTTCAACATATAATTCCAATTACAATAACAAGTATAGCGCCTGAGAACTCTTCTTGGAACATAAACTAATTTTCATTGTTAAATTGTAAGTTATGTAAAGTTTTGATTATAAATGTCATCATTATTTTTATAGAAAATGCTTTTGCAGAATTACCTTTGAGAATGCAGAATTACATGCATAATTACATACAATAACATTCCAGGAAAGTTTTAAAAAATGCCAATGTTGATCAATTGATTGGAAAAAAAATTACATTTAGAATGGAACATGATGTAAGAAAGTATTATTATTGAAATAATACATGATATTGTATAAAATGTATACATGATTTTAAAATTGAACAATTATTTTAACCTGAAACAATTTATGTTTTTGCAAATATTTTTCTAAAGCAAACATATTCTAGTTAAAATCATAAATTTTAAGAGTATGACATTAATTTTATAGTGCTCTATTTTTAAAAAAAAAAAAAAAAAAAAAACATTCTTGCAGTTTATAAGCCAGTTTTAATATGTATGAAAATATAATGCGTAATTTGTAAGAAAAAAGTACCAGAAAAAATGTTAAGAATTATTATGCGCATAAAATAATTTAATAATTTAGACATGTATTAATGTAATTAAAACTGCTTCCAGAGAACTTATTTATCAAAATTAATTCATTAAATACAGTTGCTTATTTATTTTGTTTAACTGTTCTAAATTTAATAAAGTATGAATAGAGTTTTATACATAAAAATAATTTTCATTTGCAGGTTTTAAAAAAGTCATAAATTTAAAAATAGCAAATTTTTTAATTGGTAAAAGTAGGGGGAGTTTAAAGATTATAAGTGCTAATTCAAATCAGTATTCTTCTGTTAGTAAAAACGTAGAAAAGTGACAAGAAACACTAAAATTGGTGAATGATCTTTATTTACCTTATATTCGAAACTAAATATTGTTACACCTGGCACTTTTTTTAATATTGTTTTATGTTATTTTTTGCTGTACAGAATATATTTATATAAGATAGTGATCAATATTATATCACATGTAAATGCACAGGTGTCAAAAAATATTCTTATATGTAGTTATATTTGTAAGATTTATAGCTGAACTAGATATTGGTTTAGCGAGATTACTGTGATAATATTTAACTATTACATAATATTTATTGTTGATAAAATTCTTTAAAGGTTTGCAGTAAGAAAAACAGAAAAAATTCGTAGGATTATGAAAACAGATTACATTTCAGTTCTTGTTATTTTGCAAAACAGAAATGATGATATAGAACCTAAGAACAGAAGATACAATGTTTCTTCTAAACCATTACAATTGAAGACAATATTATTTTCTCAAAATTATGCATGTTAAGAAATTATTATTCCCTTTAAACAAAACAATGGAGGAGACCATATTTTCCTCAAAATCAAGCAATACAAGAAACCATTATTTCCTACAAACCAAACAAAAGATGAGACAATTGTTTCTCTAAATTGTAAAAGAGAGGGTTCTCTTCTTTAGTTTGATTTATAAATCAAGATACCATTATTTTCTATCCACCATTACCATTATTTTCAAGATACATTTATCAAGATACCATTATTTTCTATCAAGATACCATTTATTTCTATTTATATCAAGATACCATTAAACTAAACAATAGAAGAGACCATTTTTTTTTATACTCAAGTAATAGCAGAACCCATTGTTTTCTCTAAATCAGACAAATATGCGAGACAATTTTTTTCTCTCTAAATCAAATGATTGCTTGGTCCAGGAAGCGAGCTGCTTTTAGCTTTGATATTATCTTTTTTCAAAACAATAATAGAACGTATGTCTTGGACGTCAAAGTTGTCCCGTTTTACAATGTGTTAAAAACATAATTTCTTTTTGCTCATACAAATATTAAAAAATTCATTTTTAGTGAACAATATTGAATATTAATCCTATAAAACAACGTTAAAAACCTCTACGTAGCAATATTTTTTTTTCTTTAAACAAAATCTTAGGAAGTATTTTTATTTCCGCCTTAAGTTAACTTTATGTTTTGCTAAACATTGAAAAAAAAAAATTCCTTATTTTTGTCCAGCCACAAAAGTGTACAATAAACAAATCTACTGATTCATAGTTTACTTTGTGAAAACTCTTGATTCTATGCATACTCGTAGGTTCGAAACCTCCCACATCACAAACAGTTCCCACGCGCTATGAGGTACTACTTATGATTGTCCAAGTAGTCAGAACCGGGGCTGAAAGAGGGCACAGCGGGAAGTCCGTTATATTTCGCACTTCAACACCTTCAAAGTTGCAGTTAACAAACAAATGGGAACAAAATTTGGAAAAATGGGAAACTAGCGGGAACTTTTTGAAGGATCTAAGACGCGTTGACGCGTTTAATACGCGACCTCCACCGACAAATTCAAATACAATGATCTATTCAATGAAAAAACTCAATACAACTGAGTTTCCACGCTTCTCATAAAAGCTGAATCATTTTAGCGAAATAAAATGATGTAATTTTGTGTTCGATACAGTGGAATAAAGTTGCTTTATTTTTTCAAGAGGACTGCTTTTTTTTTGATGATTTATATGATAAAAGTTAGATTATGAATAAAATTAGTTTCAAAGGACCGATAAAAACTTTTCGGGAAAAAAAAATTCTATTAAGGCGTGAAGAATAAAAGAACTTAATTCAATAAACGTTTTGTGCTAAGATATTTTTAAATTTATCAAATGTATATATGGTATGTGATATATGAAATCTGATGTATGGTATATGATATATGAAATATTTAAATGCGGTATATGAAATATCAAAATGTACATATGATATTGATATTAATAATTCTTTAACCGAAATATTTAACTGTTATCTAGTTTAACTTTTGATCTGATGTATATAACTTTATTCCGATATAAAAGTTATGTTTTATGCCAGAAGAAGTCTAAATTATGAATTCCCTGTCTGACTAAAAAACGTCTACGAATGCATAAATTGTGAAAATACTCAATGCAATAAACATATAGTAATCATAATTTAACTTATAGGTCTGATAAAAAAGTAACTTAGTCGTAAATTAACTTTTATGTCTGTTAAAAATTAACTTTTTCGTGATTATATTTTATGTCTGATAAAAGTTAACTTATTCGTAATTTAACTTTTATGTCTGTTAAAGGTTAACTAATAAATAAAGTTCCTTAGGAGTGAAAAAGTTTTATAAAATGTTTACCACAACTTCAATCGTTATTGATGATGTTGAATCTGATGAATAGTTCACATTTAAAAGATTTTAAAATATCTATTATTGTTTTACGTAATTTTGTTTTACTGCATTTTCTCTGATGAAAAGTTTAAACGTTCATATAAACGTTCAGTTTAAACGTTCAGTTTAAAAGTTAAACGTTCAGTTTAAACGTAAAGATGAACGTTTTAAAACTGTATTAATATACATTCATTTCTTTAGAAATGATAAAAAATTTATTTTTTTATTTATTTCAGTGTTTTTCTCTATAAATAAATAACAATGTTATATTTAAATAGATTAAATAATAATGAATTAATTTTCCAATTTTGAAAATTTTTTTATTTTATGCCATCATTAAGATTAAACTGAAAAAAATAATAATATTGGATATTACCAAATACTTATCGCTAGGTTATTAACTATCATTTAATTTTTACTTTAGTTAGCTAACACTTTTGTTAAATTTTTCTCATATAGATTTTTTAAAAGTCAATTTTATGAATGTATAAAAGCAACTATTAAATATTTTAATTAAATAAAAATCAGGTAATTATATTAAAATATTTTATACCTCATTTTTAATCTCTAGTTGAATATTTAAATTAATTTTTTTAGTTCAAGTTTTCCATTTTTTAATTCAATTCAATCACTAAATATTTATCTAAATCAAGTTTTCATGGAGAGTGTACGATAGGGATTTTACTTAACCTTTCAGGGATTTTAAAAGTTCTTCTTTTTGAACAGACTAATTTTTTAAATTCTGTTTACATTAGAATAAAATAAATTTTTACTTACATTTTGAATTATGGTAAAAACGGTTTTGGTTTTATAAGAATCAAATTATATTATAAATACCTTAAAGTTCAAATTTATTCAGAAATAGTAAATTAAATGCATTTTTTATTTAAAAGTCTTTTCGAAGTATGTTGTTTCAAAACAAAACCCTTAAGCTTAAATAGGATAAAAATATGCCAGAATATTTTCTTTTCTTTATAGGTTAGAAAAAAATATATTAAATAGAATATTGTTTTGAATAAAAAAAATTTTTTTTTACTTATCTTTGAATTAAATGATTTTATATTTTGAATTATAATAATAAGCAATTTTTTTTCTATAAATGTCATATTATTGCTAAGTATTAAAAAAAAAATTAAATTCATAAATAAATTAAATGTTTCTTTCGTTATCAATAAACCAGTTTGTTGTCGTTGTTGTTTAAATAATGTTGTTAAGTATACAAGTTGAGCTAAGGCTGAAAAAAAGAATGAACAGCTGAAATGCACATATGCTTAACAATATGTCAATGTTCAAAGAGTAACAAAAGTGAGTAATAATAATTTATATGAGAAAATCAATTTTGGTCAATTTCTTTTTAATATTATTTATTTTGCATATGTTATAAACCATTTAAATATGCAGGACCCTCCCTAAGCATTCGCCACCTCAGCAAATACAATAAAATCAGTAACAAAGCGAAATTTTATTTTTATTTTGGCGAAAGTGTGTATATATATATATATATATATATATATATATATATTATTCTCGATCTTACCATCGAACTTTTTTGAGCAAATCCTGTATTTTTATTCGATTACAGTAACTTCCGTTAGATACGGAACCAGGTACTGTAAGCATGAGACAAACTACTGTAAAATACAGATTAATACGTTCGTTGCGGATCGCGCGACGAAATTCTTTCCTATAGTTTGTGTCAGTAATACAGATTAAGTGGTAGAACCCCCCACCCACCCCCCTCACACACACGCACACCAAGATACATACTGTCATTAAACTATTTTTTCAAAAAATATGTTTTGTCGTGACAATAAAATATACAAAAACGAGACATCAACATAATGTTGCTTCAGGTTTATCCTTACCTTACTGCTAGTTGTCAAAAATTAACCACAACCTATATCTATTTCTTTCCCATTAATTGCTCATTTACTCCTTCCCAACTGCAAAATGGCTTCCAACTGCAAAAAAATTTGAAATTTTTTACGGAAAAAAAAAATCAATCATAGAAAGTTGTTAAACTTTGCCTTTGACTAAGAATTTCAAAAATTGGCTAATACTTTTGATATTTGGCTAATTTACTGGCTGATAATTTGAAGTCCTTAACACGGAGCCTAAATATGTTTTTCTTAAAAAAATACTATTATTTGTATTAAATTATGCACTTTGAATGTGGCTGAGGAAAAAAAAAGATTACAAGCGTTTTTTTCCTAAACTTTTATAAAACAGGCAAGATTATATAATTATGAGAATTATTTTACTTTTAGATGCTTGCCTTGTGAGATCTACTTTATTATACGCAATATCCGGAAATTGCAGTTTTCATGTTCATGCTATCAATTGATTTTCTAGAAAATTCGGCCGTATTTTGTTTTGTTTTGTTTATTATCAAGGACAATATTACATTAAATAGGATAATATTATATACAGAATAATATGACATATTAATTAAATAATTTGTTATATACTTTTTTTATTGGAAACTTAATTTTTTCCCTAAAAAATCTATATCTGTTTATATATTTTTTTTTGTAAAGAAAATTTTATTTTTTTATTCTAATTTTGTGGGTTTTAAGTAATAGAAAATGTAGGTGCAATCTAAATAATAGATTTTAATTGTACATTGCTTAATTTTTCTGCTTTTTTCTAATTGTTTTTTCATTGTTTGTTTTATTGCTGATTGTTTAACACATTTTTTCAATCTAAAAATAAGAGTAAACTTTTAAAAGAATCTCTGAAACCATTATTTCGTTACGGTGCCCTATAGTTTTATGAAATCCAGAGCTTTTTATTACTTAAATTTCTGAAACTAGTAATGATTACTTTACTAATGTACTAGTACTAGTAATGTACTAGTACTAGTAATTAGTACTTTAGTAATGATTTCAATAAAATTATAAATAAAATATTGTTTTATTATATGTGATAAAATTTGGTAACGTTATCATATTACCTTAGAACATGACATTAAAATCATATCTTCGCTTAAATTTACTTTTCAGTTTTGGATGTTTTACTAAATTTGTTTTAATAACAACTGTAATTTTTAAAACCAGAATTTCTGGTAAACCGTTACTATATTAAGGGAAAAATTACCAAATCAATGTCTTAAAGACTAAATTTTTATTACCAAAACTATATGTTCATATATATTTTTTATCAGAGATATTATTCCCACACAGTATGGTAATCTTAAAAAAAAATTTCTTTGTGTATATTGTATTTCAAGTATTTTTGAAAGTTTGAAGGCTCTTTTAACGATTGCCATTTTTCTGTTTCATTTCTAAATTCAAAACTATAAACTACCTGGCTACCTGGAGAATCTTGAACACTTCGATTTTAAAGTTTATTAAGGATAACGGAATAAACATATATTGGTAATTTTACATAAATTTGTCGTCAAAAAATCAAGAAGAAAATATTTAAAATTTAGATTTTGTAATTTTTTTTTAAAAAAACTAATGACAGTAGTTATGTTATTAAATCGCATTATGGTCACTGTTTTTTCAAAACAAACCAACAATTATAATATTGAAGAATAATGTTTTTTTGACACGTTAAAAATTAGAATTTTTTTTTTTTTTAAAGTTTTAAATTTTTTTAATCACGATGTATCAAAGAATTGCGAGATTTTTTTTTAATATATTTTTTGTATTGAACAACAAATTTTTTAAAAAAGTTTCAAAGTATACAAATAAAATTTCAGAATTTTTTTCAAAATAATGAAACAGTCATTTTTTAATCATCAAAAGTTATTATAAAAAAATTAACATTTTAGTGCTAAACACATTGTAACTTTAGTTCTATAAACTGATTCATTTTTTATTTAAAAAAAGCTTGCGTTCCAAAAAATATATGTGATTGAAGCAAAGTTTAAAATCGATAAAAATATAAAAAAAATAGATATTGGAAAAATTCAATTATCCTTTTCATTCCCCAAACTTTTTTTTAAAATCTTTTTTGTCCAGTTCAAAATCCTATATTTAGTATCATCCATCATTGAGATGTCTTCATCCCCATGTCAAACACCGCCAAGTATTTTAACTGGGGAAAAAACATAGGGATTTTCAACTGAAAAAGAAATGGGGGTGTTTTTTATTTGAAAAAGTGGATTGGAAAGTCACCGTTGTTACCAGAAATAGAGGGATAATAACAAGTCCCAGGAGAAATAGACAGCAATTTCTTCTTTCATTTATTTGTCAGGAAAAAAAATGACACTTGGAAAATTTTTCTTGATTTTAAACTAGATTAATAAAATTTGTAACTAGATACTATAATGACTAATCTCACTTAAAATTTGCGTTTTCCCGCTGTTTTAATAAATTTTAAGTATAACTGAATATTTTATTGTATTTCATTTTATAACCGGCTTTGAATACCCGACCCGACTATCAATCTTCAACTCCGTGGTCCCTTGTAATTTTGAATCCAATCCAGAAAACAAGAAAACTCCTGAATAAAGCAATGGGACAAACCTGCTGTCGTTTAAGACTTTTTGATGGAACTAACTCTTATTTGTTCTGCATATAGAGGAAAACCGTGAAAACCTTCCACGGTTAGCCGGATGGCAAGAAAATTCTAACCCATGACTTGACTACCACTTAAGGTTATAGATATTATTTTAAGTCAGCAGCAAATATATATATATATATATATATATATATATATATATATAGTACAAAATTTTAAAAGTTATGCAATAATTCATTAACAGCGAAAAAAATTTTTTTCACCGATTGGCTTTAAAATTGGGTTCAAATTTTGTGAAGTCAATGTTAAAATATGTGACAAAATATTTGAGAAATATCAAAGCCCAAGTTCGAAAATGTTCGAGTCTTTCTTGTTTCGCTGAGAGGGCTTATTGGCAAGCACTAAAAAGGAATCGAAAATAATATAGAAAAAAGAAAGCAATAATAGATCTTCATCGGTTTCTTCAGTCCACTGCTCGCCAAATAAAATAAGCCAAGGCATACTTTCTTCTTCTAAAAGAGGATTTATTATTATTTTTGTTTCTTAAGGAATCGACCCGAAACATTCGGTTTGTTCTGCAGTTGATTTTTTATTCTTATAGAGTACTTAGTTTTTTTGGTTGAGTATTAAGAACCCAATTTTATTGTTCCACAGTTATGACTCATAAATATGGAATGTATTTTTAATTTTTACCTTATGCTGCGGATAAAAAATTTAAATTATTATTTTAGATTCCAAGATGGAATGTTTGGATCTGAAAGAAGGGCTCATAAATTTATCGTCTAGTATTCAACTTCCCCAAAAGAAGTTTGTTTACTATATTTCAATTTTTAAGAGCTGTTAAGATCTATTTTAGGATAATTTGATGAAAGAAACGGTAGTCGTTTTTATTGCTTTAGCAAAAGCTTAATTGAGACAGGTTAAAATAATTACTTCCGAACTATTATTTGCAACTTTTGTAATTAGCTTTTGATATTATCAACTTTTGAAAAATAATTAATATCTGAAATAGTTTTTAAAAAAAGACTTATTACATCAATATTATATCAATTACTTATTATATCAAAAGACTTATTATATCAATATTATTACCATATTATATCAATTATTTTTAAAGATATATCTAATTTAATTTTGTGATGAGAACTACACTATAGTTTTACTACATTATATGGGTTTCTAAAGTTTAATTTCATTGTACTTTCCCGCCGATATTTACTCTTTCTTAAAAAGTGTATCAGCGAAATTCTTTTATAATTTTAGAGATACCGGTAATATTTTGAAAAAATTTCATTGTCACATTTTACATACTATTTCTCTTACACTATTTATTTAACACTAGAAGGACTGAAACTTCGTATATACCTATATTGCCCCAAAGCAGTCAAAATGACTGCAGTGTGGAAGAATAACTAATATGTAAAGAAATTTATCTGATTAATTTTTAATATATTTTATATTATTTACTGTTATATTATATTACTGTTATAATTCATTAGTAAATATTAACAATAAAAAAATTTACGTCACTTTGAAAGAAAATATTAATTTACACATTATTATTTGTACATTTTTTGCAAATGAAAAAGCAGTCAAAAGTCAAAGTTACTTCCTTTAGGCAACCTAGTGTTAAACAGAAATTATTCTGCAAAGATAATCAATATATAAAGTTAAAAATAAATCTTCCTGAGATAAATAATTTTCTTTTACAAGAATTCAGTGATAAAGTTACTGCTTTCAGAGAAGCAAATTACAATAAAATGAACAATAGAATTATGTTTTGTAAAAATTACAATATAGTATTCTGCACAAATCATTGTATTAGTTCTTTATTAAAAGTAAAGCAACACCGTTATGATAATACAGCTGCTTCGAGAGAAGCTAATTACAATGAAATGAGCAATAAAATTATGCTTTGTAAAAATTACAATATTGTTTTTCTGCGCGAATCATTATATTAGTTCTTTCTTAAAAGTAAAGCAACTGCGCAACCGTTAAGATAAAGCTGATGCTTTGAGAGGAGCAAATTGTAATATGGTGTGCATGAGCCGCGATAGCTCAGGGGATAGGGATAGAGCGTTCACCTTCCAATGAGGTAAACTGGGTTCGAATTGCAGATATGTCTGGTCGATACGAATTCCGACTCCGGCTCGCGTCGACCACAGTGCTGACACGAAATATCCTCAGTGGTAGACGGATAATGGGTTCGAGTCTCCTTGCCGTCAGGCTAATCGTATGAGGTTCTCTTTGCCTTCCTCTCTGTAACACAAATACAGGCTAGTTCCCTCAAAAAGTCCTCCACGAAGGCAAATTTCTCCGAATGCTTGATCCAGGAGTTCCCTTGTCTTCTGGATCGGGTTCAAAATTACAAGGCTGCATAGATTAACATTAGCAGTCGTAAACTAAAAAATTGGGTCAGCTGTTCATCGACGGTTATAAAATAAAAGATATGGTGGGCATTTTATTTATGTTTTGTAAAAAATTATGATATAGTCCCTTAAGTCAATTATTTTTCATAATCATAACTTCAATTATTTTTGTAAATAAAGTAAAATCTAATAAATATACAATTTATGAAGCTTTTGTCGTAGGAGGACGAACTCTTCGAAACTTATTTTACCTATCAAAACAGACTGACATTTTAAAGAAAGTGTCCTCTGAATATGAAGACGGGATTAATTTAATACAAAAATAAAGACTTGATGTTAATATTCTTAATTGTTTTAAAGTATTAATACTCAGCATAGTTCCCAACAAATCAAAAATTTAATTATTTTCTTAATTTTAAAATCTTTTTTTTTTCTATTAGAGAGTTTAAGAAAAGAAATCTTAAAATTTAAATGACCTGTAAATAAAATTTTAACCCAGTCAGAATTTTCAGCATGAAAACATAAATTCCAGTAAAAAAAAATCTTATTAATTAGAAAATAAGTTAAAGAGGATTTCTTATCGTCGTTTCTTCATTAAATATAGCCAAGCAACCGAGTAAAAAATTTCGCGAAAACTTCTATGAAGTTTTTCAAAATAAATCTGAAATTCCCTTTTCTGCTTTAGAATACCTAATTATATAATAACTTCTTAAGGAACGTCAAACATTTTAATAATTAGGCCTCACATGACAGCGTTCAAAATAATCTTGATTTTATTTCTTGTCAGATGTTTTCATTAATTTCAATTTTCCAAGCGTAATTAATATACTTTTTTTGCTGGACTATCAAATACAATTAGTGATTAAATCGATAGAAATCATTTAGCAGTTGATGAATGGATTATTTTATTTTGTGTTAATGAACAAAAAAAAGTTTGTTAATATCGAATGTTTTTGAAAAATTTGTTTTTTTAATTAAGTTTGAATGGCAAATCTTAATAAAAAATTTTATGTAATTTTAATTTAAAGTGATCTCTGATCAGTTTGTTGAATTATAATGCATTACCCACAATCACCGAAAAAATGCGATATTTAAAAATATTTTTTAAGGTCTTGAACTGTTTAGTATAATAAGCAGTTATATGCTGATAGTAAAAGATTATAAATTCTCGCCACAATGCTTTTAAAATTATTTATGTTTTGAGATTTGTTGTTTACGAGACTAAAATATGGTAAAACAAATTTCTTTAATAAATGGTAAGGCAAATTCAAAATGGTAAAACAAATTTCTTTAATAAATGGTAAAACAAATTTCGTAAATTTTAACCCAGTCTAATACTAACTAAACTAAAATATGGTAAAACAAATTTCAAATTATTTATGTTTTGAGATTTGTTGTTTACAAAACTAAAATATGGTAAAACAAATTTCTTTAATAAATGGTAAAACAAACTCAAAATGGTAAAAAAAATTTCTTTAATAAATGGTAAAACAAATTTTTTTAATTTTAACCCAGTCAGAATTTTCAGCATGAAAACATAAATTCCAGTAAAAAAATCTTATTAATTAGAACAAATTTCTTTAATAAATGTTGTTAAAATTATTTATGTTTTGAGATTTGTTGTTTACAAAACTAAAATATGGTAAAACAAATTTCTTTAATAAATGGTAAAACAAATTCAAAATGGTGAAACAAATTTCTTTAATAAATGGTAAACAAATTCAAAATGGTAAAACAAATTTCTTTAATAAATGGTAAAACAAATTTCGTAAATTTTAACCCAGTCTAATACTAACTAAACTAAAATATGGTAAAACAAATTTCTTTAATAATTGTTTTTTGTTTGACAAAACTAATTTCTAATAATTTAAAAATATCAAATGCAAAAATGACGTAATTGAATTACCAGAGATATTTTAACGGTTCAGGGTTATTAAAAATTGTAAATTTCTTTTAATTTTTTTCTAACTTGCATGATAAAAAATATTTTTTGTTAAACTAATTATGATTTTCCAAAATAAACAGATTAGGCTAATTTTTTTAAAGTTTAAGTAATAACAGATCATGTCTATAAGTCTAACTACTTTTTTTTCTTTAAAAATTTAAAAATTATTAGAAGTGTGCAAGCATCGTTTGAAATAGGTGAAAAAGTGTTTGAAATATTTTTTTTTGAAAAAATCAATAATAAGAAAATATATTTACAGTTTTTTCTTAGGTGACTTTTTTCATTGACTATTTCTTTAAATTTTTACTCTGCAAAAAATGTTTTAGATAAATGTCCACTTTATAGTTTTTAGAAATATGAGCTTATTTAGAAACTAGGGAATTTAGAAATTAGGGAATATTTTTTTAAAAAGATAAAGAAATACTATATATATTATAAGAAATTTTAAAAAAAAATCAGAAATGTGTAAAAGGTTAACTAATTACAAATAATACGTATGGTTCGTTTTAAAGTCGTATTTAAAAATACACCACATAGATACTTTTTTCCTTTTTTTATAGATCCTTTTTTTAGATCCTTTTTTTAGATCCTTTTTTTATAGATCCTTTTTTTAGAAATTTTTAATACAAAACTATTGAATTAATTTACTTAAAATCATGACATCTAATATAAATGACAAAAAACTGTTGAAATGTTGTAACTTGGAAACTAATAGTTATAATATACTTATTCAGTGTTTATTATATTTACTATTCAATGTACTGTAAAAAAATTCCTGATCAAGTCACGGTGGAAAGTATTGACAGTACAGCATCCATAAAATCTATTTTTACCATAAAGTTTCACACCGTAATTTTTGCAGAAATATTAGCTGCAAAGTCATTGAATCACTGCAATTAAATAAATATAATATTTTTACAGTAATATTTATTTAATTGCAGTGATACAATGATTTTGCAGCTAATATTTCTGTAACAATTATAGTACATCAAATGTTTTGCTCCATAAGTCTTTACGGTAAAAAGTACCGGCACCCTGAATGCCTGTACTTTTTACTGCAATTTTATCTGGAATTTTGTACAGTTTAAAATGGTCTGAATTTCTTATAGTTTTTACAGTTATATTTAATAAAATCAAAATTTTATTGCATCTCAAAATAACTTCTAAAATAGTAAAATAGTATCATAGTAACTAAAATATTTCAGAAATATTGGTCAGCTATTTCTTAAAAAAACCAAAAAAATGTCTTTATACATTTAGAATTGTAATTGTATGTAGAAATTGTTTTAGAAATATCAAGTTTAAAAATTTTTTCAACTTCTGAATATTGTGTGTGCGCGTTTTTACGTTTCATTATGCATAGAATATCCTAATCAATTCGAAATTATACGCATTTAAATAAAACCCCATTCTACTTGAACTAATTCCGTTAGGAAAAACCATTTATTAACATCTGAATGACTATTACGTAAAATTTAAATAAAGATATTAATTTATTATAATATAGAAGTTATATGTGTATATATAAGCTAATTACAAATGAATTTTATAAATACATTCAATATGTTGTATAAATACATTCGTAATACATTTCCTTTTTTATTAAAATTATGAAAACAATTATCTCAATTTTTTGTACATTTTGTAAAAAATTGTATCATAGATACTTTATTTTTAAAGAATCTAAAAGATGATAATTGATTTCTTGAAGTGTCTGAATTTATAAAGCTGATTGATTTTGAATTATTCGTAAAAAATGTCTTATAAGTAAAACGTTAGCTAATTTTTTAAAACTTGCTGAATTTTTTTCATTAATTAGGAGATCCTAATTAGCTTCATGAAAATGCAATTAAGAGCTCTGATGAGGGAGGGACAATTAACTTTAAATGCAGTTGGGAGAGAAAAAATGAAAATTTCTAAGTAAAAAGTTTTTTTCTTCTTTTAATGAGATAAAAAATAAAGTGAGAGATTTTTTTTTGCGAAGAGTAACTGCACTCATTTTTATCTCCACAATGATACAAAATGGTCAAGTTTTTTTAGGCCCATTTATTTAAAAAGGAGAGAAATAGTTTAAAGAAAAAATACTTTTTAAAATTTTATTGGTCAATACTTAGTCCGTTCGTAATTATAAGATGTTAAGAGACTACAAATTGTTAATTTCTGTCAGAAAATGAAATTCTGCGTATACAGTGTGAACGGCACACTGGTTATAATCCCGGAGGGGAGTTAGGGCAAATCAAAGAGATTGAGAATAGCAGAGCAACCCGAGGGCAAAATTGTCATTGTACGCCGCTTGGGGTGCTAGTTCAAATTTGAATCGGAACTTTTATTTATCTCTTATTTTTATGACAAATTTGTGTTTTCTAATGAATATTGTCAAAAAATGCATCTAAATAAGCTCAAGAATAACTCGTAATTTACTAATTTGGCAAGTAAATTGGCGAATGGCGTAAGTAATCGCCAAATCAATAAGCAACGATATAAAAGCTATATCTGGGCTTATATGGAAGTATGTTTAAGTAATGACTATAAGAAAACGTAAGGCCGGGATATCCTGGTCGGTAGGGCGCTGGGCCCATGTCCAAGAGGTCGAGGGTTCGATCCTCGCCGGCTGAAGACTCCCCGTGTAGTAAATGGTGACTTATGCACGTTAAATCTGTCGAGTCACAAAGTCCTCCATGTTCCCATAACAAATCAATACCTCTGGGGGTACTGATCCAGGAGTTTCCTTGTCTTCTGGATTGGTTCAAAATTACAAGGCTACGGAGTTGAACATTAGTAGTCGTAAACCCATGAAATTGGGTCGGCTGTTCAACGACGATTATAAAATAAAATATAAGAAAACGTAAAATTAGGATAAAAAAATTTAAATCAAAGTTAAATCAAAGTACCGGTAAACGCATTGATAGGTAGTTCATAAGTAGTCCAAGGGCTATTAGCAGCGTATGGTGACATTTTCGGCCATGTTACTATATTATTCTGAATGTCGATGTTACGGCCATGTTATGAATTGCCCTGCCTCCCAAGTTTCAACCACCGTACAGAATCACTAAGTATCATGCAATATTGTAGCAATTATATAAGGGGATCACAAAACCGTGATAGTTAATTTTTTTTGTAATTGATTAAGGGATTGGTTAAAACTGAAAGGAACACATTTCATATTGTGATAGCTGAAACAATACTCTGCTGATACCACTATTCTACCAACAAAAAAGAAAAAAAAATCCCTTTATGCGCAATATATTCAATATTGCAGTTATTATGGTTAAAAGTATCTATATTACTGTTCAATCTATAATTGAATCCCTCAAATCTGCACAATATTAAAAATACTACAGATATTTTAAACGATATTGCGGTTAAAAGTAGAAATATCACTGTTTAATTTAGGATCGGATCCTTTTTCATATGGACAATGTTAAAAATATTGTAGCCTTTTAAATCAGATTGTCGTTCAAATTTACTGGCACTGTTATATTAAAATTATTGAAATATCAAGTTAAATTTTATTTTTTCAGCAGATCAGGTTTCTTTAAACTTTATTACATGGTTGTAGGGTATAATTTGAACATCCCCCTGGTTCAACCTTTTACTTTATGAAAGTTTACATCTTATTCATAGGATATTATGGTTTATATAAAATATCAAAAGTATTATTTGAAAGGATTATATGAAAACGGAACAACAACTTGAACGGAGGTCTGGTTCAACCTTTTACTTCATGAAAGGTTACGTCTTGTTCACACGATGTTATGGTTTGTTTAAAATATCGAAAGTAGGATTTTGTTTTATTATATGATAGTAGGGTTCAATTTAAACGGAAATCTGGTTCAATTTTTTACTTTATGAAAGGTTGAATCTTATTCGTATAATATTATGGCTAGTTTAAAATATCGAAAATATGATTTAACTTTCAAGCTAAATAGTAATGTAGAACTAATTTTTCTAAGAATATAATTGTAGTGGGAAAAGTCGCATCGACCAAGTCAACCTTCATCTATGTTAAGGTACCCCACCATAGAATCGAGTTAACATGTCTTATATACTAGTGAATTGGAATTGTATTTTTGTAGTGGTAGACACACTACAGAACTCCCCTCCAGACTTTGATGAACGGATACCAATAGTTGTATCATTGCTGTTTTGTGAGAAATCGGGAGAGCTGTGTTAAGATCACCATGCTTTTGCTGATCGTGAGAGCTGTATTAAGTTCACGGTCGTGGATGCTCCTGTGTTGCTATTAGCAGCCAAGCGTATGTGGGCCAACATTGTGTGAGATCGAGACCGAGTAGCAACAGCGCGAGGAGGTGGATAATTTCGCAGTTACAAGTAGCAAATCAACCGCGCAATGTGGACAAATCATCGAGGTTGTCGTATTCAAATGGGCGTTACTCTCAAGGTAGGCGTGTTCACATCACGTCCGGGTCACCAATGTGGGGAGAGTCACATCGACCCTGTCAACCTCCATCTATGTCATAGAATCGAGTTAACATGTCTTATATACTAGTGAATTGGAATTTTATTTTTGTAGTGGTAGATACTCTACAATAATTCATGAAGGAAATATGAAGAAAGGAATTTTTTGGAATAGGATTTAAAAAATAATATCTTCGTTAGTTTGACTGAAAATAATTTAAACAACAGGTCTGAAAAATGTATGTACAAAAGTCAATGTATTTTTGTATATTTAGTTTCGTAAGCAAATTTTCTTTTTTACAACTTTCAGGAGGTGCGGGCACCATCCGCGGGGGCAAAATGAAAAAGGAGTTGTGTACGGCGTGTCAACAGCCCATCATTGACCGCTACATCATGCGAGTGATGGACAATTACTGGCACGAAGGATGTCTAACATGTTCTGTCTGCCATATTCATCTATCTCACACATGCTACTCCAGAGACAGAAAGCTTTACTGCAAGGCAGACTACGACAAGTAAGTACTTGAATGTTTGCTACAACACCACTTATTTTAGAAAATGATACTCTTGGCCACCGCAGCATTCTTTATTTTATTTCTAAAAGCTGTGAGTGGCATCAGTTTGGCTTGTTTATAATTTTCATGGAACGTTTGTGTTTTGTGCTTGTCGTTCGTTCTGACTTTTTTTTATTTATAATAAATGTTTTGTCCTAGTTAATTCTTCGTATTTTATTTAATAATTTCAAACTTGATCTTTAATATTTATAAACCCTGCAAGCTGCTGGATAAGTTTTTTGAACCATTTGTAACACTTATCTGTAACAAGTCTGGAATATTAATTTTGTTTTATTATATTGTAGTTCATTAGAGTTTTGGCATCTGGAATATTGTTCGCAATATACAGTTTATTTCCATAAACATTTTAAATTTGTGCTTTGGCATCCTGGATATTGTTTGGAATATATTAAATTACATTTATTTTTTAAAGAATTTTCAAAATTGAGCTTCTATTGTCTGGGGTATTATTTGTAATATACTAAATTATAGTTTATTTTTAAAGAATTTTTAAAGTTGGGCTTTGGCACATAATGGATAATGTATGAATTGAATTGAACTGTTGTTTATTTTTAAAGACTAATAGGAATCCTTGGTATTGTTTGCATTTTAGTAAATTATATTTTATATTTAAATTACTTTAAGACTTTCGTTTTGGATGTTGCTCTAAATTGTAGTTTATCTTTAAAGAATTTTCGGAGCTACCTTTGGTGTCTTTATCGTTTGTACTAAATAGTATTTATTTTTAAGATAAATTTAGTTTAGAGTTTAAGAATCTTGGATATTGCTGGTATTTTACATTAATATATATAAAATATAAGAAGTCTAAAAATAAGAAAAGTAGAGTTCCATATTATTACATCTTTATACATTACATAAACTTTGAGTTTTAAACTTATTATTTACCTTAAATTGATACAAGTTGGTATTGGTTAAGCATGATGTAATTGAAGTTAATGAAATTGATAAAAACAACTTAATTGATATAAGCTTTCTCAATTGTAATAAAATAAATTTTCAGAGATATTTATGTGGTAAAAATAGAAAATAATAATTTTTTTAAAATTGTCTCTCTGTAATATTTAAAAATTCATTGAAATAAATTTTTCGCCGTAATTTTTTTAATTCATTTTTTTTAAATATTATTAGATTTATTTTATTTTCAATATTTTATTTTAAAATAAATGATGACTACAATTTTATACAGCAATTTTATAAATGCATATTTGAAAAAAATATTTTTGTACAATAATTTGAGGATTAGAGAAATTACTGTATTGAATAAACTAACACATTTGTTTAGAAAATAATATTAAAACTATTATTTTTACCAAATTAGTTTTAAAATATTTACAATCTTTATTTTAAAACTCAACTTATTGCTGAAAATGGTATCCAGAAAAAATACAACCTCAATTTATATTAAACCAAAAGCAAAGAAGACCTCAAAACAGTTGAAATAAATCAACTTAAATGATAATTTACACAAAATACTTTTAAATAAGACTGCTTTGCATAAAGTAGTTACAAATAGTCTAAAATGTATTGGTACTGAATTAGAAACATAATCTAAAATTATTCATTGAATTAAGAAATGAACTGATTTAATTGAAGATGTAATTTATAATCTTTCAATGCATTAAAAATTATTGAATTAATTGAAGAAAATATTGTATAATTAAATCACTTAAAAATATCTCCCAAAATAAGATTAGCTAGCATATTAATTCACACTAATTCAATAAAGATGAAGTTAGCATTTTTCAGATATTAAAGAATGTAGTAATTTCATTTAGAGTAATTTATTAGATGAATTTCAGAATGTTTCGTGATATATCATAATTTGATTATGACTATAATTTGATTATGGCTTAGATATGAAGGCAACTAATAAATTCTACTCTAGCATTTTTTTTTTTAAAAATGAGCTAATGAGTTTATTTTAAGTTGAACTTAATAACCGTGATGCATGCTTAAAGATATCATTTTCTTGAATAGTTGAATATAAAGTTTTAGAGCTTGAAATTTAGAAATCAAAATTAAAAGAAAATTTTTATTTTGTCTGTTATGCGATATATTTTGTTGATGATAACCTTATTTTAATTAAATTAAGGTAAAAACCAATAAGATTTGTTGTTGACGATCATTAAAATATTTTCATAGTTAAAAGTATAATTTGAAAACATTATTTTACAAAATTCAGCAAAGTTACAATGCAATGCTGTTCTGCTTGCTTAATAAACATGGTTCATTTTAGATATTGGAAGCGCCTTGGTATATTATCATCATTATTGTAATAATAATAATAATTGTAATAGATATCGAAACGAAACAGAACCATGTTACTACAGGACTAAATCCTTATTATTTGTTAGGGTATGGATTCTTAAAAAACGTATAACAAGCTAGGATAAAGATATTTTTATAACTGAAATGACCTATAAATAAGGATAGCTTTAAAAAAATGAATATTAGATAGTTGTCACAGTGAAACAAAATTATTTACAAAGTCTCCATGAATTTAACAACAGCAGGCTTATATTACAACTGTAGATGATTTTTTCGAGCGATAGGGACTTCTTTGAATAAAATTAAAAGCTAAAAAGTAGTTAAAAACCAGCACTAAAGTTAAAACAATATCCATGTACATTCTCTAATTAATCTATCTTTATTTATTTTATCTCTTTTTAATCTGTCTTGACTTTAATCGTATATAAACTTTTGCTAAGTAAAACATGTTCATAATCTGTTCAAAAATTTTTCATTTATAAACATAAATGCAAATTATGTGATCGCTACTAACTTTTGATATTTGTGATTAATAAATTATTAATTTTTTCATAAAACAAAGTTTTCATTAAAATAAAATAATACTTTTTTTTTAGATTTTTCTTAGTGCAAAAAAAAAAAATTGTTTTTGCCGTTTTTGAACTGTAAATATGTACAATTTGTTAGTTCTCGTTTCTCTGTATTTTGTTTTAATCTGAGTTTTGTAAATCATTAAAACGTTTTAACGCTATTGTATAAAGTAAATTTTTTTAAACGTTTAAAAAATTTAAATACAAAATTGCATTCAAAAAATAAATTTCTAAATCGTTTAATAATTTATTTAAGATCAACTAATAACATAAAAATTATTATAAAAATGTTTCTTTTCACTAAATAATGAAATAAAACTTTGAAATTATCCCTGTTTTGAATTTGAAAGACAATGACATAGAAGAAATCCTAAAACATGAAAATATTTACCGAATTTTTCAACCTTGCAAACACAATCTTAATTATTTAGAACACTTCTGGAACAATTTTACCTTGATTTTCGTTATTATACGTCTAATATACACACTTCAGATATCATTTTAAATAATATCATATTGCATTTTATTAATATTTTCTTGCATTATATTTCATTTACAATATATTTTATTTTCGTTATTTATATTCGAGCTTTATTTGTGAGTTCTCTAGATGCCTCAATTGTTACAATCACATAGTTTATTTTATCAATGTAACAGTTACAATCACGCAGTTTGTTTTATCGATGTAATAGGTGTGTAATTATATAGATACCTAAATAATGATGTAAATATATTTTTCTCTATCCTATTATAAAGACATCACTATCTCCAAATAACAAAGGGCAACAATAGACGAAGCCTACTAAATTTCCGATCACTTTAACCATATCTTCCCGATCATTTCTCTTCCCTTACCCTATAGCCCATCTATCTTTTGATTCTTTGGCGCACCCCCTTAAATAAAAGGGTGGTGTAACGAACGATCTGGCCGATCGTTTTACACCAAATACCCTATGCTAGCAGTCAAAGGATCTTACTAATTGTTGAACCTGGCTGCGTTATTTAAAAGGCAGCTAATGCGATCAATCGGGGAAGAGGGGTAGAAAGGATGGACGGAGAAGAAAGATGAATGCCCGTTTAGCAATGTCAATTCTCCCCTCTCATGAGAGGGGGGCATGAGCATACAAGTGGATGAGGATCATAGGAGGCAAGGGGAAAGGGATACAAAAGAGGGTGGATGGAATGTTGAATGGTTTCGGACACGGAACGTTAGGGGGTTTGTCGTTTCTCTCTTTTCATGTGCTAATGTTGGGATGGAGTCATTGTTTAGAACATAGTTGCGCCATCGTTTTTTTGTTGTTGTTTTTTTTATATTTTTATGCCTTTTTGTTTCAGCAGGTTCTTCAAGTTGTTTTATGGTGGAAAAAAAAAAGGAAAAAGAAAAGCACATATTTTTATAATTTGCGCATGATTATAGTTGAGTATTATATTCATATTTATATTCTAGTTGTTCCATTAGATGAGTGTTATATAAATAACATTAATTTTCATTTCACTAGAAAATATTGTCATTTTATGCAACTTAAACACAATAATGTTTTTTTTTTTTTTTTTTTCTTTTATTTATTTATTTTTTTTTTTTTTTTAGAAATGCTGGAAAATATAATTATTCTATTTTTAAGTGAATTTTGTTTTAATTTCTGGGATTTGAATATATTTGAGATATCTTTACTACATTAACAAGATGAATTTTAAAGCACAAAGAAAACGTAAACATTTTATTTTTCGGATCATTATTCACAAAAAAAAAAAAAAAAGGAGCTTTTATCAATCTGAAACTAGTATTCATCACTTTAAAATTTTACTTTGACTAAGAAGCAATCTCATTGTTTTTTAATTTATGGATATTAGTATCATTGTGCCTCGTACAATAGAAAAGGATATTAAAAAAATTTATTAAAATTTTAAAACAATATTTCATGGATTTAAAAAAAAATCAAACTTTACAAAGTATATACATTTCTGGAATCCACCGAAAAACATATTTTTCTATTATTACCATTAAATAATTTTGAAGAATAAATAAGTATTCAACATTTATATCCGCTGATAACATGTTCTTATCATCTCCTTCAAGATCTCCCCTCAAAATGCTCCTCAAGTAATTTAAATGTTGACTAATTAGGTTTAAGAAAACTTAGGATTTCATAAAAAGTTAAAATACTAAATGTGTTTACTATATTTTTGCTGTTAGGTCAAACTGAATTGGATATAAGGTCACTATAATAAATATTTCTTTTGAAATTCTTCAATTGAAGATCTTTGGAGTAAAAAGTGATATCCCACATCTTATAATAATATCTATCAATAGTTTCCTTTTAATATTTAACAATACTTTATAAGATCAAAATCATATCTTCACAATGACTTGCTTCAATCGAATTACAGAGAATAAAGAAAGCAAAAAAAATTTTTCTTAATAAAATGATTTTTATTTATTTTAAAATTTTTCCCTTAAATAACTGCAAAAGGTGCTCTTAAGGATACAGTTTTTTAAAGAAAAGCGCATAATAACAATATAATAACTACTGTAATTGTAATAATTGTATAAAATTTCTTCAAAAATCATTATAATTTTTATTATTCATTTTTAGAAACAGTTTTAAAACTGTTTACTAAGCTTAAAGTTAAAAGTATTTTTGAAATAAATTTATCATTAATATAAGTAATCCTTTTTATTTTTCCAAAAACAATTCATTTTTTGCTTCATTTTATATTTCTAAAAAATATAGTGCAGTAACATTTTTATCTATTTGAAAAATACAAAACTCTTATCATAAGTTTTTTTTTAAAAAATGCTTTAAAATGAATCATATGTATGACTAAAGGATATATTGTGAACTAATAGTGATTATGATCACTTTTAGGAACTTTATCAAAAATGCAACATAGGCTTACTGAAACATAAATTGACATTCTAACTAAACTAAAAACAACATTAATTTTACCACTTAAATTGGAAAGCACGTGCATTGAAAATCTGAAAACATTTGCGTAACTCCTAACATGCATATTTTTTATTTCCTTTCGGTAAAAATTTATGAACTGGAGCCAACGTAATTATGAGCCACATTTTTAAATTATTCAGAAAAATTACTTTTAAAATCAATTTATTTAAGAAAAACTATGTAGGCAATAAAGTTTATATGTATTGTGCTATTATCCAGTGGAAATTCTAGAAAATTGTTCAATACATCATTAAAAATAACACCAAAAATTATTATTACGTAAACATGTCACCTTAGGAAAAAATATGGATGATCACTATTTTGCCCTAAGACTTTCAATTATTTATAAGCATCCTTTTTTTTAAGCTTTATCAATTGTTACATCTATTAATCGTTTTTAAATTGTAATTTCTTTTTAAATTTAAGACCATACGGAAATAATTTTTAAAATGAACATAAAAAATTTATTAACAAGTTAACAAATTTGTATTTAAAAAATATTTTAGTTAACACAAATAACACTTTTTCTTAGACTTAACTTTGAATTTTGTTAGTTTTTTTTTTTACCTTTCGCTTTCAAAAGTTAAAATAAAAACTATCAAACTTTTAAAGAACGGTAAAAAAAACTATTCAAATTATAAGAAAAAATACTAAAAAAAACTATTCAAACCTTTTTTATAAAAAAAAAGGTAAAAAAACTATTCAAATTGAAAACAGAAACTTTCAAACTTTTCTTTAAAAAAAAAGGTAAAAAGAAAATATTTAATTTATAAAAAAATGTAAAAAAGATTTTTTTCAAACTTTAAAAAAAAATATAAAAATTATTCAAATTATAAAAAAGGTTAAAAAAAAGTATTCAAGCGTTTACCTTTTTTGAAAGAAAGCAAAGTGTTTTTCAAACAAACAGTTTTAGAAATTTTCCAAACGATTTCTGGCTTTTTTAATAATATACAAACTACAGTTCAAAAACGAAGACTTCAACATTAATGAGTTAATCATTCTTTTTCACAAAAAATATTATACTAGTTCACAAATAAAAAAATATTGTTTTTCCAGTTTTCCCTTGTACTTCATAATCGATAAATGTCATATCGACAGACGATAAAGCACCGATCCATTTCCAGAATTTTCCTTAAGGATGGCAGCCTTACGGGCTTCTTTACAAGATTGATGGTTTTCTTCTTAAGATCCCCCCCCCCATTCCATTTTCCAGATCCTTTGACACATCAGGAATGCTACATCAGATTGAGTAACATCGGGCGTTCAGATCATAAGATAAAAGATATTGCTGCTGGAAATCTAAATAAAACTTATGTATCGATCTCTAAAAGATATCTAAAAGATATCCAAAAGTGCACGAACTCCCGCTCACGACATTATATTTAGATTATGAGACTCAAGGCGAAAAAAAAAATAATTCTTCAAGGCGAAGGCGATACTTTACATTTTCAAAAAGTCAGATATCATTTGAAGATGATTAAAAATCACTGCGCCAAGGAATAAAAAAAAAAAATTCGAAATTTTTTCTTCGATGTTTATTTTGAGAAAATAGAATATTCGATGGAGATGGAAGTTATCATTCTGGAACTTTTCTCTTACTATTTTAATTGAAAACGTGTGTTTTTATATAGAAATATGAAATGTATTTTTTTTTTCTTCTGCCAAAGTGAGATATTTTCATTGAAATGTTTATTCTAAAGTGTATAAATTCCATATTTTTCATAAAATGTTTTGAAATGTTTACCCATATTTATTAATATTTCTTGGGACATATTGGGGTCTCTTATTGACAGAAATATTAAAAGATGATTTTTCTAGTGAAGTATTTTTCAAATGAATATTTTCTCTCATGAATATAGCCTTTAGCCGAGATGCATTTTATTTCTGACAGAAATTTCGAATAAAGTTTTAATAATAGTACGAGAGCAATGTTTTTTTGGTAAATGTGCAGAATATTGAAGCAAAATCAGTTTTAAACTTGATGTAACATATATTGTCAAAGGGATAAAAAAGAATGTTTTCTCTTGTCACTTTCAGATAACTGCGAATATATTTCCTTTAAATATTGAAGAACTGAAAATTTTCATTTTTATTTTTAAAACTTTATATTCCCAAGACTCTTTTAACATTAAAATCTCTCTGTATATTTCTGTTATAGGACACCATAAACTCTGGTATTTCTCTATCTATTGACAACACAATACTTATTATTCTGTTTGTTAGGTTATCGTAAGTAATAATTTAAGTAGTGTTGAATAGTTAGTTATGCGTTAAGTATTTATTTAGAATAATTCTTAATTTTTTAAGAAATAAAAACCAAGCTACGAAGTTAATATTTAAATTTATTTTTGATTCTTTATGAAATGGCCATAGAAGTTTTAAACATAAACAGTGCTATGGGACACATACTGTCATACCAATTATTGGTGACAGGGGCTATTGGAATTAGCTTTTTCGAGCGATAGCATATTATTAGATGCTCAAGTTAGGGCTCAAGTGGTGTTTGAAGTAGTAGTAAATAAAGAAGTAGTATTAGTGGACGTAATAGAGCATTTGGATGAGTATTTTTTACTTACCATATTTCACAACAGAAATGGAAATCATTTTTCTATTATTCTATTTTCTATTGCTGCCTATTAGGCTGATATGTCCAGAACTCGTAATGTCGGTGATTTGTGAGATTGAATGGCTGCCGGACAGATTTTAAATCATTGCCATAATTCAATATATAAAGAACTTAAATAGTTAAAATTGAAATGAAAGCACTTCCGCGGGGGAAAAGCTGTAGTAGAAACTTGACGGTGAAAAAATTTGATTTGTATAATATTTGAAGCAAGGTGTTGGAGTTGCAGGAGGGGTAGAAAAACTAGAATATTTAAGTACAGTTGTGCTGTGCATTCGATTTGGTTAACATTAAAGTTGATATATTGTACGAAATAATTTTGAAAAGTGACCGAGGTGGTCCCCAGAAGCAGTTAGCATATACTTAATGAATTAGTAACTCTTCTAACAGTAATAAATTTTATATTTTCTCAATAATTCTAAAAAAATTAGAATCGGGTACTTTTACATTTTTCAAACCATTCTGGCTGCAATTATATATAAAAAAAAAACTTAGCTGCTTCTTTAATAATTGTATAATAGTTTTAGCTATTAAATAAATTTAATTAATAATCGTAGGTCTGACACAGTCTCAGATAGCAGGCAACAATACGGCAAGCGTTGAATTTTCTTTTTTATTTGGTTGGCATAGAAAGGTTGGGGCAAATAATTTTTCATACTTAGTAGAAATATTAGTGTGTAAAGCTGTAAACTCAATTTTTTCATTTTTTTTCATTCTGTCTTTATCCAGGTTCTCAAATTTCTGAAGCACATTTTGTTTGCGTTAAAAACTTAATGGTCAGACACCTAAAGTGTTAAAAATAGTATATCAAAGCCTGCCCAAACAAACCTTGTTTCAGTGATGGTCATAAAATCTAAAATAAATCTTGAGAAGGTGAAGTTATCCTCTGTTTGAGAACGCTTTCCATTCTTGATTTTCAAAACTTTGCTTTTCAGAAGGTTTTTCTAGCCTTGTTTTGTAAAGGCAGATTCAGTCTCAATATAAAAGGATTGTCTGTACAAATTTCAAGTGAACCTCATAGCTCGTAATTCTGCATAGTTAAATTTAACATTGTTTCGAGCTTGCATGGTTTACTTTCTAATTATTTAATAACCTTGTTGGGATTTGTGATAAAGGCTGTAATAAACGTTAAAGGCTTAAAATAAACGTTACACTGAAATATAGTTGAACATTTATGCTATTATATTGTATTTGACCTTAAGCGTTAAATGAAGTCTTAAATTTAAAATTCAAAAATAAGGTCAAGCAGCTTAAATTCTGAAAAAAGAGCAATAGCAGTAATAAATTGTGAAAAATCAAATGCATCTTCTGCTAAATTGTAATTAATTAAGAAAATATTATCTTGCTTCTATTAACTTATTCTTACTATGGCAAGTATTTGTAAATAAAGAATTTTTTCATTAATATTTATAATTAATTCATCATCATCAGAAAACATTTTAGTATTTTTGTTTGTTTTTTAATCCATTCAGTCATAATGAAACTAAAATTGTCTTTGTGGCAGTATTCTTATGCAAGTATTTTAGTTCGTGTCACATGATTCTTGGGATATCAAATATTGTTTAAACAGTTCATTTCATTGCTTTAGTCATGAGAATTACTAATATTTACTTTATATACTTTACATTATAATACTTTACGAATGTCCATGAATTTTCAAGACGCTAAATTTTTCTCCGTTGGAATTGTAAATTTTTACATTCATTCTCACGACATATAATTCCGTATTGAAAGCTTCTTTTCCTAGCAGGATTTTTCGATGACAAATGTGGAATGTGAACTTTAAATCATTTAATATGGGACACTTTTAAAGGAGATGGTGCGTAATTTGACCCCATTTAATATACCATATACTAGTTCTAAAATTTTTTTAGCTTGTTTTCATATTTTTGAAAATAGCTGGTGAGTAATTTGACAACTTCTCATTTGTCCAGCATATACTTTTTCAAGCATGTTTAGATCATTTTCCTTTGTTTTTCAAAACAGTTTATGATTTGCCAATTTAATTTCCTCCCACAAATGCAGAAATACCCACTTTTTTCTCATATGTATAGATACCTTTTATTAAAAATTTTTAATATAACTTTTGTAGAAATAATTAAATCACTTAAAAGGACACGTTTATGGTTCATCTATAATTTGATCGATTCATTTCTGGCAAAAAAAGTTTGATTCACAGGCAAGAAATCATCCTAGTTATAAAAAAATTTTTAAAGCTTTTTTTTTTTTACATGAATATTTAAAACTTTAGACAGTATGCTTGCAGGAAATCAATCATTCGTTTTATATAAGTTCTTAGACATTGGAACAAACAGCCCTGACACTTTTCTCTGAATTTTGATTATAGCACTTTTTAATAAATATAACCTCTTAAATGATAGGTTTACTCATAGATATAAATCTGCTAAGTACCATAGGTGATCATTTACCACACACCCTATAGATTTCAGCGTTTAATGCTAATTTTACACCTCAACCTACGCTTGCTAGTTATTAGTGGTCAAATATATGCAGTGCAGAGCGCGTGCATCCTACAAGACATGGAGATTTTTATCAGTTTTTTTCCTAGCCTTCCTCGCGTGGAGCCGATTCGAATTAATTTAACTGGGTAGATTACGTTCTGGACCACGTGCTATGGATAGCAATAATCTGCCCAGACACGTGGTGGGGAGGACAATCCGACTCGCACAAGGTGGAAACTTTTTAAGCCCTTTCTTTGTTCCGGCCGCCCTTTGTTCCTGTCCGCAGCAAGATGGTGGGGCGTCGCCACGTGCTTCCAAGATTCGATAGGGGGGGGGGGGTGAGCTTGGAGCACCCCTGTTGGGATAAAGGGGGTCTCCGATTTCTCGGTTTTATTCTCATTCAAATATGATTCTTCCGCTGCGCCCCCTGTTGGAATAATTTTTTAAAGCCCCACTAGGGGAGGGCAAAGCCAATGTCTAGATGTAAACACGTGCTTGCCTTTTCGCGCTTAAAACTGTGTCCGTGAAAGGCATTGAAAAAACTTTTTTAGGCGATAGAAAATTTATTTCCATCCTTAATCCGCGTTTTATTCCCCTCTAGAGGTGAAAAGTAGAGGCACTTTCGAACAAAAATAGACTTAATCGTTAGTAATAAGTTCAAACAGTCATAGGTTAGAGTTTATAGCCATATTTTCAGGACTTCTATTATGTATTTTGATAACTTTATTCCGTTTCGAAGTCATTTTAAACCAACTTCATAAGGAGATATGGTTTATTATTGTTAATATTAGGGAAGGGAGTTAATAAATCGAAACATAATTTAAAGTGAAATATAAAGCCTCAACGGATTTTAATCCAAAAGGCAATGATAGAATTATAAAGAAAAAGTATTTTGATGGATTAGTTGCCGAATATAAAATATTTATTTTGTTCATATTTATAAACAAAGTGCAAGGTATTTTACCTTGTCATTTCCCATTCATATACGTATTAATTCGCAATTATGCACCAAATCAGCAAAGGAACTTTGATTCCTTGAGTGTTCGGTTAATAAAAAGATAAATGAAAAGGATTCAAGCATGAGGCAATAAGATATAAAATGATAATTTAAAAAAAAAAAAAAAAAAAAAAAAAAATAAAGCTGCAGAAGGAGAATTTTTTTGCATAGCAAAGCAATGGTATTTCTATATTTTTGAACTAATCTACCTTAAAATTCTCCACCAATCTTTATTATTTTGTATAGCGTTGAACAGCTGATCCGATTCTGAGTTAACTATTACTCATGTTCGAATACAAAGTCTTGTAATTTTGAATCCAACCTATAAGACGAAGGAACTCCTGGATCAAGCATTGGGAGAAACTGGCCTTCGAGGAGGATTTTTCGATGAAACTAACCCACATTTGCGTTACATGGTGATCAAAATCACGGAAACTTCCCTCGGTTTGCCTGATTGCAAGGGGATGCTGACCCATGATCCATTTACCACTAAGGATATTTTACTCCAGCACTGTGGTCAGTGCGAGCTGAGGGAGGAATTCGTATAGATCAGCCTTAGCTGGGATTTAAACCTGGTTCACGTGACGTCACGTAACGAAGGCAAACGTTTTATTCTTTGAATCCCCGATTCTCAAACATTCTTAACTATAAATAAATGTTTTTTTACGAAATTTGATTAATCATCTACTGAAGTAAGGCTTACACCAAGAAAAGTACGGAATTAATGACAGGACCATTTTGATCTTTTATTATAAGTTTCAGTTACAAATAGTTTACTATTTCATAACATAAGAGATTATGCGAACAGATGCTATCGATTATGGTTCAAATTACATTAACTTAATATTGAAATAATAGGTATGCAGAAAATATATTGCAACAAATGAAATGGTAGAAAAAGTCAATTTTGATTGTGTCATCTTGAAAAAAATAAAGATAATCATGTTATCCATCAACTATCGAGTACATTACATGATTACATGACTTAATCTCTCTTTCGATCTGAATTTATTAATTCATCAATTATCCATTCATTTCTACAACTACCCATTTATATTCTATGCTATATTCTATCGTCCCATCGTCCATTTTACTTACAATTCTCCCCCCCCCCCCCTCAGTCCTTCATGTCTCTATTTCTTCTTCTAAACATTTTTTTTCTTCCAAATTTTCTTCAATTTCTTTTCTGTTCTTTAATTTCAACACTAATTGGCTTCGTCCTTCAATCATGCATTTATTATTCCTTCATTTTTTTTTCTAATTAAATTTTTTTACCATATTTATAATTTATTAATAAACTATTAATAATTTTTAATATTATGAATAATTATTAATAACTTATCAATAATAATTTTCAATGTATTTTAAAAATTTGCGACTTCAATTTTCTTAAAAATATGTTATTAATATCTATCTTGCATTATTCCATATTTTAACTTTTTCAGTTCGTAATATAATGCATGACAAAATAACTTAATTAAATTTTGAGTTTGCTTATTAATGAGTTTTTCCATCTTTTCATAAGCATAATCTTAACAATAGTTTGTAATAATAAACTTAACAATACTTAAAAAAAGTTTATATTCTGAAGAACTCTCCGTGCGATTTAAAAATATGATATTAGAGACTATCTTGCATTATTAAATGTTTAAACTTTTACAGTATGTAGTATCATGCATTACAAAATAACTTCAAATTAAATTTCCAGTTAGTTTTATTTCTTTTCATGAGCATATTTTTAACAGTAGTGTACATACTCGTACAAGTTTTTGTACTTAAGAACTCTAACCATCAAAACATCAAAATCAGTTTTAAGTCGAAATTTTTGCTATTATTTTATTATTATTTTTTTTAAGTAATAGGCTAGATCTATATTTTAACGCCTATAATCTAACGTAAAAATATATATCAACGCCTTTAGGCTTGGTTTTAATTGGCTTTTGATTGCTGTGTGCATAGCTTTGTAATAAATTATGTAATTAATGTAATTGTATGGTATGTAATAGAATAGGTTACTTATAAATTAACGAAAAAAATCATAATGGTCTTTTTATGCATTGATTTATAAATGGTACATTATATTTTACATTACATTATATAAAATTCATTATATTTTATTAATAGGTAATATTGTTTACTATTATTTGGTAAATTCCAGCAACACAGAAAATATAATTTCTTTTTCAAATTTAAAAAAAAAAAAAAATGACATATTTTAAAATCAATAATTATAGCTTTTTAAATTATCTTATAGCTTTATGAATTATTATTATATGTGTAATTTTCTATGAATTATGTATGACTATGTAGAATATGTATAAATTTGTAGTATAAATATGTAATGTAAGTGAGGTGCATTATTTAAGAATTTAGCAAATAAGTAAACAAGTGTCATCATATAAAACTTCATCGATTTTTTATTTACGTGCAATAAAACAGGAAAATAGTACTATTTCATTTTAGACTTAAAATTTGTTTTTGAATTTCTTTCGTTCTGGCTAATTTACAAAGTAATAATTGATATTAAGGGAATTTCCTATACTTTACTGCCTTTCATTTAAAGCATTATTTTAAACTTTTTTTTTACAAATTCTAACAAATCAAATCTTAAAAATATTTAATCTTACGAAATATGGTTAAAACTCAAAAATATAAACGTTAGGTGTCAACCAGTATTTTCTAAATCCAATGCCTGTTACAGGTTAAAAACTAGTAAATATTAAATAGTAAAAAGTAAGCCTGTAATAGGTAAGTAGGTCAAAAACAGTAAATATTAACTAGCATATTTTAAAACAAAACAATTAAATGTTAACCAGTTTGTTGTAAGGTAAACAGTTTCAAATAGCTTATTAATTGATAAGACGAAAAAAAAACCCAGTAATACATCCATTATTAGTTGACCCATTCTAGTATGGAAGTTTCAAATATTAACTAGTTTGCTGTGAAAAAGGTTTAAAAGGTTTAAGGTAAATTAAAAGGTTTTTTTTTAAAAAAAAAAAGAAGAAAAAATAATAATACACCTAATCTTATTTTGATCCATTCCAGAATGGAAAAATTCAGATTCAAAATCAAAAAAGTAAATGTTAACCAGTTGACTGAAAAATCAACAATAAAAAATATTTTTTTATTGCTTTTTGTTTGTTTTAAAAAATTAAAAAAAAACAATAATACACTTATCCTTATTTGGCCCATTCTAGAATGGACGAGTTTCAAAAGATCAGGGGATTTCTATCACAAAGAATTACGTACACGCAGGTGTTCGAATCAGAGACAGGTGTTTGAATAAATCTGATAACATAAAAAAAGAAAGGTAAATGACGGTATAGGGTTCAATTTTTTAATGAAAAGAAAAGCATTCTTAGCTTTTTTTTAAAAAATATTAATTTGAGTTTCAAATAGAGAATTTTGATTTGTGATTTTAAGTGTGAGGGAAATAAAAAATGTATATATTTAGAAAATAGTTCAGTGTTAAATTTGATAAGTTTTTTTTAAAACTGTAATACACTTATCTTTATTTTTTCGGAAAAATAAATTCAAATCTTCAGATTTTTATCCTTTACATTTACATTTACTTATATGTATTAAAATATTGTAGTAGTCGCGGATGTAATATAAAGCATTATAAACGTTTTGATAGTTCTTTTTTTTTTCCTAATTTTATTTGAAATAACTATTTATCCATTTTTATTGGAAAGTTAATTTATCTGTCTCGAGATCTTTATTGAATAAGCTCGTGCTTGAGATGGTGTCGAAAGTATCAAAACAATATGAAAAATATTAGATGTTATCGGTTTTAAATCTTAACATTTATTGAATTTTAACTTTGTTTGTAAGCGATAAAAACCATTCCAGTTTAAACAGTTATTGTTCTATATCGTTAACGAGTCAAATTACATTTCGTTTATTTCTTCTTATTGTATCTCACACTCACTATTTCTTTTCATTTTCTTTCAAGTGTAGGTGATTATTTTTCAAATTCATAGAATCGTTCATTTAGTTGCGGTTAACATATTAGCAAAATATTTTTCTATAAAATTATAGTAATTTTACATTTTATTAACAAAACAATCTTTATGTATTTTTAAAAAAATACTGTTTTGTTTCTACCATTTATTTATATAAAATAACTTATTAAAATATCTTACAATGTAATATTTATATAAATTAGGACTAATTGTGAACTTATTTTCCTTTTCTAAATACTACATTAAAAACAGATCCCACACATTTTTTAACATGTATTTGCAACCTTTGGAGATTCCACTTAAAAAAATTATTCATAGCTTATTCGAAAGTTCTTAAACTTCTTTCATATAAATACCTTTAAGCAAGACAGGGTAAAAATAAAGACACCATATTATTTTGAGATTAAGAATTAAAGAGTCATTATCGTAGAAAAAAAAATGATCCAGGTTTTATTTAAAAAGCAATTTTCCCTCATGATATCGCCTTTATGATGAGGACATTTAAGATGTGTGAAAACACAACTTCTGTTCATTATACTTTCAAAAAAGAAAAAATACAGAAAAGCAGTTAATGTACTCTTAGAGTCTCCTCAAATGGTGAATATAATTTATGCAAATAAAAAAAATCACATTTAAAATAAAAACTTAAAATTGAGATTCGTGAAATATCTTAAGTTAGATTTGTTAAATTTATGACAAATTTAGATTAATAGTGTGAAATGATGTCTATACCTAAAAATTAAGTAATGATATTAATCAAAGAATTTTTTTGACATCTATTCATTAAGCTTCGTATCGTGGAATATCCTTTTAAATATTTGAATTGTTTTTGAATTTAAAGAAACCATCGTTAAATTTTTAAGTTGAAGAGCTTAGAGCATATAAGAAATGATACGATGATTTAATATAAATGATACAATAAAAACTTAAAATTGAAATTAGTTAAATTATCTTAAATTAGATTTGTTAAATTTAAGATAATTTTAGCTAAGTAGCGAGAAATAATGTTTATATTAAAAACTTAAGTATTGATATCAATCGAAAAGTTTTTCATATATTTTATTACCAAGCTTCATATTTTAGAATATTCTTTTAAAAACTCAAATAGTTTTAAAAAATATTGTTAAAGTTTTAGTCGAAAAGCTTAAGGCGAATAAAAAATGAAAATATTTAAAGGCGCTTTTTTGGGGGGGAAAGACGTCAAAAGTGTCATTTTTACAGAAACTGTTACTCAGTTATTTTGCTCATGGACAGAAAATTTATACTTAAACAGCAGTAAAATACTTAGAAACATCTTGTTAGAAACACAGAAATCGCAATTTTTTTTCATGCACAAAAAAGGAAAAGAACTCTTTGCTAAATTATTTGAAAATGTTTTTTAGCATATTACCCCATGCACTTCAATTAAAGGAGGTTGAGTCGTGATGGCTCAGGGGATAGGGCGTTCCCCTTCAAATGAGGTGAACCTTGTTCGAATCCTGCGATGGCTGGTCGATACGAATCCGCATCCAGCTTGCACCGACCACAGTGCTTACATGAAATATCCTCAGTGGTAGACGGATCATGGATTGCAGCGTCCCTTCGCCGTCAGGCTAACCGTGGGAGGTTCTCGTGGTCTTCCTCTCGATGTAACGAAAATGCGAGTTAGTTCCATCAAAAAGTCCTCCACGAAGGAAAATTTCTCCCAATATTTGATCCAGGAGTTCCCTTGTCTTCTGTATTGGGTTCAAAATTACAAGGCTACGGAGTTCAACATTAGTAGTCGAAAACTTGAAAATTGGATCTGCTGTTCAACGACGGTTATAAAATAAAAGGAGGTCAAAGTTTAATTATAAGAATCTAATAAACCAAACTTTCTGCCCATATACCTAAAACAATAGCGTTTCTTGAATAAATAGAATCTTCTTCAATTATTCACTTTATATATATATATATATATATATATATATATATATATATATATATATATATATATATATATATATATATATATATATATCGAAATTGTATCTGCCTTTACAAAACATGGTTAAAACTTTCTGAAATTGAGGATGAAGCAAATCTTAAATAGAAAAGAGCTCTCTAACCGAAGATAAATTCAATTTCTCGAGGTTTATTTTAGATTTTATGATGATCATTGAAACAAGGTTTACTTGCGTAGGTTTTTATTTACATATATATCAACACTTTCAAAGTGAAGGCTGGCCTGATTATTAAGTTTACAGGCTTTTTGAGTCATTGAAGCCTATAAATAATTTTATGTTGGCCATTCTCCGGAAAAATTTGAAAATATGGCTTATCATTTTATTGACTTAAGTCCTCAAAATTTAAACTTAGTACCACTCTTAAATTATAAAGTTGTTATGTGATTTTCACGAAATATTTATAACATGGCACACCAATTACAGTTTGGTAAATAATAAAGCCATTTCGATTGAATTCTACATGCCGATCTAAGTTGAACAATTCATTTAATTTAATGATTGAATACAAAAGCGACCTACTCTGCTGGTTTTACTGAATTTGCGAATCTAGACAATAACTTACGGACGCAGACAATTTAAAAATATAGTTTATCAGTTTATTGTCTTAAGCCCTTATACTATAAGTTTTAAATTATAGACTAAAGTGGTAAATATGAATTTCACGAAATTTTTTGAAACAAGCGAGACATTAGCAATTTGGTAAATAATAAATCCGTTTCGATCTTTTGAAAACTACATGCCGTCCAAAGTTAAACCATTCATTTCATTTAATGATTGAAAACAAAAGCGACCTACTCTACTAGTTTCACCGAATTTGTGAATCTAGACAATAACTTCTGGAAGAAGACAACCTTTGTAGCATCCCGGACATTTACCCTCCCCTCGCACACCCACCATACACCCATTTGCACATGTCGTCGGTAACCTAGGCGACCGAATCCAGAGCAACGGGAAAAGGCATGTCGTCCACCAATGAGGTGGCAGCTTTTTGACCACCTGGCACTGACAACTGATCGCTCCCCTCCGGTTTGGAATTCCGAATATTTCTCTCCTTTTCCCGTTTGTTTTCAGGAAAAGGTTTAGTTCCAGTAGATTTGAATTATGTTATTGGTGGAATTTGAAACAAATACTAAAGTTTTCTGACTAAAATAAACTTAACTTCAATTTGGGAAATAGTTTAAAGTTTAAGAAGATACCTACTGTAATTTAGTTAACAATACATAAATCTGGATTGAAAAATAGGCTCCGTATTTGCTGAACTGAAAGCTGCAAGCAATATTTTACGAAGAATTTTCAAAAACTGTAAAATCTCTTTATAAGTAGTTATAGAATTCGACCTAAACAAAGTAACTTTTTAAGAAAGTCTAAGCAATGATTAAGCATACTTTCATATACCCACTCCTCTAAGCTCAATTTTTAGAAATTTTCCGAAGCTCCATTTTCTAAGCTCTAATGTTTCCTTTATAAAACAATAGAAAAACATATTTTTTTTAATACATGTGAGACGACATGGTCAACTTCTGAGACTATCCATTCTCTCAAATTTTACATTACACCAAAAGAAAAAAAAAAGACCTTCAATAACAGTGAATTTAATTTTCAAATTGCTGCGTATAAACATCACGAATAGTCGAACAGAGGATCGAACTCATGACTCTCAGTTTTCCATCAGTAATATTATGATTCACCAGGTTACTCCTGATAAAAAAATTTAAGGCTAATCAAGAACTATTATAAAAGTAATAATAAATAAATTTAAAATTATATTTGACTAATACTTAAATAATTTGTATGGAATTTTTATCAACTAAATCTTTTGCCTAAGTCATCATTTTCACATCTTTAAGGAAAAATTTGGGAAAATTGTATCTTACTAGGAGGCTCAGCCCCCTGTTCGATAATGCAGTTTACAGTAACAGTTTACAGTTTACACTTAACAGTTATAACAGTTCGATAATGCAATAACAGTTTTTAAATTGAGATACAATTTTTAAATTAAGCTATAATTTGATGAATTTTAAAACTGTATATTAAGGCATTATTAAACTAATATTAATCCTCATTTTAATAAATTCGAGTGCAGTTTATTTTTTGTACATAAATATTTAATTTTTATATTTTAACACATTTTATAGATAAATTTATATTTTGGCATAAATTATTTCACTTATAAATTTGTAGCGAAAACGAGATGTTTTTAAATTTCACAAAGAACAAAATTTTCTCTATCATTTGTCCCTTTCTTTTTTACATAGAAAACATTAGTATGAAATTACTAATTATTATAAATAGTAACAAAAATTATTAATATAAGTAGTGTTAATTAAATATAATTAAAAATTGTAATATAATGATAAAATTTCACAAACTAATAGTTTTTAAAGTTTATTTCTCAAAAACTGTAGGACCAATTTTGTTTAAACTTTGAAGTTTGGCATTTGAAATCGAAGATTTCAAAGTGATCTGAAAATTTGAGCATCGTGCAATTCAAATGTTTTTCGACCATTAACTAAATTAAATACTGAAAAATATTATAAATTATGATAAACAATATTTACTATGCGTTTATATTTTTGTTAACTAATTTTGCATTCGAGTGTAAAATTCTTTTTGATTCGCATAAATAGTTTAGGAGATAAAGAGAAAAACCATAAAGTTAAATTAACTTTAAGGGTTCAAAACTTTTGACCACATATTTTAGTTGATAGTGTAAAACAACCAGTGCAAAAAGATTATGTTTATTTATATAAAGTAAGCTTTTGGGTTCAGTTTTGTAACTTAAAATATCACCTGCTCAAATTAGACAACTCTTCGAACAATTAACATAGCATGCAAGTACATGAAAATTCGATTTTTAGATCAAAAGTTGTTCAGATGTCGTTTTGCCTACTCTTTTTCATGCTTGTTTGAAAATTGTAAAAATATTGTGATAAAATTTACCAAGTCGTATAGTATACTTAATGACTAATTTTGTTTGTATTTAAGAGAGTAGATTTTAAGTAATAAGGTTCTATAGCAGGGATTTATTTTATAATAACTCTGCATCGTTTAATTATACATCATATTAATTGCTATGCTTTTACTTAGGTAATATCTCTAAATATTTCTTCAAATTTAGGATAATTCATTGTTTCTTTCTAGTCTTTCATAAATTAAAAAGAGAACATTTATTTTGTGTGATTTCAAAAAGGAGTAACATTTCATAGTTTTAGCTACTAAATTTTTCTAGCGCTTCCTAGGTTTCCTTTTAGCACTTAAATACCAAATCGTCAGTACCACATTATTGATTAGTTATTGATTAATTACCTTAATAACTATGCTTTTAAAAAAAGAGGTTTCAGTGCTTTTCTTTAGATTTCAGAACAATTCGTTCTGTTTTGTCTACTTTTAGAAAAGAAAAAAAAATATTTTGTGTTAATTTTTAAACAGAATAATCTTTCTTAATTTTAACAGCAAAATTTTTCTAGTCGCTTACCAGTTCTCCTTTTAGCACTTCAGTACCGAATCGTCAGATCCATATTATTAATGAATCACCTTAATTACTATGTTTTAAAGGATGAAATATCCTTTGATACTTTTTCTTTGATTTTTAAACAATTCATTGTTTCTTTGTTTACTTTTAGAAAAGAAGAAAAAAAAATTATTTTGTGTTGATTTTTAAACAGAATAATCTTTCTTAATTTTAGAAACTAAATTTTTCTAGACCCTTCCCAGTTCTCCTTTTAGCACTTCAATGCCAAATCGTCAGGCTCTTATGATTCTCTGCAATTAATAATAAGAGTCTTTTCAGGATAAAATAACCTTTAATACTTTTTCTTTGATTTTGAAACAATTCATTTCTTGTTTTGTTGTCCAATTTTAGAAAAGAAGAAAAAGCACATTTATTTTGTAATGATTTTTGAACAGAATGATCTTTCATAATTTTAGCAACAAAATTCTAGCTCTTCCAAGTCCACCTTTTATCACTTTAGTATCAAACCGTTAGCACCACATTATTATAATTAATTAATCCCATTAATTAATGTGCTTCAAAAGAAGAAAATAACCCTTAGTACTTTTTCTTTGACTTAGAAACAATTCAGTGTTTCTTTTTTTATCTACTTTTAGACTGGGAAAAAAGACCTTTATTTTGTGATGATTTTTAAACAGAATAAACCTTTCATAATTTTAGCAACTAAATTCTTCCCGCGCTTCCTAGTTCTTCCTCCCTTTCTTTAGCACCTCTGTGCTGAATCATCATTGCTGAAGTTGCCAAGACAGAAAGGAGGAGAGCGCAGAAAGGACGACCATCCCTGCCATTGTCACAAAAAAAAAAAAGTCCATGAGAATAAAATATGCAAAAATCTCACTTGTAAAACGCTTGCTCATGCTCCTTTTTGCCAAAGTGAGACGTCAAAAAACACACGCACACCTCACTTTTGCAAAAAAGGAAAATTTTTTTTTTACTTATAAACAGACTGAGAAGTGCCATGCGGAGGTGTTAGGAAAGAGTGTAATCCGGGTATTTTGCGGCCTCTTGGGACAGCGGATGGGACAAAAGCCTGGTCCACACTTCTAAGTGAGGCGTTAGGACCTTGAGCAAACATCAAGTTTTCCCATCCATATATCGTAATAGAGGTGTGAGAACGGGAATAAAGAGGAGTTGGGAAGGGTGGTGGTGTGTCCCCAACTCAGCCGAAAGATGAGGTTCTACTAAGAGACTTTAATCTCTCTCCAAAGCCTAGATGTCAACTTCGAAGGCGACTAAAAATTACGACTAATCCTCCATAGGACTTAGTGGGGGAGATGAACAAATTGAGGGGCATTTTTTTAAAAAAAAAAAATATGATTAATGTTTCATAGAAACAAACATGAGAGAAATATATACTCGTATTAAAATCGTTAACTAGAAAATTTGTAATGGTTGTTTTTTGTTGTAAAATTATTTTATGTAGTTCAAATGCTGTTAGATTAAATATTGCATTAAGAAAAATATATCATTAGGCTAATGCATTATTTTTTTAAAATTTTACTCATATTCAATATGATTACAATATTTCCCAATTTTTATAGTATTAATAGTTAGTTTCAGGATTTAAAATTAACGGGGTGGTAGTCTGGAACCACTAAAATGTGACCAAGAATGGAATAAATTATCAGTGGTTCCCCAGCTCAGCAATCGCTGTAAAAGAATGGTATGCAATTTTGGTTTTTTGATTTTCAGTTTCATATTCTAGTTTGTGTTTTTGACACAAAATAACATATTTGATCATTATTGTGAACATTATGTATTCTTTTTATTCTATATTTTATTTATTTAAGTTTACTTTTTCAACTATTTTTTATCAAAATCTAATAAATACGAGAAAACAGATCAAGTATAAAATGTGCAAGGACTAGTAATATCTTTTATTTATGGTTCTTTGGAGCATCGGCAAATTTTTTTTAACTTCTACTAATGTTTAATTTTATAAATATACTTTATAAAGTGTTCTGTACTACATTTTCCTTAATTGTTTTTATATTTATTTTATATTATATGAATGTTAGAAAGAGCTCAGTCGTAGAATTACTTTGCTACCAGCTTGTCCAGTTCAGAACCTTTTTTCTGCGCGAGAGATCCATCTTTCTCTTTTAGAAGAAAAAAAAAAAAAAAAAAAAAAAAGCTTGATTTAATCCGTCACTAAATGAACTATTTAATAAACGAGTTTCTACGTCGCGTTTGGAAATAGATTCTGAGCAGTAGTTCAGTCTCTGTTCTCATTTAAGTATGAAATATAAACCACTGAATGTCTTGAAAATTAAATGGAATTTTCATATTGTGAAATTAAATGTTTAAAGCATAATTCTACTGAATAATTTTATTGAATAGTTTAACTATTTTTTTTTTTTGTTAAATTAATTTTTTTTGCATTCTGTTAAAGAAAATCAAAATTTTATTAATTTCGCATTTGTGAATTAAATCAAATTTAATACCTTTATAGTTGTTTTGCATTTGTAAATGGAAAAAGTAATATATAATTTAAGGATACTTTGATCTGTTCATATATTTAGTATTTTACATATTTAGCATTTTAAAGTACCACAATGAAATACCAAGTAAATAAAAATTACAAAATGTATATGGTATTTGATCATTACCTTTACATGTTTAAGTTTTTATTTAAAGAAAAAGACCAGACATAATAATGGAAAATTACTAAAAGATAATACAGGGTGTTTAATAAGAAATTGCATAAGTTTCAATGATGCATTATAAAAGCTTAATTTTAGCTATTTACGAAAACTAATGCATCAAATTGAAAGTAAATTAGCCTAGTCTTTCTAATAAATAATTAATATGTGCTCATGCACCCAACCTTAAGTCCAATTCTCTCAACACTTGTCAACCAAGTGGATGTACCAGAGAAGAAAAATCGGCTAGGTTTTCTTCAATTTGGTGTACAATTTGTTGTAAATATTTTAAACTAAACTTTCATAATAGGCTATTGAGACTGGATTCATTTTTATGAATATCCTGTATGTGTTTATTTTTTTCAATATCAATTGATGAAGTTTTATGAGTGCGTCAAAGAGATGATTGAACCAAATATTAAACAAGCGTTTTTTTGTATACGCTGAATATTGTGTTTATTTATAAAACGAATTAAAGTTTACCACTTAAGATAAGAACTATGTTTGGTTTTGGGTTATATAATGTTCTTTTGCCAAATACAACAAAATATTATGCTTTTTTATGCTTTAAGTAAGTAAAATATATTTTACCGAGTATTCTAATTCACTAGATGGAATATAAAAATTTTAAGGAAAGTATATAGCATAAATGCTAATTTCTAAACTTCAAAATTACATTTTATTATCTTGCATTGACTTGCTGTAATTTTTTTTACAGAAGTGGAAAAAATATACCATGTCTTTAGCTGTAATGAGTTTATCTCCTTTGGTAAAACGTAAAGATAGTTTACTGTTATGTTTTCTAGGAAAAATTTATTAAAATCGATTAAGTTTATCGCAATTTAAAAACTATTCTTGAAAAACTACAGTTAACCGATTAAAACAGCTTATTGATTTAAAAAAAGATCGCACTTTAGTAAAAGAAAACGAATGACGGATAAACAAACAACTTTTAAATTGATGAATATTTATAAAAATTTTGAAAATGATCATTTTTAAATTTTTATTGTTGATTAAGATAATTTGAATTTGGGGATACAGATTCTATATAGTAGAAGTATATAAATTAAGAAATATTAAATGGTTTAGGGCAGTGTTTCCCAAACTTATGACTTTTATGTAGCCTTTTTAAATTCTTCGTAACGCTGTGTACCACTAAGAAAAAAATTAATGTATTTTTTTAAAAATATGCTTACTTTTCTTTTTTGGTACAAATTTTTGTTAATAAGTTTATTTGCATCAGTGAGAAGGATGATATTGTTTTTGCTGTGATAAAAAAAATTGCACAAAAGTTAAAAATCACAACTCGCTGTTGGCACCACTAATTATTAACTGTTAACTCAGCAAAAAATAGCCAATACAAGAATACGTAATCGTAAAATTTCATGGCTAACTTTGTTTTTAAATAAAATTTTTTTAAATTTTCGTTTGTTGTAAGACATTTCGCATAAGAACGCGTACCCCCTAAACTGTTCCCGTACCCCTGGAGGTAGGCGTACCACACTTTGGGAAACACTGGTTTAGGGGAATGAAATGTTAAGCCATATATACAAATAGCGAGCAATTATGTAAAAAAAAAAAAAAAAAAAAAAAAAAAAAAAAAAAAAAAAAAAAAACACGATTTCCATATGTAGTTTGTTAGTTTGCATTTATTTAAATGCAGAAATTTATAAAGTACTTATCTGAATCTGAAGTTTGGTGCAAAAATTGACGTTTGAGTAAAATGTGGCTTATCATTATATTGCCCCAGACACTTCAGTATCGAAGCTATTAGTAACATATTTCTTATAGAAAATGCGAAAACATAGTTTTTTTTAAATACAAATTTGTGCTCTTGTATACAAATACATACACACACACACATATATATATATATGTGTGTACTCATATTCACACGCTCATTATGCCTTAAAGTTCAATGTGTATTAGAGGACAAAAAGCCTAATAAAAGTAATCGCTTATGTCCATTGCAACACCAAACTTGGAATCGAAATTCGATTTAATATATACGAAATCTTCTTCGTTTTCCGAAAAAAACTAAATGAGGAAAAGTTAGAAATATTTCAGAGCGACCCCTCATTCACCATAAGTCACCCATACAAAACTGAGCGGCATGCCTGGTCACGTGGTTGCAAAAGTAAACACTGGATGAGGCAGGCGTTGCAAAATATTGCAAAGGTTGTTATCTGCTCGTCTTCTGAAGTGGCTGGGAAAAAGACGAACTTAGACAACTTTGTTTCAAAAACGCCACGCGTAAGACTCCCTTTTGTTTGCTTTACGAACGTTTACCTAAGAGAGGGAAAAAATCGTTTGGTTGTTGGAGTGCAGATAGGGCTGAAATATGTCTTCATTTTTTAGCAAACGATTTTTTTTTAATATTTTTACTTCTATCCTGTTTTGTTTAGTTTGAACTAGAGACGGGATATTTAGCAAAATATGAGCTGAAAGCTGGTATAAAAAAATTTGAACAGCGTAAAGCGTATTTTTTTTTTACGAAAGAAATATTTCTTTCTAGATTTACAATTTGCAATAAAAAATTTAATAAAAATGTTCTTGACTAGTTTTAGATATTGAAATAAATGCATTGATAAATTTACTGAAATTTTATCTGAATATTTTTATATTTGAAAATGGTAGTTATAAATGATATTGACTTGTGCAATGATTATTTCTTTAAAGAACATTTTTTGTTGTACGTTTAATATGAAAATACAAAATTTTATTCTTTAAGGAGTTCGAAGCATGTATTCTTTATATGTATGTGTTCTTGCATGTATTCTTTAAATTTTTTTTAATTTATTACTTAATAAGTATAAAAAAGGTTCTCAAATATTTTATGTAAAGACATTTAAAAAATTTTAGTATTTTTAAGAATGTAATGTTTTTTAATTTTTAATATAATTAATTGAGCTTCAGTTTTAACAATTTTTTTAGAAAACTTATTTAGCTTAACTTTAAACTTTATTAAAACTTGCTTAGAAAATATTCTTCTTTTTTTTTGTTCTACTTATTATAGTAAATCTATTTTAAATTCCTAAAATCTAAATTAGCATATTTTTCTTTTCATTATATTAAAAAACATATGACTCAAAAATTAAAAATATATTTTTCAATTTTCTTTTAACAAACAAAATTATACATAATTTAAATTTCATACAGCTACCTTTTTGATTATAGTTTTGGAGATATTTCGTTGTATAGTTAAAAGTCATGAAAATAAAAATGAACGTGAAAAAAAAGTATTTAAATTTTTAAATATTGTAAAAGTCTATAAAGTTCAATTTTTAGTATAGTAAAGTTTTAACTATTATGAATTATAAAGTGGATACTCACCTCGTATACGTTACAGATAATTAATAGCATATTTTTAAAAAATTAAAAATTTATAAATCTCTATCCCGGATATTGTAAACACTAACTATCGTTTGCACTAGAAAAATCTAGATTGAAAATAACTTTATATTTAAATTTAAAAATAAGATTTTTTAAAATTTCTCAGGAACTATTTGACCCGTTTCGCTCAAATTTCGTATTTCGATTAAAATGATGTCAAAAATCGTATACCTTCCAATTCAAAATTTTATTTACTATTATTGAATAAAATAATAATAAAGAAAAACATACTAAAAGTAATTTTTAGCATGGAATTATCTTTTTGCGAAACAAATTTTATGATTGTGTGCAAAAAATTTTCAATTCTCTTGAAAAAATTTCTCGATATATGGTGAAATATAAAAAGAATAAAATTAACATAATGGGTCCAAACTTTGGACGGCTCTCTTGTTCAAACTTTTGGGATTATATTTCCCAGATTGCGGCTACCCCCTATATTTTGGGGGTGAGAAATCCGAAACCGTTGAAGGAAAGGTATGTTTATTCATACAAAGTACATTTTTGTGCTTGATTTGTGCTTGTAACATACAATAGCGTCTGCATTAATTAATTGACATATTTAAGTTCACCTCCTGAAACCATTAAGATTGAGTCACAGAACGTGAAGATTCGAGTACTAGATCAAAAGTTATCGACAGTGGTCAGTTTTTTTTATTTATTTTTATTTTTTTAAACTGTGCAAATATTAGGCCAAAAATATTTAATTAACTCAAATGGGGTGTGACAACTAGAGAATTGAAGACAACTTGAGAATTGAGAAAAACCATCTTATCAGTGAGTAGTAAAAACAGATAAATAAGGAGGTGAATAAAAGCAGCACAACTGGAGAGTTAATACTTGGCGATAAGTTTCTTACCATTGTTTGATTGAAAAATACGGTTCGAATGTTATTTATAAATGAAAATCTAAGTGATTTTATTTATAAAAAACTACGTTTTTTAATAAAAATTGACAATATATAATTATATTCTAGCTAAATTGTCTTTGTAACGTATTTTTTTTTTTTTTTTAAAAAAAAGCTTTCGAAGTAAATTTATAGATTTTTTTTTTTCTTGTATTTAATAAGAATAATAAAAACTACGAAAACTCCTGTTTTTCATTCTTATTGGTATTTTTTTAACTTCAAAATCTCGTTCATTTCCAGTACAAAAATATTTTTCCTTCCAAAGAATCTCGTCCGAAATTTTTAATTATGAATTCCCAAAACTTACCCTGCTAATTATATTCGACCGGTGGAAAACTCGATAAAGCTAACCGGATTGAATCGAAACCTTCTTAAAGAACTTTGTCACAACAAAAGAATGTTTGCGCCATTTGAAGAAGGGATCTTCATTTTTTAATATACGTAGTTTCCCCAGCATAGACATAAAACTCATACAGAATCCACCCCATACCCTCACATAACCGCCAGTCGAAAACTAATTTATCTTCTAGTGGGAAGCTCTTGAACTTTATCCTCCAATCCGGTCAGAAGACGACTCCACTGGATAAATATTCTCGAAAAGATGCTCAAAATCTCTCTCGCGTCCCTCCATCCCTTGAAAACATTTTCTTTGCACTTCAATTGGGTGAGATTTGATGGCGCGTGAAAACACGAGGAGACATAAGGGGTGAGGGGGTAAAAAGATGTTGTGAAGGGGGGGTCCAAACGATATCCCAGGTTTATCTCAACAGCGGCTTAGATTGGTTTAAAGCTTAAGTTTGAAAATCTTGCGCAACTTTTAGATTCGGAACTAAACAAAACCAGGATGGAAAAATCAGCGAGCGTAAGTCTATACGGATTCGAGCATTCAACATACCATTCTTATGTTAAGCGTTCGAATCTTTCATATGTTCGACGGAACTTGAATTATGTGCATGAACTGGCGCTGAAGGATCTTTTGAAAGGATTTTGTCGGATTAAAGAAGATATTGGCTTATCTAAAAATATGCTTTACATATTTTGTAGTTAATTTATTGTTAAAAATCGAACTATAAATAGAAAATATGTGTTCGTTAACTTATTACATAATATTTAAATTGTGTTTCTGAATTATTGTTATTTTTATAATACTATGAGTAGTTGACATTTTTCACAATTTAGTTTTAAGCTAAAAATATGCATTTGAAGTGCATAAAAATGTATTTTGTCGGAAAAATTTGATTATAAATTTTAAGGTAAATAAATAAATTAATATTTCAGAAATAAGATAAAAGAAAAAATTAATCATAATTATGTAGTTTTTTTCGATTTCAAAGCATGATTTTAAAGAAAATAAATCGAAAGAATAAATCGAGGAGAGCTTTAATTTTATTTCATAGTTACTTCAATAATGACTAAGATGGATTTTAAGCTAAATTCAAAAATCTTACAAAACTTTAAGGTTTGGAACTAAAAGAAAAACCAAGACGGAGATTCAGCTAGCGTACATCTATTCCACTATTTTTATGTTCGTTCGAATCCTTTATATCTACTACTTATTATTAATTATGTTCATAAGCTAGCATTGAAAAAACTTTTAAGAAGATTTGTAGCACTAAAGAAGATATTAACTTACTTAAAACTTTGCTTACTTAGGGAGGGGGATTATTTTGTAGTTAACTCATTGTTGTAAAATCATTCTCTGAAATTATAAAATATATATTTTAATAACTCTTGCATAACTTTTTAATTTTTTTATGTTTGGAAACTATTGTTTATTTTATGAACTATGAGTTGTTGACTTTTTATATAATTTTGTATCAAACTAAAAAAAGTGTATTCGATGTATTGAAAAAAATATTTTGTTGAAAAAATTTGATAATACATTTTAACATAAATAAAGTAATACCTTAGATATATATTAAAAAATTAAACAATTATAATTACAAAGTTGCTTAGATTTGAAACATGCTACGATTAAAAAAAAAAAAGTAATCAGAAAGACTATATAGAAGGGGATTTAAATGTTGTTCTATAGAATACCGACTTAGATTGGTCTTAAGCATAGGTTCGAAATTTGGCGAAATTTATGGATTCGATACCAGACAACACAAGGAGGGAAAATTCAGCTAACGCAAATTTATATCATTAAGTTGAGTGTTTGAATGTTAGTTGAATGTTCGAAGTGTTTTTGTTAAGTGTTCGAATGAATGTTCAAATGTTATACTATAGTTACCTTAATTACGGCTTAGATTGATTTTAAGCATAGGTTTGAAAGTATGTCAAAATTTATGGATTCGGGACGAAACAACACCAGGATGGAAAATTCAGCTAACGTAAATCTATACCATTTTTAAGTTGAGTGTTCGAATCCTTTAATCGTTTGACGGAGCTTGATTTGTGTGCATGATTTGCCATTGAAGGATCTTTTAAAAGGCTTTTTGTAGGATTAAAGAATATATTTTTAAAGCGTAGCTTATTTTAAAGACGTTATTTTTTTGTAAATTCCATTTAAAAATCAGTTGTTCTTAATGGAAGATGTTACAAACTTTCTTACATTAAGTTTTAATTATGTTTAGAAACTATTATTTATTTTATAATGTTAGTAACACACTTTATTTGGTCACTTTACTTATCGGACAACAACATCATTCGAATGGTGTTAATCTATAATATGGTGTTAGGATGAAATATATTATTACCACACTTTTAAAACATGACTCTATAGTTTAAGTTAAATGGATATATAGTTCAACTTAACATCTTATTGAGATTTTATGAGATTTTGAATCATATTATGGTTTAAAGTAGAGATATTATGATGCTATTGTTCAAAGTTCAGACATTGTTTTTTCAAATTGAACCAAATTTTTTGCGAATGTAGACTCATAACTTAATTAGTTAAAAGGAAATTTGTTTGATTTGCTTAATATTATTCTGTTATGGATATTTGAATCAATTTTAAAGTAGATAAGCAAATATCTAGTCGATAAACTAAAAAAATAGTCTAAAAAACATTACAGGTTAGAAATTACAACGTTTTTAAATTATGCATATTAAATTAAAGAACATATATATAAGAGGTTTTTAAAAATGGCTTACACAATTTAAGCTTAGAGTCGAAACTTTTAAAAAACTATTAGATTTAAAACTAAAAAAAGTCAGAATGGAAAATTCTGTTAAAGTAATCTATACCATTAAGAATTTAAATCTTCCAAAGTAATTTATATTTTAAAATCATAATTTTTAAGTTTTTGAAATGAAAAAATTATCATGTTATTATCTTTATTGCTATTATAGTATACTTCGTTCTATATAATTTTTTTAAAGCTATTTTTTTTTCAATAAAAATTTTCAATTAAATATTTTTATAGAAAACCTAAACTCAATAAATATTGAAGGCACTGCATACGTTGCACGGGAAAAAATTATTCGAAGTTGAGAATGAAATGCCTAAGTAATGTAAGGCTTTACTGATTTTACATTGCCTTAAGATTTCAGATTAAGTTGCTTTTTTTTTAATTCTTGTTCAAAATCATAAAATAAAGTAATACAATGAGACATTCATGATGTTTGAATTTTAAAAGTGCAAAATTGACAAGCAGTTACCTATTTCGTTAGTGGTGCTTTGATTTGAAGCCAGGGAGATTTTAAGATGACATATTTGTAGATTTTCTTTTTCGGATTCAAATATTTATCGATACTATGCGAGAAAATTTTTAATGTCTTTTAATGTCTTTTAATGTCACAGCAAAATAAATTGAATCAACAAAAAATTATTCTGTAAAGTAGTTTTCAAAAAATTAAATGAACCATTACTAGAAATTAGCTATAAAAAAAGTTTTAACAAAAGAACTGTCTTTTCAAAGTCATTATAATAATCAATATATAAAATTTTTAATAATCTTATTTATATAATTCAATATTTTAATGTGCTTTTTAAATAGATATCACTGCTCTATTTCTTAGATATTACAAATTATGTAATTTTTTGTATTTTAAAGCAATTTTTGTTGAAAAATTTCAATTTTTTTTATAATCTTTATGTGTGTTGGATAAATGATTTTGTGTAATGAATAAAATTAATAATGGCCGGCTATTTTTTTTTTTTTAAAATAAGTCCCTAACGTTTCGACTTCTTGTACTTTTTTCGGTAACTAGCAAGTAAAAAAATTTTACGGAAAAATAATTGACATAATCATATAAAAAATAAAGTTTTTCAAAAAGTATAGTTTCCATGATAGGCATTTCAAAATTCAAATATTTCACAAAACGCAAAATTTAAATAATTTATATTTCGATTTTATTTTCATATAATAAAAATGATGAATACCATGCTAAAAAATTAATATAGATTGATTTTTCTTAAAATATTAATTATTTGTAAACATTAAAAGTTTGATAAGTTCAAAGAAATATGCGATTTTGTAGTCGTAAATACATAATTGAAGAATATTTTTATTTTTTTAAACATGTGGATTTAATTTTACACAAGATTACACTCTTCACAAGCTACCAAAAGTAGTAAAAAATGGTGAAGGATTTGGAAAAATAGTGTTTCGATGTTTAATAAATTGGTTCAAATTAATGAATATTATTGATAAATAAAAATTAATAATATTAAATATAAATAATTTTATTAATAATTAAAATTATTTTTAACTTTTTACTCATTAATTTAAAATTTTTAATAATTTTATCTAACAATTTCGATTATTCGTAAACAATTTAGAAAACTCTTTCAACGACGTCTGTCGTTTTTACAGATATCGTTGAAATGGCTGATTAATTAAAGATTTAGTAGATAAAATTCGAATCTTATATTTGCATCCGAAATAAATTTAAAATTAAATGTTTTGAAACTTACAGTATTCAACTATTCTTCATATGTTCTAGATGGTTAATTGTGATAATTGTTTTAATTAGAAAGTTTAGTTAAAATGTATACTACTAAGTTTACACTATTTATAGACAATATAAATCTTAGTAATAATATGTAGAAGGAACTGAAGAGCTTGTTTAAAGTTTTGACCAAAACTTTTTAATCTTTAATTTACATCCTTTAACTCTCAACTTATCATCCAGAGTTTTAAAAAGTTTCTTGACTGAGGCTATTCAGGACTAATTGAAACTAAAATCCACACAGAAAACCTTGATTCAATGAGTTTTAAAAAATCGCGTTCGGAAAAATAGAGAGGGTTGAAATAAGGTGTTCGAAAACTGAAAGGGCATCAGGAAGGACGAAAGTTGAAGAGGAAAACGGGAAAAAAGGAAAAAGAGGAACCATACTGTTGACTCTCTGGTAATGTAAACACTTATCCGGATGGGGAAGGGGGGCCTTTCCCGAAAAGAAGAGAGTTCTCTAGATTCCAGTTCTCGAACAAACACCCCCTAAAACAGACTTTCATCTTCGTATAGTTTCATTACCAGAGGCTATTCCAGTTACTCAGAGCCTTCGCCGATCAAGAAATCCAAACTCTTATTCGGTTTTTTTTCCGCGTTCTTTTAGCTATTATATGTTTTTTCTTATCTTTGGTAATCGAAGGTTTTGTTTTGATTTCTTCTGCATTCGTTTCTTACTATTTATTATTATTTTTCGTGGTGCTTTATCTTCGAAGTTTTTCGCTCGTCGTTGTAGCTCCGGGAAATGTCATTAAATGGAGGTACGTCTTCTTTTCCAAGTCTTTTTTTTTCCCCCTTCTTTTTTCCCTTGCGAAAACATACTTTCTACTTCTTTAGGTTTTCCTTACCTTGATATTCTTTCTTTTCTTCTTTGTCTGAACTTCTTATTTCTTTTCTGTTTGCATTGATGACTGTGGAATTCTATAAGGCGCAGAAAGTCGAAATGATCTGTTACATTTTGGGTGGGATTTGATTTGAATTCTTAGATAGTGGCTGGATTGGTGGAATAAAATTTCTAACAATTTTAGGTGATTTCGAAGAAAGTTTAACTTTTTTTTCAGAAAAACCACACCAAATAAATAAAAAAAAAGTAAATAAAAAATACTTTTAATGAAAACTGAGCTTTAAACAAATCAGAATATAAAAATTATATGCGAAAAAAGTCAAATATTTTCTTCTTTGATCTTTTTTATGCTCTTGCTTCGGCGCACATGCAGTAATTTTCACAAAGGAAAATTAACACAAAGATGATTTGTTCTATAGCTTGCAAAAAACTTACTTAAAATATTAATTTATTTAATTTTAATGCTAGTAAGGTATTCATAATGAGAACTTTCAAGTATCTTTAACAACTTAACTTTTTTGACTTCAACTTTTAATGACAAGCTTAATATTATACAGAGGGCCAGTTTTTGTAATAATGCAAGCAATTTTATTTAACGCAGGTTAATATTTCAAATAAAGCATTTCCTTTTCTATAAAAATGTATTGTGGTTCGTCTGAGCCAACATTTTAAGAACTATTAGCAATAATATATTTATTTATTTTTTACTAGTAGCGCAAAGATTAGTCTACTTCTTCAAAATAGTACGTGCATTGGTATTGCTTATAGTAGAGGAAGGTTCTAAATGAAACTTTAAAAAAAAATAGGATCTCTCAGCGGAAGTTCTTATTTTAGTCTTACTTAACAATACAACATTAATTTCCTTTGCTAAGTCTTTAAATGTCACAGATCCTAGTAGATAAAGGTTTTACGTAATAGTCTTTTATTGTCTTCGGAGTGTGAAAATGTTTCAAGAGGCTACACACAGTGAACGTGTAACGATAGAAAATCTGTCACAAAGCTGAAAATTAAAATTCCAAGAGTTCAGACGCTATGATGTGAACAATTTAAAGCTGTTTTTTTAAACTCTGTCGCCAAGGAAAGTAGAGAAGTCATAGTTTAAGAGCCTTACACTTGAAGCAATACGATGATTTTAAACGATATATATATAGTATTCTTGCCGATACATCATTCTTGATGATATATAGAGTAACAGTTGCAATTTCACAGCAGTAATAAAAATAGCATATTATTAACAAATCGCATAATTTCATATTACGATGGAACTTTCAAAAAACAGTCTTAAATGAGTGGTGAAAATGTATAAGTTTTTATAAAATGGTAACTTTTGGATAAAAACTAAGGGCAAGCTTTAATCTATATTCCCTTTTGTCAGCGTATATACTTTAAAGCTAAATTACTTAATTTCTCAAAAATGTCACTTAGAACCATAGGGGATCAAGAAATAAAGCTTTCGCCTCCCAATTAATAACCCAATAATTGCAAATTACAATATTCCATTAACATTTAATAATTCAAGAGGGACTCCGGGGATAAAGCGTTCACCTTTCCGGTTTGTATCAACCACAGTGCTGTCCTCAGAGTATCCTGAGTGCCAAATATCCTCAGTGGTACATGGATCATGAGTTTCAATCTTCTTGCCGTCAGGCTAACCTTGAGAGGCTTTCGTGGTTTTACACTCCAGGTAACGCAAATGTTAGTTAGTTTCACCAAAAAAGTCCTCCACAAAGGCTAGTTTGGATCAATGCTTTATCCAAGAGTCCTCTCGCCTTCTGGGTTGGATTCAAAATTGCAAGGCTGAGAAGTTGAGCATTGATAACAGTAAACTCAGAGTTAGATCGACGATTCAATTCCGGTCATAAAACTATATAAAATGAAGTAAAATGTCATTTAGAGCCTTTATCCATTCAATTTGTTTCATTCATTTCAGTTCCGAGAATAAAAAATAAAAATTATGTTATACGGTTTTGTTTTTTGAAATTAATTCTCATTACATAAAAAAAAAATCTCATTAAGTCATTAAAAGTTTACGACAAGTTCCAGTTACAAGTTTACCGTACAAGTTAAAATTACAAGTTTACCACACATTTTTATTATTACTATACACCGATAATTCTTAATTATCTGTTATAAACCCATAAAGAAATATTATAAAACTTTGTACTTGATGTTATTTTAATTTGTAGAGTAACTATTTATGATTATTGTTAATTTCTTTTAAGCTAATCGGAGTATGCAAAAACTATAATTAACAAAAAATTAATAATCCCAGCTATCACAACATCTGAAAACTTCACGAAGAATCTCGCCAAGCAAAGTAGCATTGAAATGGATTTCTAAAACAAATTCAACCTGCTTCAAACGATCATTTATATAGTTCTTTAAACAAGAACTGTAACTTCTTATCTTTTTTAATATATATTTCAACGATCATATGTAGTTTAGGCGCCACAGCTGGCGACGACATGTTAGCCAAACATCTCTTCCTAAAAACATGTTCTTCCAACTGAAATGGCAGAAAAACTGCGAAATAATTTATTTGAAGATATTCTTTCGATTTCCTATGAATACCATCAAACGATATTGATTCGAATATTTTTTCTTTAAATCCGTTATTATTCTCTTCTACTTTCCTGGTTATTATTTTTACATTTTCTTGCTTCTTTCAGCTGTCTTTATTTTGATGTCATTCGAAACAAACATGAATTGTTTTTATCTTTTATTGTTCGTTTATTTATTTATTTATTCTAATATTCTCGGCTGCGATTTGCTTTTAAATAATCGTTTTGTTTTGCTGCACTTCGAACTGCTTTTCTTCGAACAAGAATGAATTTTGAACACGGAGGTAAAAATCAAGTAAAAACGTTTACATTTGCATAACAAGTCTAAATGTTTGCGATTAGAATTTTATCCTAACTTTTGTTTCTTTTTTTTTACTTTTTTTTTTTTTTATATATAAGCTATTAGTTCGAAAACATTTGAATTTCTCGAACTATTGTTCTTTCTAAGTTTTGAATCTTAAGAATGGAATAAAAGGGACTTATTATAAGCAGTTTGTTTGCGTTTAAGAAAAATTACTTCTTATTGCTACTATTTGAATAAATCTATTTGAAGTGAATATTTTCCTGTTATTTGCATTAAGTTGTTTCCATCTTTGAAGCTAGTCTTTTTCTTTCGAATTTAATAGTTAGGAAATTAATTTCTAATGAATTGTTTTTATAAAAATGTTCAATTCCCTTTATTAAAAGAAGTTGCAATTAATTTCTTATCTAAACATATTGTTTCTGGCACAAATCAAAAGAATAATTTTAATTTGTGATTTGTTGAATCAATTTTTATTCATCATAAAAAAACAAGATATAAATGGGCAACTTACTTTATTATGATGAAGCAACAATGCTCGGTTATATATTTTTTATTATTTGCTACTTTTTTAATAACAAATAGAAAAATCTTAAGATCAAGGATAGCGCACGTGTTTATTATATTACAATTATAATAAATAATGTTTTTGTACTAATTACTTACAGAAAACAGGAAAAAACTTTCTTTTTATCTCCTGTTTTGTCCCTCTCTTGGTGTATTTTCTCCGAGAAAATTAAAAAAAAAAGCAAAAATAATTTGGGAATAAAACTCTTAAATCTTACAATTAATAAAATTTTCAATAAATCCAATTAACAATATTTACTTCATCAGCATTAAAATATATCCATGCACTCCTGTGGTGTATAACTTTTAATAGCGTAAACTTAGAATTATGTAAAACAGTGTAATTATAAAGTACTATATTTCAGAGATGAACTGTGATAGCTCAGTGATTAAGCATTACATTGTAACTGTGATACACGGGGGTTCGATCCCGAAAAGCTGCTTGAAACATGCCTCAGATCGATGGGTAGCAGCTTGTCTGTGAAGTAAAGGTGGTCTGTGCGCAGTGCTGACCACGCTGTTACAATCATGTTGATGGCCACGAAACTGTGGATCCTTAACCTCCATGACCCCTTGGAAAACAAAACGCTGATGTCGTAATTTATTTATCTTAATTTAGAGAAATACTTAAAATGAATTTTATATAAATGGTTTTGGGCAATATATATTCCTTCAATAATTTTTTTTTTTGTTCCAAATTATTCAATAGAGCGTTTCGATGAAAAAAAAACACTACAATTTGCCTGTAGGCAAAAAGATATTGTGGCGCTGCTATCTAGTGCAAATTCTGGCAACTCATTACATATTTATCTGGAAACGACCCTACGGAACAGCTTAGCGTTTAAAAAACATATTTTAAAAAAGCGATATTTTCATGTATTTTAAGTTGGAGCCCAGAATTCTAAGGGGAAGTCATTTTACTGGCACAAAATTTTTTTAATTAATTTTTTTGTCGAAGAAATTTTTAATGCTTTTAAGTTTCTAATTTAGTTACTTTAATAGAAATATACTTTGTTTTATCTCCGAAAAATCATTCATCTCTGAAATATACTAGTGAAAATTTTCTGCAACCTTACAAGCATGCAAACTTAAACCACCATTTCATATAATTAAGAATTATGTAATCGAAAAAAAATTTTTTTTGATTGATTAGTAATTCTTAAAAATAAATCTGACAATTTATTATCCTTTGATTTTTCATGTGCATCGCATTTTTTAGTTAAACGCTTTTCACTTTTGTTTCAATCTATAATCCATTTTCAATATAATTAAATATTTTAAACTTTTCTTAATTATATAAAATGCAATTTAGAAAATTGAAAGGAAATAAGTGGAAAAATTTTAATGTAATAACTGGTAGTTCAGGTTTCTCTTCATTTAGGCGCCTTTTTTTTTTTCAAATTTCGTTAAAATCTTATATCTATTCGCTAATTGAATAGATAATTAGTGAACAAGAAAATTAAAAGGTTTCAAACTGCCTAAATAATATTTTTCAAACAATTTAGCATTCTTTCCAATGGCATTTAAAATATTCTAATATGATATTGCTTTTGGCAGTTTCAAAATTTTTAAACTTACATTATTCTTATGAAACAAAAGTAATAATTGTGCCAAAGTATTGTCACATTGTTGTACTTGCTTTTGAGTTTTAGTAAAATAATGAATTTTAGCTTTTAATTTTAAAGCAATCAAATGATTTTTACATGCGCTTGAATATCTTTTGAAAGTTGCTAATTCATAAACATTTAATCTTTGTTTTGAAGTTAACCGTGTTTGTTAAATGATCAAATGTCGTTTATACAAATAAAACAACTCATTTTATTATTTGAAACAATTGAGATTTTAATATAGAAACTATAACAAACAAATTCCCGAAAGCCTTTATTTTAAAAGAACAACTTTAAATCATGTAAGCTCTGGTAAATAGCACCATGAGCTGCTTAGAACTATTTTTCGTAATTTTGTTCATCACATTTTTCATTCGACATATAATACGTGATCAACTTAAAAAAGATATTCGACACAGAGAAAAATACTTTTAACTCAAAGACTTTAACAGTCTTCGTTGTTTCTACGACGTTGACGTCTGAAAACATCTTTTAAAAGTTTTGCACTTCAATTATACGAGCCTTCTCGAAAAGTGCCCGGGTTTGTTGTACAGGAAAACCCTTCGAAAAGGCAAAAGAGAAAGGAAGGGCGGAAGAAAAAAAAAGGAAAAGCATCTTTTCGAAGGAAATCTGAGGCTCCATTCTTCTGTTCTCAAAGACTTTAAAATATAGCGACATGCTGGTGTTTTCAAAGACTGAAGACCGAGATAGGGATGCGAGTATGAGGAGGATGGAGATGACAGCGGAGGGATGTGCGTGGGAGGATGAGAAGGAAGAAAAGAACGCCACCTGCGTCTATGAATTGTTTCTTTTCTCAGTGTAGGAAAACTCCTCATTTGCATACGAGAAGCTAATCGCGGATTTTAATAAACGGGCGAAGATGCAGCAGGGAGGGGCTGAGAGCGAAAGAAAAGGAAGCCTAAGAGCAGGAGGGATGCTGAGAGGGTGACACGAAAGATGAAGAAGATAAAAGGAAAGAAAGAGTACAGGGGCTATAGAGTGGGTGAATACGGGGGGTGGGGCATCCCGAGAGAAAACGAGAAGAAGGAGACAGATACGAGGCACTGGGGTTGCAGTAGGCGCCTCGGCGTCGCTCCACAAATATCGCCATGTTTTGGCGAATATTTCTTTTTAAAAAATACGCCTCAAACTTATCAAACAGTACCTGATCCGTATAGTGATTGTTAAGTTGTAAAATAGAGTGTTTACTAGAGTAATCAAGTCATCTAGCGAGGAAGGATGTTTTACCTTTGTTGAATGTTTAAGATAGAGTTGATTTAACGTTACTTGAATATTCGAAAAGATTTAAGATGTTATATGGTTACTAGGAGTTTTGGGCAAATTAACTATTGTTGAGTTGAGGTTGCTTCCTTACAAAGGGACTCTTTGTGAATAAAATTTAAGTATTGTTGCAGTAGTAAGCCATTGAAAGATATCGAGGCAATTTTAAATGAATTTAAATTAATGCATTAGAAAGATAATTTTTTTTTTTTATTTAGTTTAGTCAGTTGCGTATGACAGTATTATTCACTAATTTGTTAAAACATTTTAAATGTTTGAATTCATTTCGGAAAATTAACGAAAAAATTTGGGATTAAATGAATAGGCGGTTTTGAAATTACGCGTTTACGAAATCAATGTGCCGTCAACCCAATAATAGTGAGATAAGCAAAGCTCAACACCATATGAATTATAATGAAAATAAAAATGCAATATCAAAAAGATTTAACAAACCGGACTCTTTATAAAATGAAGTAAATGATTATTTACTTTATAGGCTTAACCCCACGAGCTAAACTTCAGCTGCATTGAAATGTCTAGGTATATCATTTAGATGCGTTTTTAATTATAAAAAACTAAAATACGGTATTTGACCTTAAGCCCGAAAAAACATTGATGAAAGTGATTTTAATATAATAAACTTTTTCAGTTGAATGAGCATTAAGGATTTCTTAGCTTTTATATTTTAAAAACTAAAGTGTTAAATGATAGAACGATAGGGGGCATATATATATATATCAAAATAGGTTCCTTTTAAATACTTGTTCAAACCAGCGTATTAAGAGGTGTAGCTAAAGATAATAGTTAAATACTTTAATTATTTTAAACTATTCATATTCCGTATTTTAACGTTTTAAACTGTCCTTTCAATCATGGTGTTCTTCTACTTTTGAAAACAAAATGCAGAATTCTTCCGATTTCTTTTCTAAATTTCGTGTCCATACAAAGTATCTGAAGAGCCTGGATCACATCCATTGCATTCAATTCCTTATTATTCTATTCAATTCTTTATAATTCTATTCTTTATTATTCTATTCTTTATTATTCTGTTCAATTCTATATTATTCTATTCAATTCTTTATTATTCTATTCAATTCCTTATTATTCTATTCAATTCTTTATTATTCTATTCTTTATTATTCTATTCGTTATTATTCTGTTCAATTCTTTATTATTTTATTCAATTCTTTATTATTCTATTCAATTCCTTATTATTCTGCTCAATTCTTTATTATTCTATTCAATTCTTTATTATTCTATTCAATTCCTTATTATTCTATTCAATTCTTTATAATTCTATTCAATTCCTTATTATTCTGTTCAATTCTTTATTATTTTATTCAATTAAAACACTATTAATGAAGGTTCCACTGGTTAATTTTAATAGATTACTAAATAATTTTATAAATACATTTTCAATAAGCGATTATTATAGTAGATATTATTATATAATTTTCAAGAAATGTGATGCAATTTAATATTCTTTGATTTGGATGATATTCAAATTTTGATTTTTGTAAATTGATTGAATGAAGTGCTTTTTTTTTGTTTTATTTAAAGGTAGTGTTTATCAGAACTAAGTAATACATCCTATGCCAAACTCAAATAAGCATGCGCATTCAAGATAACGCAACAAATTATATTGATTACAAATACACTAGTGCAATTCGTATGTGGAGCATATATTTACGCATTTAATTTAAAACCACTTGACGAATAATCAAGTTTGGTTTAACTGCATGAATAAAAAAAATTTAGAATAACAGAATTTTAAATAGAAAAATGAGATAAATTAAAAATTCCGGAGGAACTTTCAAAAGTCTCAATAAACTATAAGCCCAAGAACCATTTTATGAAAGTTTCCATGATCTGTTCCAATTGTCAGAAAGTTGTGTGCTTTGGTTTGAAATAAGACTATTTTTAAGTAGGTTTTTTTCAACAATGTTTTCCTTTTGTAATTAGCTTATGCAATTTACTTTTGTATTTTGTTTTTGTATTTTGTATTATTTTTCTCTTTTCCCGGATTTCCTACAAAACCTTTGGGATACAAAAAGAGCAATTTTTAGAAATTTGTCGTCCTCCCTCGATAAAAAAATGTTTTGTGTTTTTGTGACTTCCGCAACTAGTACCCCCAGTATATTATATTTCATATATAATGAGGGTAGAAAAATTATATTTTATCTAAAAATTGCATGAAAAATAGATATTTATAAAAGCTAGATAATAAATGTTTAAATATTTTTATTCATGTGACTCTTCAATTCCAGAATACTCTAAAAAAATTTTTAACGTATATAATTTAACATTGATTTTCGAGAAACAGCTATTTAATTAAATTGAAAATGCAAAAAATTATTTTTTTTCCAGAAATTGATTTTATAAGCAAAAGGAAAAAAATCAACCACTAAAAATGTGAAACATAATCTTAAAGAATGGACCATAGCAAGAAAATAAAAGAACAACGTTTTCTAAATTCGATTAAATAGTAATCAAAAACAGGACATCATTATAATTTATAGGGTGTCAGAAAAATAAATTCAGATAGTGATTCAAAACAAACAAACAAAAATTTAAACCATTAGTTTTTTTGGAGGACTGCATTCATTTTAAATGGTAAAAAACATCCAACGCTGTTTGGATACACTTACACGTGCCTGCTGCAACCCTAATATAATTCTAGATGGAACCATATTTTCGTAATTTTTAAACATGATCACGTGACACTATGGTTTGATTTGAACGCAAATCTCGTTCAATTTAATACACTATCAAGGTTGCAACAAATGTCCACCCTACTAAAGCGCTCAAAGTACCTAATCAACTTTGAGCCAATTTTTCTGAGAGTATTTTTTAAGGTAGATAAAAAAAAGAGAAAAAAAATAACAAAAGAATTTTAAAGCGAATTTCGCGCACATAACTATATTATTTTTAATATTACAGTTAAGTCTTTAAAAATGTAAATGAAAATTACTTAAATTAAAAATTCAAACCGCAGTGGAATAAACTTATAATGAACCAAATTTCTTAATAGTAAGTTTTTATGCTTTAATTCCTATTTAAAATACTTATATGGCCCATATTTTTATTTTACTTTATGTTTTATTCGTCTCAAAATATTAATGGCTACATTTCCTTTCACAAGATTTGATATTTTTTGAAGAATTTTTATAAGCAAATTGTAATGATGTTTCGATAAAAAAAACGGCAAATTTCTGTTAATAAAATGTAGTAACAAAGAATAAGTTGATCAGCCTTTAAAATGTTGCTGTATTTGACTTTTTTTTTAATTAAAAGTTTAGTTACTTGTACTGGGATATTTATAAAATATCCCCAGTTCAAGTACTGCCAGGAAAAAATTATTTAAAACTTAAATAATTTTATTAAGGAAATATAGAGAGTGTAAATAATATTTTGATTGCACAAAAAAATTAACACGGTTATCTAAGAAAGATTTCGCACCCCTAATGCGCACCATTTTTAGACCAATTATTTTTTGTTCAATTAAAAAACATGTTATTTATGCAAAATCAGTAGCAAAAATGAAATTAAACTTAATTAAGGCATCAGTTTTGAAATAACTTTCAAATTAAACTAAATAATTTGAATTATTAGTCAAAAACCATGTTCTGTGATTATCTTCTATCGGATTTAGAAAAAATGATTTAATTATAAATACCAAATATACAGCACTAATAAGTTCAAAACATATTACAAATATATCAAATATTTTAATTTACTGAAAATGTAAAAGATATGAAAAAAAAATATTTTGAAAACTTGTTTGGTTAAAATAAAAAATAAAATAAAATTCTTAAGCATCAAATGCATTTTCAAATTATTATTTAGTTGTAATAATTAGTTACATTTTTTATAGAGCATGAAATTAGGTAAATTTTAATGTTGAAACTTTTTGCTGAATAACATTTGCAAAATTTATTTTCCCGAAAATTAGATGCTCTTCTACAAATTTTAGATATAAAGTTTATTATAAAGTTACTATTTCATGTAAAGTTACTATTTAGATATAAAGTTATTATTATTTCAACTTAATTTACACATTTGTTGCATTGTTTGGCATGTTTTCAACGTTAAAGTTATTTATGATTTAGCATTAATACAGTACGGTAATATTACGTCGTAAAAAATTTATTCAAAAGTATATTTTGCTGTTAATTTCTGAAATTTTGTGGTGTAAAATAATAAGTCGGATACATTCTTATTTAAAAATAATCTTTCACTTAAACATTGTTAGAATTTAAATAAATATTTTAGTTATTAAAATTATCTAATTGTAATGACTAAATACTTTAATATAAACACAAATAGATTTTAATATAGATGATTTTAAAATCAATACCAGTGATATGAATAAAAAGTCAAATACAAGCGTATTTTTTTTAACATTTAAATATTTTTAACTGCTCTAAATTCTACCAAAATTCATTTAATTATTATTTTTTTAATTCGCGCATAAGAAGATGGAACAAAATATAGAACTATTTTTGAACTATACAAAAGAATAATTGATGTAATGAAATTTAACAGACAAGAAAACAAAATAAGAAAGTTTTAAAATTGCTCGAAACATTCTCGGGAAAAGAAATTATTTGTACATTTCAAACTTTTTCAAAAAAGATGAACAAAAATGTTTAAGGTTCATGAGTTAGTGATATTATACAAGTTATATATAACAAGTTACGATATAATAATTAAATGAACGACTGTATTTTAACTGGATCATTAAATATTTGTTTGTTTTTCTAAAAACAGAAAAAGAAAAAAAATATTCTTTTTGCACTCAAAAATTATTAAAGTTTATCGAATTCTTATTATTTCATAAATTAAGAAAATAGAAGGTAAAAAATATTATTATAAGGGTTATGAATAAATTTGTTAATAGCTATTAATTTCATAAATCGAAACTAATGAAATGAGTATTTAAGCAGAGTTTTTCAAAAATCACTCTCTGCTAAATTTCTTTATTATAGTTCTTTGTTTACAAATTAGATTCTGTTTTTATAGAAATCAAAAATCCGATTCCAATCTGTAAGAGGTATTAAAAAAAAATCTCAACTATGTATTTATATAAAAAATATATATAAATCTTTATATTTTATTCCTTTTGAAACGAAGCTCATTTACACCGGCTGATCTTTAACTCATATTAGCCGCGTAAGACCACTTAATCGAGCTTTATAACCAAGAAGAAATTAACCTCAAACGTTCTGGGGCCGCAATAACAAAGAAATTAATAGAATGATTCTCTCTGTCCTTTTAATAATATTGTAAAACTGAACGCTCGATTTTATTACGCAACAACCCGACCCACCCGATCCACTTACTCTCTCACTTTTTGGCGAGGGGTCTGCCAAAAATTCTCCCGCCGAGAGCTGGATCGCTCGTTAATTGAAATTGATGGCGCCCTTCTTTGGCGAGCAATGACATCTTCAATGGGGATGAATGCCAAGTGCAGACCGTTTGCCCTCTAGGTTTAACCTCCCCCCTATTCTGTCATCCCCCTTTAAGCTTACTTCCCATTCGCGGGGCAGCTCCTCCGAATTTCCCAACCCATCCGCCGTACCCACCCGACTTGGCGCGGCAATAACGTGCTCGTGTCTTGATATTGGATTTTCTGAAACTCAAGAGGGGAGGGGGGTTTTAGGGGGTTTCTATCTGTGGAGCTGCTCTGTACCCAGCTTTCTGAATGGAAGAGAAAGTATCCCAGGAATGCGAACAATTTTCCAGTCCAGGGATTTATGAGGGAAGGGTGGGGGTGGTAAAAGATCTCCGGCTTTTCCTGCTTTCTATCCTGCTTCCCACCCTTTGCCTTTTCAATGCTTGTCCGGACTGTAACCCCCCAGGAGGATCTCCTTTAGTTTGACTACAACCTTCACTGTTCCCTTATGGGGTAGGGTAGGGGTTGTGCGTGCCACAGTCACCTTCCTATTTCATCGTTTGAGATACTAAACGGGATATAGTTAGTTCTGCCTTATGTGAAAAGTTTCTTATGAGCCAGTGGCAATGGACAATCGAGATTCTGGAGCTTCAGTTCTCATTTACAACCTCGTGAATAATGTATCTTGTTTTTTTAAGCGATTACTGATTTTTTTTTTCCTTTTAAGAAATTCTTTTGGGCAAATTAATAATTTCTCCCTTCGTTAGTTTTTGTTTTTTTCGGGTTTTTGTGAACGATTAAATATGTTCTTATGCCTAAAAGTTGATTTTTTTTTCTTTTGAAACTTTTGTTTAATATAGCTGCTATTTTTATGTACCTGCCTTTGGCTGTATGAGCTAAGATTTGCCACTGATACTTTAAGAATTGGACTCTCAGCAAAACTGGTTCAACGTTAAGTTGATAACCCTTGCAATTTATCCACCTGTCTAATTTTACGTTTATTACCAAGATCAAGAACCTGATTCCTTTTATATCATAAAAAAGAATAAAACCCTTTTTAACCTAAAACCAAGAATCAACCTTTTAAAAGTTTTATTTTGAATAGGCTAATTTATGTGTATCTGCTAATGGCTGTATGAGCTGAGATTTGCTACTGATACTGAACGAATGCACTCTAAGTAAAATTAGTTCAACATTAAACCACTATAGTGAAACCTGTACTGTAAAGTAAAAAAAAAAGCATGTCATGGACAGGTTTTCACCATAGCATATTAAATATACAGTGAGCAAAATAAAAACACGACTTTCTTAAAATTCGATTTCTCAGGAACTATTCGTCCGATTTCATTCAAATTTTATATTTTGCCATGTAAAATTAGAATCTTTGAAATGATATAAAAATTGAATTTAATATTTTTTCCGGTTATTATTAAATAAAGTAATAATAAATAATTATTAAAAACTACTATTTGCATGAAATTATCTTTGGGTATATGAATTTTATAATTGTGTGCAAAAATATTTCAAATCGCTTAAAAAATACTCGGCAAAATACGAAAAAAACTACAATTAACATTAAGGGGTAAAAACTTTGGGCCACTTCTCTATTGGGTTCTCAAACTATTGGGACTGTATTTCCCAGATTGCGGCCACCCCCTATATTTTGGGGTCTGAAATCGGAATCTCTCGAATGTTCCGAAAAGGTATGTTTATTCAGTGAGTGCGCTTTTGTGCCTGATTTCGCAACTTAATATATTATCGGAACTAATTAATTATCATATTTGAGGTCACTCTCTTGAGCCGCCACTATGAATGAGTCCTAGAACGTGAAGATCCAATCATGAGATCAAAAGTTATTCTGGATGGTCCGTTTTGTATTTTGATCACTGTAGATTTTTACTTAAGTTGAACCATTTCAATATGCTTGCTGAACAACATTTTCATTTAAAGTTGGTTCACAAGTTGAATCATAATATCATGCAATCAAGTCTCAGCTGTGTACGATGACATGGCTGAACGGAGCAATGCTAAGTTCGAGCCATGGTCAACTTCTAAGTTTTAGTCATGTCAACTTATAGTTGATAGGGCTGAACTTAAGTTGTAGGAAGTTAGGTCGATATTGTAGTACAACATGGTCTAAAATTTCTAACATCGTAAAATATAAATCACGGAATAAATAAATATCAGGTTTTCTCAGGAGATAAAATTTGAAAAAAAGAAAACAAAAATATCGCTTAAACATCTCAAATCATTATTGCGTTTTATTGTACCGAAACGTTGACTTGTTTAATTAAATGATTAGGAATGTTAAAACGATATTTCATTTAGTTTTTCAAATTTATTGCTTGTAGTATGATACGATTAGGTAAATAATCGTAAAAATAATATATTTTATGTATGTTTAATCAAACCAATATTTTGTTCAACTATCAGTTTAGGTTCAGATACTAAAATTACATTTTTTTTTAAAATTTCAGAGAAACATATTTTTTCTGTTAAAAGTGATATAAGGTTTAAATTAAATATAAACTCCATGAGAGTTTTTCAATATAAATACATTTAAAATTTAGTTTAGCTTTTTTTAATAATTATTGTTTTGTTTTTACACACTCTAGTAAAATCAAACCCAGCCATAGTGAACATGGTTTATAGTGAACTCCCGGATATAGTGAACGAAATGTTCGCTCCCGTGCCTTACTATACACATATAATATTATTTTTTATGGATATAGTGAACGAAAAGAAGAGAGGAAATTGGATATTACGAACTTTTTTCTGCCTTCGACTGATTTTTTTTCTTTATTTTTCTGTAATTTTGAAATTTCTGCATAAAATGCATATACCGATTTTTAAAACCATCTACACTCAAGAGCCAAAACATTATGACCACCTCTTAATAACGAGTTGGCCCACCTTTAGCCCGCAACACAGCTGCAACCTGCCTTGGCATGGATGCCACAAGTCCTTGGTAGATGGCCGGAGACAGATTGTACCAGATGTTTAAGCAACGGTCACGCAAATCCGAGATATTGCGACTTAGTGGTCTTTGAACTCCGAGCTGCAGTTCCATGACATCCCAAATGTGTTCTATTGGATTGAGATCCGGTGACTTAGGCGGCCAGGACATTAACTGGAATTCAGCATCATGTTCCTGGAACCACTCCAACACAATTTGAGCCTTGTGGCACAGGGCGTTATCCTGTTGGAAAATTCCATTTCCAGCTGGAAAAACAGAAGCCATGTAAGGGTACAACTGGTTCGCAATGATGTTCGCATACCCAGTAGCATACATGGTCTGCTCTACCACAACCACGGGTCCCAGAGACGCCCAAGAGAACGTCCCCCAAAGCATAATACCACCACCACCGGCCTGTGTACGACCTACTGTACATTGAGGGAGCAACTGTTCGCCTGGAAGACGGCGTATCCTGACACGGCCATCGGCGTGATGAATGACAAACCGTGATTCATCTGATCAGGCAACTCTCTTCCACTGATCCATGGACCAGTCGAGATGTTCGCGGGCCCAGCGCAGGCGTAGTTGGTGATGACGCTTGGTCAGCAAAGGCACACGAGTGGGACGTTTGCTGCGCAGCCCCATATCCACATATCCAACAGTGTGCTCTGATACTATTCTACTTGACCCTGCATTTTATTAGCTGTCAGCTGAGCCACTGTCTGGCTCCGGTTTTGCTTCCCCAAGCGAGACAATCTCCGACGACCTTTTTCTTTGATAGCGTGTAGACGTCCAACACCATGTCGTCTACTGCTGGTTTCATCGTCATTCATCCACTTTGCATAAGCACTAACAACCGTAGATCGCGAACAACCCACGAGTCGTGCAGTTTCGGAAATACTTGTTCCGAGCCTTCGAGTTATTACAGTCTGCCCTCTATCGAAGTCGCCCAGCAACAGTTAAATACCACTTCCACATGATCACGTGCCTTCTACGTCATCCAGGAGAGTTCATTGAAAAATGTAGGAGTGGTCATAATGTTTTGGCTTTTGAGAGTATTTGTACGCAAATGAAGAGTAATAAAAAAAAAATTTAAAAATTTTTTGTTACTATATTTTGATTTTTAATAATTTTTTATTTCTTTTTATTGGTCATTTATTTAAATAATGTGTAATAAAAGGGAGCAGTTCCGAAAAATTAGTTAAAATTTTTTGCAGTACGGATATATTGAACTCCCGGTTATAGTGAACCGAAATTTTGGTCCCTTGAAGGTTCACTATGGCGGGGTTTGACTGTATAAAAATAAACATTAAAAGTTTCTGCATGAGCTTTAAAATAATACTCTTTAACTAAATTAAGAATAAAAAATAGGTGAAAACTACCTACCTTTTTAATTATTTATTTCTGTATGGCGAATATGTGTAAAAAATTTTCCCCTTGACTTTCTAAGAAAGTCAAAGGAAATGAAAAGTAAAAATTAAAAATTAAGTGCTACATTTAAATTACAATTTAAGTGCTTAGCACTGGGAAGTTGAAGATTTTTTAAAATATTTTAAATACATTGTTACTTTTTATGATTGAAGAAAATATTTTTTTATATTTAATTTTAACTGACTATTTTTATATAAATAGAATTTTACTTTGCAAATTTATATAAATACTTGTTTTACTTTTTTAAAACACTTATTCAAGCATGACATTATCAATTTTAAAATTCTAAAAAACTATTGTATTTTAAATCTTTTTTTTAAAACTATAATACATATTTATATTGCAATCAAAATTAAGGACAAATGCGTGCATAATAATTTTCTTATTTATTAAATTTTTAAAATAATTAATGATAAAAAATCGATTGCGTTTGTTCCTTTTTAAAATAAGTTTTAAATATTTATTTTAAAATTATTCTAGTAGTATTCTTTTTCAACTGACTATGACAATTCTTTCAAGATAATTTTACGAAATACGAATTAAAACACAAATTCTATTGAACAGTTCACTGTAAAAAACGTAATTAGTTATTCTCATTATTCTCACAATTAATGCGCCTTTGTTTTTTAATTTCACCTTTTCAAGTAATTGGTTTGGAATTTCCTTTTTCTTCTTCTACACAGATGAAGATGTAATTTTATTCGATTTTTTAAGCTCTTAAGTTTGAAAAAATTAAACCTCATCTGATTCTGATTTTTTGTTCTAAAAAGCCACTATCTTCAAATATTTTTTATCGTTCTACAAAAGACAGAAAAAAGGGAATGATATAATTGATATAATTAGATTTAATTGCGTGTGTTAATTAGTAAATAAGTAAAGCGAAAAAATATTATGTTTCATTATATAAGTTTTCAAAATAAGTGTTATGGTGCAATTATAAAAATTACAGGAAAAAGAAATTACTTGATCAACATCTGAAAGAAATTCTCAAAATACTTAAAAGTATTTTAAGTAAAACTTTTAAACACTCCATATAATGTGCTTATTTTTCCCAGCTAACCATAAACTAAACTAAAATGTAACAGAAGAAGGTCATTATCAAAGTTATCATCGTTTAAACGAAAAAAAGTGCTAAATTTATTTAGTTCCCTGGAAAACTGTAAATGTTTTCTGTCATTTTTAATAGCATTAAAAGATCAATAAAGAAAATCAAATTTATTTTGTGTTTCTCTGACCTTATTCACATGAAATTTATTTATAAGGTTTTTCATTAAAAATTTTATTCACAATCATTTTCAAAAATTTTTAAAGAAATTTATATTTAAAATTTCGTTTAAGGTCTTTTAAGACCACTTTTGAGGTCCTTTCCTTAAAATAAAAATTTTTTTTTTCAAGATCGTTTTAAGACTGTTGTTAAGGTTTCTCTCAAGGCTTTCGCTTGGAATCATTTTTAGACACTTTTACTGTTGTTGCCAATAAATCTTTTGATCCAGATCGTTTTAAGACTAATTTTTAAGTCATTAATATTAGAACTTATGTTCAGAATCTTTTTATGATATATTTAAGGTCGTTTCCATTAAAGCTTTTGCTCAGAATCGCCTTGAGACTATTCTTAAAATCATTTCCATTAAAGATTTTGTTTCAAATCGTTTTAAGATATTTTTACAGTTGTTTCCGATATAAAAAAATTTCAAGATCGTTTTAAGACTATTTTTAAAGTCGTTTCCCTCAAGACTTTCGTTTGGAATCATTTTAAGATATTTTTAATATCGTTTCCGATAAATATTTTGTTCAAAATCGTTTTAAGACTAATTTTTAAGTCGTTTGCTATTAAAGCTTTTGTTAAGAATCTTTTTAAGATATTTTTAAGGTCGTTTCCATTAAAGCTTTTTTTCAGAATCGTTTTAAAACTATTTTTAAAGTTGTTTCCCGTTAAAGTTTTTGTTTCAAATCGTTTTAAAATATTTTTAAATGTTTTTTCCCATAAAACTTTTTTCCAAGATTGTTTTAAGACTATATTTAACATCATTTTCACTAAAACTTTAGTGAGAGATCGTTTTTAGACCATTTTTAGTCTTTTCTATCCACTTTTTTCATTGCGATCATTAAGTACCCGAATGAAGCCATTTTCTTTAGCATAGCCAGCTTTTCCAGAAGAGTTGTGAGTTGTCCTTAAAATTAAAATTTATATTTTAAAAAAATCCTCTATTTTTTAAAAAAAAAATTTGAATGTAACTTAAAGGATTTTTTATGCATCTCCTTGTGTAGAAAATTAATATTTTTGTGGAACTACGTTTACCTTTACTGTAAATTTTTCACTTTTCTTCTTTCTTTTGAAGTTCCCTGTCCCTATTAATTCTGTTTCTTTAATGTTCATAAGTCTCGTTTACCTCAATTATTCTAATTTTTCTCTCAGTTCCTCTAGTATAACTGTTACGTCTTTTTAAAAATTTCAACAAGAGATCTATCAGTAGAGCAACAACTTTTGGCTCATTTTTATTGAAGTAAAAGAGTAAGAGGGGGGGGGGGAGATTGCGTGGTTTGGATTTCCAGACCATTGGCCGCGGCGAACTTGAGCAGGAGAGGAAAAAAAACGCCAAGACCGCTTTACAAGACACTTCATGTTTTTACAGGAGAGCCTCGCCAATATTTTATTCCGCCTCGATGGATGGAAAAGAAATTTAACGGCCTATGGCAAGACCACATTGCCCTAGAACAGTCTACTTAGTCGAAGGAATAGACTGACGAGGGACTGTTCACACATTAATTTGCTGATAACGGCCGATTGGAATTCATTTTTTAAATTACTATTGAAGTTTTTATTGTAAGTTATTAGGTAGCTCTTTATTGCTTTAAAAAAGAGAGTTCATGTTTTATGGCTTTATGATGTACTACATATTAATGTTATATAAACCAAGTAGATAACTTCAAATGCTGTTCGATTGAAAAAGAATCACCGAAAATTAAAAATAGTTTTAATTTTTTCTAGTCAAAATTAAAATTTTGATTTTTTTATATTGCTTGAGTAAAAAAAATTTTTAAATTATTTAATTATTATTTTAATTTATTCATTCATTATTTTAATTTATCTAATCATTATTTGAATTTATTTATTCATTATTTGAATTTATTTTTTATTATTTTTATTTATTTATTTATTTATTATTTTTTCATATATTTATTACTTTTATGTATTTATTTTTCTTCTATCCTTCATCTCTTTCCATTCTTGACTCGTTTTTTCATTTATAAGATAATTATATTTTTTAAATCGTTTTTTTTTCCTATTTTTTTTTTAACAAAAACTTATCAAACCCTTCCCTCAAAAAATTATCTTCTTCTACTAATATTAACCTGTATCTAAACAACAATTGTTTTTAAAAAAAAATTTTTTTTTCCTTAGCAAGCGAGAAAGGAGATACCACTTAAGAATGTAGCTAACAGAAAAATAGTTTTTTTTATTTAAAACTTCCCTTCAAATTAAAAATAGTAATAAAATTACAAGTTTACTGGGAGGACTCTTAAACTGTTAACGACGACATTTACATTTGCACTAAGCTGAACTGCTTCTTCTAGTAATTTAAATGGGGACGTATTTTCACGTCTCCAATCTAATAAAAAATATTTTATTCATAATGATGAGAAAGAAGCAAACTATGTTACATTTTTTAATACTCTTTTTAAATTAAAATAATATGATGTCCCAAAGCCCCAACTATAAGGACCCATTATAGATGGTGCGGGATAACACAATTTCAGGTTTATCGCCAGTCAAACTTTGTACATGCATTCTTTTTAACTTGATAAACATTACAAAAATTCCGAACCTTCTGATCCCAAGATGAAAAAAACCTGTTTTAATGCTAGAAACAAATCCTGAAAAAACTTTTTTTTCTTTAATCATAATCTCGTGTAAATGATAAATTGCAATATCTGTAGATTGTGTAAATTAATTGAATGCGTAAATTAAGGATTAGAATAAACGTAAATTGTATGTTTCAGTACCAGGAAATATTACAATATATCATATACACTTTTATATACGTCATTTATTTACAATATTTATAAGGGTGTGATGATTATGAGATTTATGAGATTTTGTGTCTTTGTATATGTAACTTAAAATAACATTTGTGCAACATAATTAGCATATTTAACGTTAGGCATTTCCATTAAAAGATCGCATTTTAGTATGTAATAATTCAATCGTTAGATCAAAAGTTTTCAGGACGTTCTGTTCTTTATTTCATGCTCTGTACACGATGCATTATATTATATCATATTTACGCACTATACATGAATATATATTCTTTGAATTTTTTTTTTTTTTTTTTTGGGGGGGGGTACTTTTTATTTGAGTTTTCAATCTTAAAAACAAAACTTAAATTTAATATTAAATACATATTCACATGAATTCCAGCAGCTACTTATATATTCGTTATCTTTTAAATCATATTAACTCTTAAAACAAAACGAAAATCCGCAGTTCATTTTATTATTTTTATTTCATTTGGAATTCACGATATAAATATTTATTAAAAATGCGTTGCACGGTTATTAAATTAGTGTAAATATGGTAGCGAGTTAATATTTGTTCATTGAGTATCATTTGCAGAGAGATTTTATATTAAATGAAATTCAGACCGTTTTTTTTTTGTTTTTTTTTTCCCCTGCATTTTTAAAACTTACATTTTTATTGCAAACGCGCTGCAAATCAAATTCTTATTAGGTAGAATCCGTTCATTTAATGATAAAATAATACATCCAGTGCTTTATATATGCTCATTTGAATACAGTGTTGATCCATTCTTATTTATTAGTTTTAAATAAAATATCGTTGACTAGAGAATGATATTTTAGGGACGTAATACCTATAAATCAGCATCGGGTTAAATTGAAAAGGCGATATTTTGCGTGTTTACAATTCAAGTAAAAATTGACAAGTTAATCTAAATTGGATTTTATGAAAATCTTCGGTAAAATTATGAATAAATGTATAAAAAGGTAATTTTCTTCACAAAATATAAAGCAATAAAGGAAATAAAAATTTTCATGACTAAATAAAAGGATTGAAATTTGAATAAATGTAAATGCTTGGTTTATTGTTTATTTCTTTGCGTAATAAATTTTTAAATTCCTTTGAATTCAAATGTTAGAATTTCATTCTTGATTTTGCTTCTTTAATTCACGAAAGCGTAGAAATCTTTCTTCCTTTTTTTCCCCTAAAAAAGAATTCTAGAATGTCCCGATTTGTTTATTCTCGAAATTGAATTTTATTATTCCGTATATATTTTTTCATTTTTTTTTATGATACAAATATAAATTGTTCTTGTTTTATTAGAATGCAAACGTATTTATAATAAATTATTAAAGGTTTGACAACAGCTTATAAGTAATCAAACTACGAGCAATTACTTTTTGATTAAGTTTAAAAAAAAATGTACTAAAATTATTTGACCAGTTTTTTAAATAAAATATTCTTATCTATGAAATTCTTTAACAATTTATGTATTAAATATGATTAAATTAAATATGAAATTTTTTTCAACTTTAAATATGATTAAAAATTTAGAACAATATATCAGTTATCTGTTAAGAAATCATCTTTTCTTAATTTCATCTTTTAAGACATCAAGACATGAATTTTTACGAGTTTATTTATACTATGCAAGTTTAAAAACAAAAAACATTTAACAGCAAAAAAAGTTATACCTTCCATATATATATATATATATATATATATATATATATATATATATATATATATATCATTTTTTTTACTTAAAGTAAAATATTAAAGTATAAAGAAGGTTTGTTAAACTAGAGAAACTTTAAAGTTTTCATAGCACCTTAAATTTCAAAAGAAATATTTAGGGAAATGTTTAGTCAAAAAAATAAAAATAAAAAAATAGATGAACAGTTTTATTCTCATTGATTTGAGGATACAGACAGAAACTCATACTTGGATATAACTAAGTTTAGATGCAAGGAAAATTGTTTATATTAATATTTAAAAAATGCAACATATATCAGAATTGTACTTTGAGAATATGATATTGCTTCGTAAAAGGGAGGTAAACCGCGGTGAGCGAATTCGGTGCCACAAAGACAACCTTTCACCTCAACGATCAGTATAATTAATGTCGAGAGCAAAGGCACTTAGCCTTAAAAAATATAAATAAAAAACATCAGTTTTGAGTATACTGGTCAACGGCACTCATATTCCTTGATTTTATAATCGTTGTTGAACAGCCGTCCCTATTTAGGGTTTACGGCTACTAATCATGAACCACATAGCCTTGTAATTTTGAACTCTATCCAGAAGACAAGGGAACTCCTGGATCAAGTATTGGGAGAAATCTGACGTCATGGAGAACTTTTTGATGGAACTCACCCGCATTTGCATTACATGGAGAGGAAAACCATGAAAACCTCCCCCAGCGGTTAGCCCGACGGCAAGGGGACTCTGGCTCATGATTCGTCAACCGTTGAAGATATTTTTACGTCAGCACTGTGATCGGTGCAAGCCGAGTGCGAAATTCGTATGGACCAGCCATCGCTATCATTCGAACCCGATACACCTCATTGGAAGGCAACCGCTCTATCCCCTGAGCCACTACGACTCATATCCCTTGATTGATCAGATTAAAAATAGTAAACAGTAATAATTATTTATTGACTATTATGGATGGTGTTTGATTTAGTGATAAAAATTTTAACCATCGCCAACGGTCCCCTTTAATGGAACATTGTTGGGAATTTTGGAACCTTTTGAACCATAATATCGTTAAAATTTTCCTCAACCTTAATATGAGATTAAGTTAAACCATAATATTGTACTAATTAACCGTGATGACACGATAGCTCAACTTAAAACTGATATAGCTCACCTTGAACAGAAACAAAATTCATTTTAACAAGTTATTATGGTTTAAGCTCATTTACATCATATTATTGTTCAATATATCAATGTTATGGTTAAATATTGAGCCAATTTTTGAGATATAGTACTGTAATATTGTTAGTGATACTATGTCAAGCAAACACTATTAGACTGATAAATATTGTATGCTTAGACTAAACTTTTATTTTGCATAAAATAAAACTATAAATAAAACTGATTTAAAATAGTAATAATAAAACTAAAAACTAGAACTACAATTGAAAAAAGAAATAATAAATAAAAGTAATAAATAAAAATAATGCATAACCATATTAAAATATATTTTATGACTTGTGCTGATCATTTAGGCAAAGTTGCAATATTTTGAAAAAACATGTTTCCTAAAACAAACATTTTAGTTTGTGAAAACAAAAAAGGAACCTGATCTACATTCAAAAGATCTATAACTCAAATTTCCTTCAACCTGCTGCATATACAGTCTCTCCAAAACCTTTTGTTATAGCGGAACATCTGCTTCAGGTTTAGAGACAAAAGAGTAAGTGAAGCCACGTTTAGAATCATTTCAATAGACGGTCTCCTCGCCAAGCTATTTCCTCGCCATATTCAAACATGGAGCTATTTAAAGACAAAACCTATAGGACACGTGTCTTCAGGTTGATTTGAATGCTTAAAAAGGAGCCAGAGTTAGGGTGTCTTTTCGAAATTCTCTTCGAATAAATGTTCGAATTCTTTTTCTCCTCTCTGAATTCAGGACTCTTTTAATTAAGTAGTTTTTAAAAGACTTCCTTTTCCTACCCACAAGAACAAAAGAGTCGCCATTGTTGGTATTTAGTACGGATTCTTCCTGGTAAACTTTCCGAATTTAATAATAACTTTTCATTGCCTTTTATTTGTAAGGAATGAATTGAAGTTGAGTGAAATACTAATCACACCATCTGGTGAAAAAGATTTCTTTTTGCTTAAATTTGATGTTTAGAAGTGAGTTAATTAACAATAATACAATGTGAAACTACAAAGAAAAAATTCAACTATTTTTACTTTTTTCTCAATGTTCATATTCAGTTAACTTTGATCTAAATGTTATTTAAACTTATATGAACATAATAAGAGCATTTAGCGTATAAGCTATACACATATTGTAAACACTTCATGAACACGTATGCAGATATTGAAAACTGTACATGTATTGCGAACATAACATGAAAACGTATATACATATTGTAAGCTGTACATGTATTGTAAACACAACATGCACATATTGTAAACTAAACTTATATTGTTTGCGAACCTCAATTTGAACATGCATTGTTAGTACATTTCAAGTTAAACATGTGTTGTAAGCAATTTGAGCACGTATTAAAAGTTCGTCTTGAACTGTATAATTCTAATTCTCTGTACAACTTGAAAGCTTAAGTTAAGCAGAGACGAAAAATAAAAAATTACAAAATGAACATGTACTGTAACGGTGATTTTTTTTTCATGAAACGTTTATTCAATTTACAATATTTGAAAATAATTATTAACTTTAACGAGTAATTCATGATGGATTTTATACTTTTTTTTAATATGAATTGGATTGAATGTTAAGCCTAATGGTATTGAACCGCATTTACTGCATCAAAGGTAGTGAATTCAAAGAATGATATTAACTAAACGTGACGGAAAACAAATTTGAATAAAAGTGAACAAATTCAAACGAAGAAAGATCATTACGATAACCTGGGGTCATGTGATCCGTATGTTATAAGAACACAAGTTGAACTACAATATAAATCAAGTAGTCTGCAACATTAATGAGGGAATAAGCTATCGTACTTATCACATCGATTATCGTACAGATCGTATGGGACAAGTAGTGAAAATTTTACTCGATATTAATACTTTTTTAGAGATTTTAGATAGTTTTGAACCATAATATAGTATAAATTTATTTATTATGCTGTTAAATTATTCCACATTATCGCACTTCCTTTACTTGATTACACGTTACTATCTCTCAACTTCAACGGAAAAGCGGCTGAAGCCAACATCTTATTAGGTTAAAATTCCTTTGCCATCTGGTTTACCGTGGGAGGTTTTTCGTGTTTTCCCACTCCATGTAACAAAAATTATGGTCTGTTCCATTAAAAAGCTTCCTCCGCGAAGGCAAATTTGTCTCAATGATTGATTACACGTTACGCACACAATGCTTGATCCAGGAGTTCCCTTGTCTTCTGGATTGAGTTCAAAACCGCAAGGCTACGTAGTTAAACATCAATAGTCGTAAACTCAGAATTGGGTCGACTTATTAATAAAATAAAAACACTTTATTAAGGTTGTTGAAAGTTTGAACCGTAATCAGGTTCAAGATACCAATATTACAGTTTAATGTTAAAACATTTTTACTAAGGAAAGTAGAAATATTTTATCATTAATCCAATTGAGAAGCCTTTTTATTATTTATTTTTGTAAATAGACGGATAGCGTATTTAAGATAAGTAAGACTAATAAAGTGCTTTTACAAATCCTAACCGATTAATGAGCTTAATAAGTTCTAATTTATCTTCAAAATTTTCCTTCAATTCGTCAAGAAATATGTTAATTTGTGACTCTTACAACCATTTTTTGTTTTTGTTTTACTAACTATCATGCTGTCATTAGTGTTGCAACTTCAGATACTGTGTTGATTAGAATAAATTAAAATTATCAATCTTCACTAATGACTGAGTTATACTTTTTTTAGCCAAAATGTAGTACGGTAAGTTTGTTCACTTTCACGTGGTGATAAAAAAACATTCAAAAATGTTAGATTTTATATCTATTTTCGGATAATTTATCTACAAATATTATTTTTTCGCTAAATAACTTAAGAAAACAATTCAGATTAATAGGAATTTTTATTTTAAAGTGGAATTAATAGATTATGATTGTGGATTTATTTTAAACATAGTCCTTTTACTTAATCATAGTTTTTAATTTACTCGCTATTTTTTTTCTTTGTGAAATCAAAACTATCTTGTTGCAATATTTTATACAATTAACAATTACACGCATTACAAATTTTGAAATTAGCATCTCTAATTTCGCTTGATCTTGGCCGTAAGAAATTGAGTACTTCTGATGTTGAGTTTTTAAATAACTTTTAGTCAAGAAGTGTAGTTACAATTTCGTTCATGCACGTAAGTTATGCAAGTAAATTTATGTAAATATAAATAAATTGAAGCAAATTATTTTGTTCCTAATCTTTTGAATTATTTAGTTTAAAGATAAAAATAAGCCAGATTTCGGTTGTTTTAGTAAATATATAGCTCAAAATATAAATCATATATGTTTAAATGTTAACTTATAAAAAGAACAAGTTTCTGATATTCAAAGGAAAAATTTTTTCATAAGTTCACAAGTTTCATATCTAGGAGTTGACCCAATATATGCATTACTCTTTTTATAATTTAAGAAAAATTTTTTTCTTTTTAAATTTATGTTTTTAAAAGTTTCATATAATTCTTCTATTTTTTTAAATTTTAAAACTAATGATTTTATTCAAATATTTCCAATAATGAATGGAATATATATAATTTCGCTATTCCTTTTTCTGACATTAATTCGACTTTTAACAAAAAAATAAATGACTATAAACTAAGAAAAAATAAACTTCACTGTCACTTTCTTTGTGAAATATTTCTAATTCTCTCAAAAGTCAGAATTTCTAAACTATTTCTCGCTTCCTTTTTTTTCGTTAGAATTTTTGAAATCGGTTTTTTTTATTCACTTCCCTACCCCCTGTGTCAGTTTTCTTTTTCAGCAGACGATGATGATGATGATATGCTATTACTTTTTATGGTTCATTTGGACTAAAACCCATTTCTGCTAATAACCATAATGGCTTTCTGACTGCAAAAAGAAAAGGTCTGTGTGCCCTAGAGATGAAAAAAAAGCTGAGAAATATATAAAGAAACTTTTATTTATATCTTCCTTCTCTCCTTATGGCGATTATTAAAACACGCCAATCAAGTCTTGTGATTTAATAAAGTGCCTTCCTTTTACCTTTAACGCACTAATGAAGTATAAAATGAGAGTTATGTGTCTAAATTATTTCAGCCAAACGTCGCCAAGAGATGAGGTGGAAGAGGCATTTATGTTATGCTAATGGTTTTGCATGGCGATGTTTTACAGATGTTAGAAAAGATCTTCCGGAGAAATTAATCGACATTATTGTCGAGTAATTTCGTTCGTTTAATGCTCCAGTCCTCATTAAGATATCATTTAACAAATGAATTGAAAAGTTGAAATGTTTTAATGAGGTAAGATATAATTAGGCTTAGTTGAGTAATAACAGAAAGTGAGTGTTTTTCACTTCGGTTCTTTGAAAGCAATTATGAAAAAGAAGTGAAAACATCATTTGAATATTTCATGTACGGTTTTTTTCATAATTGCATAATTATGTCAGGTGATTAAATTTGTGATTCGATATTATTGCTTTTAAATTATAAACTTCTTAAGGCTTATGATATGAAACAGATATTAACTTAGGATATAATTTTTTTGCTATTGAAACGAAAAATAAGTTCGAATATATAAAATTAAAATTATAACTTCTAATTCATTAAAGGTTAATGAAATTTTACGATTGCTCATACAATTTGCAATTTTTATCTTATTCATTGAAATGATTAGAATCCTTTGACATTTTTCTTTTGAATTTAACAGCTCTTATTTAAAGCCACATTTAAAACCGCAGTTACTTATTTAAAACAGCAGTTTAGAAATCATTTTTTAATTAAAAAAATTTCTTCTGTTATTAAAAGTTGAATATTTTTATTCAATAGAGATTTAAAATTGAACAGAAATGAATACAATTTTCAGAATATTAAGCTAGAACTCACACTTTTATTAAATAAATCTTCAAATATTTTTAAACACGCTAACAGTGTATGATCCTCTAATAAAGGTATTATATAATGATCTTTTCATAAGCTATCCTTTAATAAAAGTACATTATGATAAGTGAATACGATCCTCTAATAAAGGTATTGTGTAATGATTCTCTAATAAAGTTATTGAGTGCCTCTAATAAAACGTACATTCTCTTTTAATATATCTCTAGCGAAAATGCATTAACCCAATATAAAAATAAATATAAGATTAATAAACAACTTAGAATTATTTTCATAAATTTTTTTTTTTTTGCTAACAAATTGATTCATGATATGATTTAATCAATCAATAACTTTCATTAATTATCAAATACCTAATAATAGTTCTGTATAGTTAAAGTATAAAAACATTACACTAAAGAATATTTCAATAAAGAGTTAAAAATTTTGAGTTCAAGCAACAATTACATTATTGCCGAGTTTATATTAAATATCCAAGCCTACATCAACACGTCTTCTAAAGATAAATTCATTACATTTGACCCTAAATATACCTCACTCGCCTGATATGGACTTTTCCCACATAAAAACCATCTTTATCTGTACATATTACGTCCCTCCATCGACTGGTAGATTTAATTTGATCTTTTGTAACAACTTATATTCATCTCATTGTTGATCTGAAAGAGCTAAATACCATTCCACCCCAGAATCGTAATCCTCCGACCTATGGTTTATTGCTTTCAAACTAGGTTCCCTTTAACCCCATGTTTACTTGAGGGATGTGACCAACGGTCATTAAAGATGACCAGTACGCAAAACGCTGGGGTTGATTCTAGATCAGAGGGTCAAGAAGACAAAGGATTTCTTCACTATGAGGTTCACATGATTTATGGGAGGAGGAAGTTGGAGCGGTAGAACTTATATTAAGACTAACTTTTTATGCATAGATGGTTGGCGATTTATGTTTGATTATTACGTAGCTGATGTTTTTAGCTATAGAACGGGATAATAAGTTGCGCTTTCCTTTTCTTTTTTGCTCTAACAAATACAGCTACGTGAGTAATCTCTATAATGGATTTGTATATTTATATAAGGATAAAACGTGAAATTCACTTCACAATAAAAAAAAAGAAGGAAAAAAAAGATATCACTCTGAGAAGCTTGTTTTCGAATAATTGAACTTTCGTCTTAATCGGACATTTCAGAGTCAATCTTAATCGTTTAAAGTGTTGACTGCAAATAAATTAATCAGTTAGTTTTAACTAATTAAATTATGAAATCAGACACAAAAACACACTTCGAATAAGCATACCTTTTCGTGAGAGGTTTAGATTTTTGAGTAACAAAATATGGGGGGGGGGGGGCAGCCATAATCTGGAAAAAAAATTTCCTACTGCTTAGTGAGAAAAGAGTTCGAAAGGTTGGGATCTTAAATGTTTAGTTCAATCATTATGCGCTTCACCATACGTCTAAAACTTTTTTAAGCAAATCATAATAAAAAAATTTAATCTTAAGCATGAAATTTTAGTTCCTTGAGGTAGTAGCCAAACTAAAACTTTTGCTAACTACCATTTTCATGAAAAATGTGAACATTTTTTTAAAATGTTAACAGATTTAGCATAGAGAACTTTTTGGTGATCGAAACCATAAAAAAATCTAGATCACATTTATTGCAAAGTAAGAATAATAATAACTTAAAAATAAGGTTTCAGTAATGTCTCAATAGTTTCAATATCGTCCGCATATCATTGAAATAGGAAAAATATCAGACAAATTAAATATCAGAAACTCCATCTGTCAATTGCAGCCATAGTGTCAAACTCTAGTCTTAGACGGGTCAAACTCTGTTACTCTAGAGTAAAATTCTATTACAATAGTGTCAAACTCTGTTACAATAGAGTCAAACTCTGTTACAATAGAGTCAAACTCTGTTACAATAGAGTCAACCTCTGTTACAATAGAGTCAAACTCTGTTACAATAGAGTCAAACTCTGTTACAATAGAGTCAAACTCTGTTACAATAGAGTCAAACTCTGTTACAATAGAGTCAAACTCTATTACAATAGAGTCAAACTCTGTTACAATAGAGTCAAACTCTGTTACAATATAGTCAAACTCTGTTACAATAGAGTCAAACTTTGTTACTTCAACTAAGCTCTAAATATTTAAATATTTAGTCGCCAATGGCAATCTGGAAAATGGAAATTTTGCACCTTTTTCTAAACAATTTAAAAACTAGTAAAACATCGCCATGCAATTTAGAAAAATTCTAAAAAGTTCAATTTTTTTTTTTTTTTTTAATTTTGAAGAGAAGGCACGTTGCATTGATTTTTCCGTTCTTTTTAAAATTGACTAATATAAATTTAAAATGTTTCAATCGTTTAAAAAAAAATGCTGTGTTATAATAATCACGTCAATTTATTTCTATCGATAGGCTCTTTGCTGTGAAATGTACAGGTTGTGTACTTCCCATAGCTCCAACGGAACTGGTGATGAGGGCACTAGATCACGTGTACCATTTGCCATGTTTTGTGTGCGTAGGCTGTGGACGGCAACTTCAAAAAGGTGATCAATTTGTTGTACGGAGTGGAAGACTATACTGCAGGCCGGATTTTGAAAAAGAAATGGCCGTCATGCAAATTGTCACAAGGGGTAAGAATTTGTTTTGTCAAAATTGTTTATCATAATATATTACATTTATTAGAATCAATTAGTTTGTTATTTGATACATTAAAAAAAATTAAAGATATTACATCTTATAAATATAACGTCATGCATTTGAAGCCTGCTTATTAAAAGAGATACTTGAACAAATACCAATCAATGTTATAGAACTTCATGCTAGAACAAGTTTCAAGAATTTAAAAAAAATATACAGGGTGCTTCGTAATGAACACCATTACTATATATTTTAAGAAAGAAGTACAAAAAGTACAAAAAAGCATTCCCTCTTGGAGAGGCAAATTAATATATCGCAATTTAACGAAGCACTTATGAAAATTATCCTCTCAATATTTCATAAGATAAAACGTTTAGTATCAATGGAATTAAGTTTTCAAAGATTCACAACTTTTAGAATATATTTTTAAGTTATACTGCATAAAAAATATTTTTAATTAAAATCAATAATTTAAAAAAAAAATTAAGAAAATATCAGGGTATTTAAATAATTTAAAAAAAAAAATAGTATTTAAATCCATAATTTGAAAAAAAAAATCAAATAATTTAAATCAAGTGATTTACTAACCCTGTTACTAATAGATATTAATTACGTGATGCGTTATTACATGTTTCCAATAAATATAAATTGTCATATTACTTCAGGAGAGAATGGGCAGTTAACGCCTACTGGACCTCACAATGGCCAACCTAGGCAAGATGGACGAAGGGGACCTAAAAGGCCGAGAACTATCCTCACCACAGCCCAAAGAAGAGCCTTTAAGGCTTCCTTTGAAATCAGCCAAAAGCCTTGCAGAAAGGTAATATCAACATTTTTCATGCGTTTTGATATTTAAAATGTTTCAAAAACTATCAAACACATTTTTATTCATTTTATTTTACCAATATCGAAATGTTTTTTTTTTAGTTTCATTTCAATTTTTTAACATTAAAACCTTGTACACTGTAAAAAAATGGATACTCGAAATCACGAAATTTTCTTCGTTTTTGACAAAACTATTTCCTGGTATATTGTCCAACCAAAAATTTCGTCGAAGTAACGAAATAATTATCGTCATTTTTTCTGGAAAACAAATTTCGTCAAAATTTGAAAAAAAAAATATTTCATCATTCTATTTTTTTCAACAAAATTAAAATTGAAATTGAAATTAAAAATGAAAATAAAATGAAATAAATTAAAAACTCTTAGAGCCTAATATACTAACTTTTCCAATAATCACGGTCGGCTTATGTCTTCACTTTATTTTTGATCGTCTAGTCTTCATTCTGGTTTCACCATTCTAGTTAACAATATTTCCACAATGCATTATGAAGTTTCGAGATTTCGAGATTTTCGCTATATATTTGAGAGTTCACGTCTCATCACAATCTCGTGATTTTGTGACGAAATTATTCTTAAAATTAACGAAATGAAGCTCAAAAATTGCTGTATCGTCAAAAGTGGGAGTTTTATTTCTGAGAGTGTATTAAGCAAAAAAGAAAGTATCTAAAACATCTCAAAAACCTTTCATTAACTTTAAAAGTATTCTGTCACCAAGATTGCATCATAAAAACATTTAAGAATAGTCTTGGTTTAGATAGTATCCATTCAAAAATCAGACTTCTCTCAGAACATACTCAACAAAACCGCGAAAATAAAGTAAAAAACATCCATAATATTAGCAATGTAGCACAAAAAATAGACAATAACCAAACAGCCATTTATGTCTTGTGGTTTAAATACTTATTATAAGATTCATTTTCTAAATATTCATCCTTAGCATTAAAAATTATAAATAATAAATAAATAAAAAACATTTGCTTACATCATTCAAGAATAGGTTAATAGAAAAATTTTTAGAATAATTTTTAAAAACTAAATTGTTTCTGTGACGTAATCGAAGTATTTAGTAAGTAATATATAAAAGTAGAATTAATTGAAATTATTTGATTAATTAATATTTAATAAGTAGGCATCTTTTCGACAACGCACCTACTTATTAAATATTAATTAATCAAATAATTTCAATTATTTGATTAATTAATATTTAATAAACAGATTAATTAATATTTAATAATACAGAATATTAATTATTTCTTTTTTTATTTTCATTGCAATGATGGAAAAAAATTTATAAATTTTTAATTTCATTTTTTTTTTCCCTTTAGGTTCGAGAATCTCTAGCAAAAGAAACAGGACTGAGCGTCCGAATCGTACAAGTTTGGTTCCAAAATCAAAGAGCAAAGGTAATGATCATATGATAGTGGATTTTTAAATTTAATTTTCGAAAAAAAAAAAAAAAGCATAATTATAGCCTTTTTTTTAAATTAAAAAATATCGATTTCTTTAATAGTTTTTAAGAAAGCATTTTCTAAATTTTTGAAATTTAAAACATATAAATTTTTTTTATCTTTCCAGCTGATGTTCATAAAGTGAAATTAAGCTTACTTTTAAAATGCGTGTTTATCTTATCCTTAATAATTATTATGATATCATTTAATAATTATAATATCATCATTAATAATTATTATTTATCATATCATTAATTAATATATTAAAAGAAATGTATGAAGTGTATTATTAATTTATTTTTGTAGGGCGTATTTATAATACCATTAATTAACATGAAACTAGCGAAGTATGAAACGTCACATTATATTTAATGATAAGACTTTTTATAGAATGCCTAGTATTTTTAGGCAATTTATTAGACCAGAGCAGTGGTTCTAAATTTGTTTCGGATGTGGAACCCTATGTGATCGAGTTTCTTTTAGTGGAAACTGGCAATAAAAAAAATTTATTTGTAGCTGTAAATATGTAAATATACTAACTAAATAACAAAAAAGACTACTAATTACTGTAATATTTAATGTGAAGAATGAAATATTTAATATTACATATTTGTACTAGGTGTATGTTTTACAAAAAAGAAAGTTTAAAAGCGTTGAGAATAGTTATCAGAAAAACTTAATATAGTTTTTTTTTTTTTTTTGAAAAACTCTATATACTTAAATTTTATATAAATGCAATTCCTTCCCATAATTAATTCAATTTATTGTTATTGAAAAAGCTATTTTTTTCATTGGTATTTTACAAAAGTACCTCTATAAAAATGACCTAAATATTAAATTAATCTTGAATTTCGTGATTGGATATAAATATAATTGTTAAAAATTCTAAATATTCGGAACCTCTGAAATCCTCAATGGAACTCTAGGGTTCCGTGAAATACTTTTTTGGAACAGCTAGACTAGAAAAGTATATACTTTATCCTAGAGCTCTATAGAATAAAAAAATTTCTTGAGGTAAAGTATAAGCTACTATTTAATGACGTTAAAGCTACTATTTAATGACGTTAAAGCTACTATTTAATGACGTTAAAGCTACTATTTAATGACGTTAAAGCTACTATTTAATGACGTTAAAGCTACTATTTAAACGACGTTTATTTCTTTAAAAATATAAGAGTTTAAAACTAAAGAGACCTGCGTGTATCTAACAACAATGTATCTAGCAATTATGCGTGCTTTTCCAAGAATGTATGAAATGATAGGACTTTCTGGAATACCTTAAGTATTTTATAAAATAAATGATACTTTTCATACTTAGCCAGTTAGTCGTTTGGCATTTTATGTTGTTGTTTCTAATGCCACTTGCCAACCAGCAAGCGTGCTTGGTGAAACTAAGTGAATTTAAGGCAGTGGGTGAATTCCTTGTTTTTCAGTAGTGCCATCTTTGGCAAAGAATACGACTTCAACCACACACACGTCACAGTCCGTTCATAGGGCTGGCCCATTTATACATCACAGGGAGTCTTAGCCGTTACTACACGGGGAGTCTAAAGCCAGCAGGGATCGAACTCACTACCTCTTGGGCATGAGTCCAACGCCCTATCAACCAGGCAATGCTGGCCCTTAGCATTCCATAGAATACCGAAATGAAATATGAAATGCGTAATCGTTTTAAGCTTTGTCAGACAGTTTTCGGTATTCAATAAAACGCCGAAATATTAGATTTCAAACTTTGCTGGTGACAAATATATCACATTCTTTTTTGTATTGCACGTGCAACAACCTATTACCAAACAAATAATTTGATAACACTTCTTTTTCTTCCCCACATATTCCACGCCAGCTAAAGAAGTTGCAGCGGAAGCAACAGCAGCAACTACAGCAACAAAGCCAAAAACAAAACACAGATTCACAGAACGGGGGATCCAATCCAGATTTGTCCAGTCCTGGAAAAGATGGGAAAAAATCGGACGAACTAAGCCACGGAGATCCTAGTGAATATTGTAAGTATAATCTTACTTCAATACGAAGTAAATTGGGAGAGAGAAAAAAAGTACATGAGAAAGACAAAAAACCTTTTCCAAATTATTTATTAGTTTTTTTTATTTTTTTCCAGACATATTTAATTTAAAAATAACACTTCATTTGTACGTCTTTTCTAGATAGTTTTTTTTTGTAGTGCATGATGTTGATATTTTTTACGAGATTGTAATTAAACAAATTAACTATTTTGGCACAAATCAGCTGTATAGTGGTCAGGGAGCTGACCTCATGTCAGTAAGCTCACGGATCAACAATACCAGCCGTTAAGTAGCATGATTGCATACAGATGTCGAATGTGTTGGGCATTAGAAAAAAAAAATTACAACAATAAAAAGATTATTAATACACCACAATTGGGAAGATGTTTCTTTCATTACTTTTGCTATTTTAGATAAGCACTAAAATAGTTTTAAAAATTAATAAAAGTGACACAGAAATTTCGGTATGCTAAGCTTATTGAAGTGTTGATAGAATTAAATGCGTAATCGTTCCAAAAAAATTTAAAAAAAAACAACTTAATGTTGTTTTGGGTTATTTAAAGATTTTACTTTTATTCAGTACACAATAACTGTGGAATAGTTTGATAATTGAAATAATTTTGTAAATATAACTTTCTGATAAAATACCATTTTCTAGAATTTATGCCTCTCCACTTATCAGCATGATCATTAGTGAAAAATAGGCTAATATATATATATATATATATATATATATATATATATATATATATAAACCATAACTGGGTCGGCTGTTCAACAACGGATAAAATAAAATAAAAAAGTAAATACCACAAGCGTTTTTAACACTCTTTTTAATAGGCTGTCTGTATATAAATAACCTCGTAAAAATAATGCTAATTTATTTAATAAAAGTTAACTCAGTAAGTTTCTTTGCATTATTGATTTTTTATTATTATTATTATTATTGTTGTAATATTTCAACTAATGATCAGATTTTAATTTTTTAAAATAGTTATAGCTTTTCAAATACCTTTTTAACAATGCCCATGATAAATTAATAAAATTTATTTAAACATTCAGACAAATATTTCAAGATCACATTACAACTATTTGCGTTTGTTATGGTCTTAAAGTGTTAACCAGAATTCTATAGGACAGGGAAACCAAATGAAAGACTTTAAAAAAAAAAAAAAAAAAAAAAAAAAAACATCACAATGCGATTTAGCGAGATTTTATTTTGATTAAGTTGCGTATAGCAGCGAAATCAAACGGTCAAATGAGATTAATTTCAGCGTTTGAAATAGCTAGGTAGTTCCATATTAACAAGTTTTGTTTTCTTACGTTATTCTTGATAACCCAAATTGTACCTTGAAGATAAATGGTGAGGTTAGAAAGAAATCGGAATGTCCATTAGAAAGAAATAGGAATGAAATGGTAAATTTTATGATAAAAAATTTCAGAATATTTAACAAGAGCTTATGTTTATTTGATGAAACTTCTCAATGTTTAGCTTCAACAGCGCCATCTGGTGTCATCTTTTTTTTTACCATGGTAGCAAGCATTTTGGAAGACTTTTTAATGAAAGCTGGGTATCCTAATGAAATACTCACGATTTATAATTTAAGAGATTTTATTGTCTGTTATTAAAACTAATTTTTTTTAAAAGGGGAAAATAAAAAATTTTTTTTTTTTACTTTTTGCAGCCCCACCATACGCTCACCTTTCGGTGGGAGACTCCGACCCCTCACAGTTCCCTTTAGGTGCACTACCCTACACAACAGAAGGTGAGTGAGATAGTATTTCTCAACCCTTCTGATTTCGTTCATTTGCTTCTATTGATGTCCCCCGCAACATTTGCATAAAAAACATTTTTTATTTCTCAATTATACATTAAATAGCATTTTAAGACACATAAAAACTCGAATCAATAATTAGACAAAAAAAAAAATAGAATCAATAATAGGAAATAAGCTGAATTTAAAAAAAAAAAGAAAAATAAATACATTTTTATTATTATTCTGCCTTAAAAGTGTTTGGTTTAAACTCTAATAAAACTGTCTGTTCTTAACAGTACATTTTATGCTGAGCAATACATATTTTCTAAACAGTACATATTTTCTGATATGAATTATACTTTTATTTAACCGAAATCAATTTTCAGAAAACATCAAAGGTGTTGATTACTGCAAGACAGCAAAGCACTTTAAATTAAAATGATGAAATTAAACGATTACTATACAATCAGTGGATGTGTCTTAGAAATAATTTTTTTTTTTAATTTTAAGAATAGTAAGTTCCTGACATTATATTTGAAACGTTAAACTAAAATACTTCTGTTAAATATCATTTTAAGATTGTTATTAAACACTAATGACGAAGCCCAACAAACGGAAGTATTTAAAAGTAAAGATAGGTTGATAGTTTTTTCTCTAGATTTGCAAAGTTACATTACACAATGTTAATTTTCAACTTAGAATAATGTGAACTTTATCAAGATATCTTTTCTGTAATAAGATTTAAATTATGAAGTTTTAGAGTTATGTTCAACAGCCAAAAAAAACGAGAAGTGGTTGAGTTCAGCCTGATTTTGGTTTCATTTACCCTCTATCTAAATCCAAGTCATCATTTACTACAATTTCTAAATCTGAAATCTTTTTTTCCCACAAGCTGACTGCTTTGCTTTTACCCTATGCTATATCTACTTACATCAACATTTATGCGCTTTCTGCTTTTAGCCATTTGTACGCATGAAATTCGTCTGCGTTGCGTTGCATAAATGTATAAAATAAGTCAAAAGCATGACCTATAAGTCGTTGTCCTTTTTGATATTGAAACATGTGATTTCTTAGTACCTGTACATTGAATAATTTTCTTGATTGTATAGAGTTTGTAAATAACGTAGTGACGATATAAATTCACAAACTTTAAACATGCAATTCAAACCCACTAATAGGAACACCCAATAATCTAAACAAACATAACTCTTCAAAATGTACAGAAGAAAAGAAACTGTGTAAAAATATAGAAGTACAGCATTCTTGAAACAGTTCATTGTGGACCTGTAAGGTCATGGATGTCAAGGCTCCAATATTTCGAGGTCAATGGCACAACTGTGGCAATACGGTTAGCACGGCGCGCAAATCGTCTTTATTTCCCTGACAAACTTGTATCCAACGAACTCAAGTTGGGTAGGCTTCAAGCCACTATGTAGAATATCTAGAATTATAGAATATCTATTCGTTGAATGCATTGTACGGAACGCTAGCTCTTTTAGTCAAAATATGAAAAATGTAAATTATCATATACTACTTAGTCATTAAAGCATGACCAATGCTCTTTAGAGGCAAACTTTTAGAAGATGTGAATTATTACAAATTTGCTTATTCATTGAATAGAATGCTCGTAGGTTTTCAATTAATCATTCTATAGAATGCTAGAAACAAAGTGTGGCCCAGAAATCATTTCATATTTTTCCGACCAATATCTGCCATTTGACTATATATTCTTAGCATTGCACTCAATGACTAGATTGCCAGATTCATGTAATAAATGGAATACTTGTAGGTTTTTAATTATTCCATAGGATGCTTGAAACAACGTGTGGACTAGTAATCATTTTGAACTTTGATTGCCGATTTTAGCCATTCACTCTTGGCATTATACTCTATGACCGGCAACACCAGATTTCATGCTTTTCCGCTGACGCGTACAATCCTTGTAGAACTTTACTCAGAACATTCAATACCTTCTAGTCATTTGGCATAAGTACAAGATTTTAACAATGGTTATATGAAAAAAATTTAATGTAGCTTTGCTTGTTATACCCAATAAAATATTTTACATAGCTACAACTTCATTCAGAACTTAATCGCGAATTGTTATTCTAGTTTAAGAACGTACTAAATGGTGAAATATTTTGTTTTTCTATTCCAGGTCAGTACTATTCTTCATCTCATCCGGACACACAGTACATGAAAAGTGATATAAGCATGGACAGTGAAGGTAGCCTTGGTGGCCTTGAGGATGTTCTAATCAGCCAAGGCCAGACGGCCACCATGGGTGACGGAGGACACATATTCCCTTCTTCTGTCAACCCCATAGACAAACTATATTCTATGCAAACGTCCTATTTTAGTTCAAGTGAATGTGAGTGTCTGGGTGCCACGAACTAGCGATCTCACTTTGCAAAAGGATTTGTACATAGCGCGACAAAAATATGTACAGTAGCAAGCGACCTATGCTGAAAGATACAGTATTGCTTGAAGACTGGTGCAAGAAGTTCTTATAGAATAAAAGAAAAAAGTGTTGATATGGATAAGGAATACAAAACCTCACTGAAAAATAATTCTTACAAAAAAATATTTACGAACAAAAGAATCAATTTACAAAAACCAACATAAAAGAGATTTAGCTGATGAAAAAATGCATATAAAGTTTAAGTACAAATGTTTTAATTCACCAGAAAACTGAGCAAAAGTTTTCTCTTAGATACGGAACGATAATGAAAAATACTCTTCTAAACCCCTAATAAATATACATTCTTTTAAACATATATTTCATATTTCTTTTTAATTATTTTGTATTAATTGAGGTCAAAATATTATATTTATTATTTTAATAACTTATGGTTATGAAGTAGAGTATAAACATTGGTGTCTTTTTCAGAGTTAGAGGAAAAATCTTCCAAACGCGGCTTATTTCCATACAATAGTTTTTCCAATTTGTATTCATTATGATATAAGAGAAACAGTTATTTATCATTGAAATTTCTGTAATCAATTATTTATAAATTTTCGAATATGAATGAAAAAAAATCAAACTACTTTTTTTTAGATTTTATTCTTTAATACAAATATAATTCCAATAATCTAGCAGGCTTTTTAATAACTGTTAGATTATTTATTATAATTAAAATGTACCAAAATATATTTTTTCTGGTCATTAGAGCGTTAGAAAAAGATATATAAAAGGGACACCGGTGTCCAATCTGCGTTACAGGTTTAAATGCATTAAGGGGAATTTGGTGTTCTACGACAGTTTATGTTAAAATAGCAAACTCTTTTGTATCTTTATTTAGAAGATATTCATTTAATGTTTGTTTAATTTTCGTTCACTTTAAGTCCCTTTTAAGGCAAAAAAATTTGAGTGAAACTTTGAGACAAGAAGTAAAGCAAGAATTTCCAAAACAAAATAACCCGCATTATCTTTATTTTTTAAGACTCTAAGGTGGTTGTTAGCTTAAAAGATAAAAACTATGATAATTTTGCTTGTTTTTTTATTGCTTTTTATTACAGTTTCTATCACACAAAAATAGTATACAATAGTACACAATACTACTTGCCCAATTTATCAAAATTTTGATCTTTTCTAATTTTATTTTCTGTTATCGATTTTTATTTGCAACAATATTTACAGAAAAGGCAAAAGAACATTTTTTTTTAAAAATATAAATTTAATATTTTTTTCAAAAAGGTACTCTAAAATTTTCCATTTCTTGCCTTTGCTAGAATAGAGCATCCCACTGCTTTTCATATATTACTAACTTACGAAAAAATTTATTAAATTCTGAATCTAATAAATTGAAATTCAAGAATAATTTTTACAGTTTTCCCAGTTATAATAAAAAATTAAATACTTAAAAAATTTTGGAAATATTTTTTTGGAATATTTTTTTTTTTAAATTTCAAATGTTTTAATTTGAAGTAAGATTGGTTATTTTCAAGCATATTTAGTTATCTTTCCTTCTTTTCTTATGAAGATAAATAACTGAAAAATTAGTTCAAAAATTTTCATTATAGATAACTATCTGTTTCTTTAACGTATCATAAATAAATTGAGCTCATCGATGCAAAATCCGAAGCAAACATCGAAATTATTTAAATTCCAACTTTACACAGCAAAAATTTTCGCTTCTTTTTCAACTGAAAAATTAACTCAAAATTAGTTCAAAAATTTTCCTTATTGATAACTGACTGTTGTTTATTCTTCAACATATCATAAATAAATTGAACTCATCTATGCATAATATAAAGCAAACAACCAAATTATTTAAATTCCAACTTTATACAGCAAAAATTTACGTTTCTTTAAAATAAAATTAAAGTTATAAAAAAGCGAACATGAAGACATACTATGAACTCAGACGAAATCTATTTGAGTGTAAATGCTCTCTGCACTTACTACTTATTTAGATTGACTGAAATGTTACAAACAAATCAACGTAGAAAATACGATCAACATGAAATTTTCCGTAAAAAGAAAAAAAAACTGATAATCAGAACTCAGCAGACTGATCGTTCGCTGTGATACAAAAAAAAAAACATTTTGGGGCATCACGGACTTGACATGGAAATGTGTTATGCACAAAATGAATTGTAAATTATGCCTCTCCTTTGTAAAAAGAAAATCATCCTAATGTGTAAAACACTTGTGGATATTTAGAATTAAAGTTTAAAATATTGCTTTCTTTATATTGGTTGTTTCAGTTCTTAGCCACATAATCGCACATTCAAATTCAATGGTTATTTGTTATAAGGGACCTCTTTTCTACACTGTTGTAAGAAATTAAGAGAATTTTCAGACTTGGTCGATTATCTCTAGAACTATTTTTGATGAAATTTGATATGTACATACATTGATACAATACAAAACAAATAAGCATTCAACAATTGTAATACACACGCATGATTGTGCGTAACACTCGTTGGAGTCAGAAGGTATGAAACAGCGGTTGTAGAATTAACAACAAAAAAAGGGTTAATAGGTGGTATGGTACCAACTTGCAGATGTACAGTCCTTGCTATGTGATTCCATACTTGAAATAAGGCATGTTATCATTTCACGTGGCAATTGGCCAGAATTGTCCTGTGGCAATTTCATACCTTTTGACTCCAATAAGTGTTGCGCATGATCATGCGTGTGTATTACAATTGTTAAATGGTTATTCGTTCTGTATTGTATCAATGTATGTACAGATCAAATTTCATTAAAATCAGTCCAGTAGTTTTGGTGATAATCGACCAAGTCTGCAAATTCTCTTAATTTCTTACACCAGTGTATTACAATTGCATTTAAGATAGAGAAAAAAGGATTGAAATTTGCTGATAAGGAAAGAGGAAAAAGAGACGTTCCATTCACTTGAAAAGAAATTTCAAGAATAATTAAATTCGGAAATAAGTAAACTTAAGATGGGTACTTCGTGATTAGCTTTCTTTAATTTTTTTCTGTGAGAAAAAGATAGTCTATAATCAAGAAAACTATGCTTAGGTAATGTTTGAGTAGCAAGTAATTGTTTTTGCATTTCTCTCCTTTCCTTTAAAAACCTTTATCTGAAAAACTCCTTTCAGGAATAGTGGGCGTAAAAAATTAAACTGAAAAACTCCTTTCAGGAATAGTGGACGTAAAAAATTAAACTGAAAAACTCCTTTCAGGAATAGTGGGCGTAAAAAATTAAACTGAAAAACTCCTTTCAGGAATAGTGGACGTAAAAAATTAAACTGAAAAACTCCTTTCAGGAATAGTGCACGTAAAAAATTAAACTGAAAAACTCCTTTCAGGAATAGTGCACGTAAAAAATTAAACTGAAAAAAAAAAATAGCACGAAAGATTTAGGTGACAATCAGATCTGAAAGCATATATATACCAAGACGGAAAAGAAAAAAAATGGTACGAAAAGCATTTCATTTTAACATTTCTTTTTCAAAAAACATTAAATTTCTGTAACTTTACCGAAATTGTTTTTACAATTATAGCATATATATAAAACTGCTTTCTTCCTGTGACAAATAGATAATGTTGAATAGTTTGAAGAATAAAATAGATTTACACCTTCCGAAAACAAGCTAAAACTGAAATGATTTTGCTACCAGCTTTTCCTCTTTCCTCTTTTTCTTTTAAAACCTCAAAAATATTCATTTTCAATGTTATGGAAAAACTATTTCAATTAATAATATTATTTTCAATTATTTTGGCTTTCCTAATCTCATAACTTTTATTAACTTCTTTTAAAAATGCATTTTAAACAAAAATAATTAAAGGACGTAATTGGAAACCTCGAATGAAAAAAAATGATATTTTGAAACAAAAACGATAATACTTTTATTATCATATATCAAATTTTAAAACCTCAAAAATAGTCATTTTCAATGTTATGGAAAAACTATTTCAATTAATAATATTATTTTCAATTAATAATATTATTTTCAATTATTTTGGCTTTCTTAATCTCATAACTTCTATTGACTTCTTTTAAAAATGCATTTTAAACGAAAATAATTAAAGGACGCAATTAGAAACATCGAAAACAGATTTTGTAAAACAAAAATGATAATACTTTTAATATCATATATCAATAATCCTAAGATAATACTTTTCATACCAAAACGTGAACTTTTAAATTGTTTTAAATAAAACTGTAGATTGAAAAAAAATGGTTTAAAATTGAAATTTCACAAAGAAATAATTAAAACACCCTTATGGTAACCTAAAAGGTAATTTAAAACATGAATTGCAGAAAACTCTAAACTTTTCATTCATCTTTCTTTACAAACTCTTAAAATGCAGCATATGCATCTAGATTTGTTAAAAGTATGTATGAAATTTCAAAAATAATTAATACACTATGGCCACCTAAAAAGTAACTTAAAATATGAATTACAGAAAATTTGGTTTTAAGTCTTGAAACTTTTTCATACATTTTTCTTTACAAATGCAACATATGCATCTAGATTTTTTTAAAATATGTATGAAATTTCCCCCAAACTAATTAAAACACACCTATGGCAACCTAAAAATTAATTTAAAATATGAATTACAGAAAATATGGTTTTAAGTCTTGAAACTTTTTCATACATTTTTCTTTACAAATGCAGCATATGCATCTAGATTTTTTAAAAATATGCATGAAATTTCCCCAAAACTAATTAAAACACACCTTTGGCAACCTAAAAATTAATTTAAAATATGAATTACAGAAAATATGGTTTTAAGTCTTGAAACTTTTTCATACATTTTTCTTCACGAATCCCTAAAATACAGCATATGCATCCAGATTTGTTTGAGTATGTAGTTGAGTCTTTGAAAAGAACTCAAGCTGTTCAAAAAAAGGGAAGGAGAGAGTCTATTGATTTTGAACTATGTCATTTAAGCGTTTTTAAATGGGAATAAAGAGGGCAGTTTCAAGTGGGCGGAAGGGGGCAACAGCCGGTTCAGCATTAAGAGTTTTGCTGTTTTATCGCTCCAAACAGGGATTCGATTAGGTAGCCTAGAAGGAAGCAGAATTCAACTCATTCTGGGCAGAATTTTGAAGTAATGTATCAGAAACGTTTCAGTAGTTTCAAAAATAAATAAAAAAAATAATAAATAAATAAATAAGGATATATTATAATAAAAACTATAATATAAAATATAATATTGTATAAAAGATAATGAAATATAATGTTCTATAAAAGATAACATAAATTATAATATTGTATAAAAGATAATTAAATATAATGTTGTATAAAAGATAACATAAATTATAATATAAGATGTAATAAATAAAAATTGTCAAAAAAGCAAAACAGAAAACAAAATAAAATAAACGAAATATTTATGTATTTTATGAGAATTTTACCCTATTTTAAATCCGCTATTCTAAATTTATCCATCCGTTCTTTGTGCAGTTCGCAAAATAAAAATAGAAAGGTATCACCCAGAATAAGTTTCGTTTTAATAATCAGATTTTCACGTACTAAGTTTCAATCTTAATTGTTCCTGGGGGGGAATTGTCCCCCCCCAAGAACCGTTACTAATATTTAATAATATGCTAATTATTTAATGCTAACTATTAAGTTACGAAATTAGACACAAAAACAAGCTTTCGTTGAATAAACATAAATTTTTTTATGTATTTTGATTCCTGACCGTCGAAATCAGGGGGTAGACAAAATTTCGAAAAGGTTGGATTGTAAATTAGGGGGCTAGGACGTTCATATATGTTTGGCGATAGTCTCGAAAATTGATGCAAATGAGTAGTTTAAGATAACCATAGGTTCAAGAGAGCAATTTTACTCCGTTGCTAAGCAACCAAGTTCAGACAATAAAAAAAATAAATTATGTTCCGTGATTACTCCGAGAGTATTATTTATTAATAGTTACTAGAAAAATATCTCGAAGTTTCTAGGCAATAGACATTTTTTGAGTTGATTTCTGATCGAAAGGCAAAGTTATTTTTTATCTCCTTTGAAAAGAAAATTTGAATCAATTTATAAATTATTTATGATTTTCCAAGTTTTCAGAATTTGAACACATGAACTTTTTATCTGTTATTATTTGTGTATTTTACGTTGCTTTTACTTCATTTAGAATTTCTAGCTAAAATCAAATTTACATAACTTATTATACTACATACAAAATTTTAGGGATAATCATTTTTAAAGCTCTGATCGAGTTTTCTAGGCAAGAAAATTTAAAGAAACAAAAAAAAAAGTGCCTAAAAAAAACATAGAGAATATGGTAATTCTAATACCCATTCACAAAGATTTATATAATTAATGATATCTCTTTTTTTACAACTGAAGAAATTGGTAAATGTTAGGTGGAATTCTAAAAATATTAAAATATCTTATGTTTAAGAATAAAATGTTGTAATAATATATTGTATATTGTAAGATTCATTGTTTAAAAATCGCTTCTTTCTGCCAAATATTACATGGTTTTCTTTGGATAAAGATGATTTGCAAATAGGATCCTAATTTTTCGATACATTCTGAAACTTATTTTCGCAAATTCTTCATAAAATATCCTTCAGCATATTCTTCAATTACGATCAGGTGCATTTATGACCAAATACATACTACATACATCTGATACGAAACTTTACCTTTAAACAGAGTTCGTAAAATCAAGATATTTAAATGATGGAAATAAAGATGAAATTTTCCATTTCATTAACTCCAAATATCTGGTTTTAAAAATTGATGATTTTAAAGTTAAACTTCATAATTACAATTTTGATGCTACGGTTCTCTTAATTTTTTATGGACCGCATGAACCTTGTTAAAATATTAAAATACAATATTTACTTCTACGAGCTTAAAATTCTTATCAAAATAATGATCAAAACCCAAAAGTATATCCTTATCTTCTGGGGTATATCCTTATCCATGATACCGATATCAACAAATTAATGGAATAAGCTTAAATAAACAACAATAGTTCAATTGTTTCTCGTTTCAGCTTTTAAACAATAATATGTTCCGTTTGAATAGATTTAAATTTTGAAATCATTGAGAAGGTTCCTTAGTCGTTCTTATCCTCTTCTGACGAAATAGGAAAAATTTGTATTCATACTGTCTGTAAAACGCCTGTTAACACATTCACTGTTGTTTTTTTTTTTCCTCAGAACAGGTTCAAAAAATTGAGTATTTTTATTACATATTTCAAATCAGATGATGATTCAAAAAATAGCAGTGCTTTGGAACCTTTCTACAATTTTCGCTTTTTAGTATTTGTTGTTCAACAAAATAAGTTATTTTCCTGATAACAAATTTTTACTATTATAATATCAGGTGAATTGCGCTAAAGTTGAAAAATAATTTCAACATACGTAAATTTTTTCAACATCTCTTTTTAAAAAAGCAGTTTTCTTAAAGTTAACGATGTAATGTGTATAAGTTTAAACGTCAAATTAAAATTGTGTTTCGAATTTGTTACTTTAAAAAACGAAGCAAACAGTTTTTTTGAGTTGCACTAACATGTGTTCACTTCTAACATGTGTTTACAAATCAAACAAATAAGAAACTATAAGGTAAATAAATAAACAATTTGTTTGTTCATTCTTAGAGAAAAAGGGTGCACTTATTTAATACGATATGTCAAGACCGTTTTGCACTGAGTAATTTTAATAAAGAAAATGTTATCAAATTCTTATCAGCTAACTGAATATAATTATGGGGCTCGAAAAAAAATTGACAATGACTAAAAACAAATGTTACTTTAATGAAAAACTTTAAGTACTATAGCAAAATAAACAAAATAGTTTATTATATTTTCGGAAAAAAATCTACGTAGTAACATAAGGAGAGAGAAAAAATATAATGAAATAATTGGTTGAATAGTTCTGTGAATCACACATGGCCAGATAAATAAAAATTTAATTTTAAAATTAGGATTTTATGACGATATATATATGATACTTTAATAGATAAAAGATAAACTTTAATAGATAGACGATATAGATAAGATATTTTAAGACGCTTAAAAATTTAGGCTACGTATTCGACAGCTCATTATGTTCTACATCTTTATACTCATTGTAGTAACTTTTAAAACATCATGAGTATTACAGATAATCATCGTGGATATCATAAGAATTTGGTTCAAGACGATATAAACATACCTTTTAAATAACTATCATCTTCGTTTATATTTTTATTGTTTAGTTATAAAAATATATATTGAATAATTGATAAAAATATTATTCCTAATAAATTCCTACTTATGAACATTACTGAAATTGAATCAATTGTGGAAAGAATCAATTAGAACTAAAATTTAAAAATGCAGATCCATAACCACATTCAATCGAAAACATGTTTTTATAAATCTTGACATTCGTTAAATATAATATTTCATTCAAATCTCCTTACTAAATTAAGTATAAATTTGTAAACGACTTAAAAAGAAGCATCGTATTTTATAATTAATAAAAGAAAACGATATAGAATCAAAACAGCGAAATATCTTGAATGAAATTTACCTTTGGTTTGCGTAAATAAGTTTACCAAATTTGGGCATTAATCGTTCCATTTAAATATTTTTTTTCCTTCTCAACAAATTATATATTTTTTTAAAAAAAAAAATTTAAAATATTTTTTTTAGCTTCTACTTAATAAAAAAGAATGGAAATTTTAAATTTCATTAAAGAAAAATTTATAGATAAATAAGGTTAAAAAAATTATGGCTGATATTTCAAAACTTTTTCTCGTCCAGTATAAGATTAAAAAATATAAATAAAATTATTACAAATCATTTTTGTGCATGAAATTATCTTTTTGTAAACAAGTTTCATAAGTGGGTGCAATTTCTTTTAAATTATACTGCTAGTTTTAAAGATATGACCAAAAACGCAAAAAAAGAAATTAACATTAAGGGGAACAAACTTTCAACCGCTCTCCTGATTAAACTATTAGGAACACAATTTCCAGTGCGGATCCCCCCCCCCCCCACTGTGTTAAGGTTCATACATCCAAATACGTAAAAAAAAAATTTAAAAAAAGATATTTTTGTTCAGAGAAAGTGCGTTTTTTTGTATGATTTCGTAACTTAATTAATAGTTATTACTAATTAATTAGCATACTTGAAGTCACCCTCAGGAACCATTAAGATTGACACTTAATACGTGAAAGTTCGATCATTAGGAACGAAAGTTATTCAGGGTGATATCTTTTTTACTTTACTCACTGTACCTTATAGAAATCCGCTATTTCGAATCGATCCGCACCAAATTCAATGAGAAATAAAGTGTTTATGAAATAATACGTCCCAAGATACCAAACACCAAACTTCTTAGTTTAAAACTCTCTCCGACAAATCGGTTAAAACTCTCATCGGTTTGCGCGCTACATGCCAAGAAAAGAGTTTTTCATAGGATTTGATAAATATTTTATAATTGAGTCATTTGATAGCCTGCAGCTCTAAATAATCAAAAATTAGTTTTATCGCATATTTATATAAACTATTTATCTTTAGCTTTCTATGTTAGTTAATAAATGCTGTAATCTACAAGTAAAATCAATGCTGATAATTTCCCCGCGCATGGTGATGACGTCACCGAATTTGTATTTTAAAAAATATATGAAACTACCCGCTTTTTATAAAGATATTTACGCTTTTAAAGCATGTTTGTACAAACTTAAATAAAGGGAACTCAACAAAAATTCATGAAATAAATTTGAAGTTATCTTTAAAGCCATTTAAAAAATTGCAGTAAATTTTGAATATCACATTTAAAATGATATGATTTGTATAGTTAAACTTTATTTTGGTGAGTTGAACTTTTAACTCATATTAGGGTAAATCTAATGGTATGAAGCCGTATTGGAAATGCAGCAAAAAGGAAAAAATAAATAAAATAAATAAGTAAATAAAATAAAAAATCCAAATAAATAAAATACAAATAAATATAAATAAATAAAATAATTGTTGCGTACTGGGAGCTATAAATGTGTAGTATGGTGATATTAGGATACTTATCCGTTTCGGAGGGTGGTAAAAAAAAAACTATTAATACTGTACCATTAGTATCTAATGCAGGTATAGTGCCTATGGTATAATAACTTTTCATTACATCAGTATTTATAATGGCAATGCTAGTAAAATATTATACCAAATTTAATCAGCTATCACAAACGTCAATAATCGTTTGGTGATTTCTTATACTACAGTTTTATGAAGCAGAAATCTACTAAATAAAATAATTAAAAAAATTATTTTATTACATTTAATTATATTAAAGTTGAATTAAAATTTACGAATAGTTCAGCGATTTTTTTTTCACGAAATAAGTACTGATATTTGTTTGTTCGCTAAAAATAGATTATAAAAATATTTCTGTCATCCCTAATTATTTTTTAGAATTACAATTAATGAATTTGGGTAATAGATATAAGTTTTAACAAAAAGGTTTCGTAATAAAAAGCTAAATTGATGGAGAAAGAGTACTTATTCGTATTAGATATTTGTAAAAATTACCACATTTTTATTGACGCTAATAGTGTTTAATTATTTTTTTAAATAAGCTCATATTTAAAAAAAATAAGTTTTGCTCTAAAAAGCTAAATTAATGGTGAAAATATACCAATCTATATATAGATAAAAATGAATGTCTGCGTGTGTTCTTTATAGGCTCCTAAACCATCCTACTGAAAGTGATGAAATTTGGTAGACAGATACTTTCAAGCACGAGGAAGGTCACTGTCTACATTAGAACATTCTAAGACAAATCGTTCTAACAGTATGAGCGAAAAACAAAATGGAATTTTCTGGTTGGCTAAGCGTTAGACATTCTTTTAAATTTAACGATTCAATTTTTCCAATAATTTAACGATTACACCAGTGATAATTGCTAGCTTATAGCTCTACTTGATCACAAAATAGTTTATTGCACGTATTTAAATATTTCATATTCTCTATGTCAGATTAAGGCTCCTATACTATGATAATACTCTAATTCAGGGGCTCTATGACAAATAATAAGTCAGATAAATTCAATGAACATTACATGGTAGCACACGTGGTCTACATCACCAAATACACCGAAGAGCCATTACATTATGACTACCCTGCTAATAACATGTAGGACCACCTTTAGCCCTCAAAACTGCTAGCACCCGCCATGGCATTGATTCCACAAGGTGCTGATAGGTAGTCTGATGTATCTGGTACCAAGCGCTCACCAACTGGTCCTGCAATTCCCTCACATTGCGAGGTGGTAGCGTGGCATCACGAATTTGGTTTTCCAAGTAGGACCACAAAGGTTCTATTGGATTAAGGCCAGGTGAATTTGGGGGCCAAGACATGACTTGAAAGTCACTGGAATGTTCCTCGAACCAATCCATGACGATTCGACCCTTATGACATGGTGCATTATCCTGTTGGTAAATACCATCCCCCGCAGGAAAAGCTGTTGCCATGAATGGGTGAACCTTGTCTGCAACTATGTTCAAGTAGCTTTCAGACGTCAGGGATTGTTCTGTGAGGATTATGGGTCCTAATGTGCCCCATGAAAACATTGCCCACACCATACTACCATACATTGCCACACCATACATTGTTATAGATGGAGGGTGGTCATAATGTAATGGATCTTAAGTGTATATACTTTGTCTGATACAGTGCGCTTTTATTTTATTTATAGTAATTCTTTTAAAAGTGTTTCTAAAATATTACTTATTTAAGACCAGGGTTTATTTGTATAGAAGAACCGTAAGAAATCGCCATACCATCACTGACGACAATAATGCTTAATTAATGTTGGTAATATGTCTTAATTGAAATAAAAAAAAATAACTTCTGAACTAAAAAGCAAAAATAAGGAGAAAAGATACTTATTCGCATTTTGGGTTACCGTAAAAAATCTGCATAATATTATTGACACACTAATACTCAATTTATATTGGTAATGTGACAACAGAGCACGCACTACAGCCGATAAAAAATGCGAGCATAAAATGAATTTATATATATATATATATATATATATATATATATATATATATATATATATATATATATATATATATATATATAATTTCTTTTATCATTTTTTACGATGACAGTGGAGTGCTACTAAGGTTGGCAAATTTAGCTGATCCCTATTGATTTTTCATCGGTTATATGCAAGTTTATTATTAAAAAAAACTCGATATTTTGAATTTATACTTAATCGTAAATTAAAAAACGGTTCTCCCCAATTCCAATAATTCAATTATCCGTTGATCCGGTAGGATTTTCAACATCAGGACAATTTTCAGGGAAAGCCAAATTGAGATAACAAAATTTCTTTTTTTTTTCTTATTGCAGTCATTATATAAAAAAAGAACAAATTTCTACCCTCTCACTTTGGCGACGCGCCCCCCAACGAGCAACGAGGCGTCTTTATGCAAATGAGGCGACATGCCGAATTTCGCTTTTGATGCTCACTATACCAGAGTAAGGAACGGGGTGGTAAAAAGACGACTTTTCGAACTACGGTGTAGAATATAGCCCCAGTAGGAAGGAATGATTTACTGCGTTCACAAAATATCACGGTCTAACCCCTTTCCCTACTCATGGTCTCGTTAAAATTTCAGAAAATCAGTCGACCGTCCACCCACAGGTCGATTTTCTTTCAACTCTTTCGACTCATTTAACTTTTCGAGGTAGTACGGTGGAAAGCGTTAATAGAGAAGCGGTTTTTTAATAGGTACCTATTATATGTTCGGCTGGGATAAACAATTCCAGAAGCGTGGGATCGGATTTACTTTGCAGACTTAGCATATGTTTAAAAAGAATATTGAGTACGTAATGTTAGGTGATAATATGCAATTTATGACATTGGCATGTAAAATGCTTTGTGCAATAGTAATTTACGGGCTAAAATTTCATATTAAACACTATAACAATTTAAATTCAAAGGGTGAAAAAAGAAGTTTAATGTATGTGATCAAACTAAAAAAAATTATTATTATTTTTGCATGCATTTAATTCTGGGTTGTAAAATTTGGAAATAAATGTCATGTTTTTTATTTGCAATATTAAATACTAAAGGGGGTTTTACATGATAAAGAGTTACTATAAATAAAATTCCATTTAACTTTTTTTTTTCGAAATGTAAGTCTCTGATATAAAAAAAATTGTACTTTAAGGCATGACGTAATTGAGTAATATAATATGAATTTCATTCATGTAGAAGTAACAAGATATCAATATAAATGCTTGAAATTTATCCTTTTTTAAATTTACGCAATAAATGAATTAATAGTGTATGATGGAAGCATAACTGTAATATAATATAATAATACATAGATTGCCATGAATTACATAAATGAAAGATGAAAAAAAAAGATAAACAAGAGGAAAAAACATTTAACATGATGATGCTTAATTTTAACTGCAATTTCGGTGATGTGAAACTTTAATCAGAAAATGTGAAATTTTTATATATATATATATATATATATATATATATATATATATATATATATATATATATATATATATATATATATATATATATATATATATATATATATATATATATATATATATTAAAATTCACATTTGCTTTATGAAAAATAGAATTAAATATCTTAAACTATCACTTTAATTAAACTGGTTTTGTCAGTTAGACCTATCATCAGAAAGATCTAGAATTATTTAACTTTTTCAAAATTACATATCAAATATATTTAATTTTATCCGAAACTAAGTTAAAGATGTAAATTACTAGGAGTTTAGTAATTTTCAATGTAAGAACAATGCAATCCTAAAAATTCTCAAACAGCAATGGAAATGTAATAGCACAGAGCATCATATGATAGTCCATTAATTACAAACAAATTATTCCAAAACAATGCAATAATATAAATGCAACTTGGCAATGTCTTGAACAAGATCTTAGTTAAGTAACATGATTTTATTGATTTTCCTTTTAAACTCTTAAAGTTAAATTGTTACGAATTGACGAGTAGTAACAGTTTGACAATTTGTCAAGTGGACCTGCCTAATGACGTTCCAATGAACTTTGTAATTTAAAATAGATTACGCGATTGAATGTGTCAGCTTACAGCTTACTCTCAACAGAGTTCCTGGATAAATTTGTCCAGGAAAAACTGAAATAATGTAATTCGATAAAGTAAGATATCGTACACTGTCTTACTATGTTGCATGCTAGTACTGAAAGCAGCTTTGGGCTCTGGGTTTTTTAAATATCACACTCAATTTTATATTTTCGTTAAAGAGTAAACAAAATAATTTTAAAAAAATACTCCTTAAATTTCCACTTATACATTATATTTGCTACACATGTTCCAAAAGCAATACAAATAAGCTATACATTTTTAATATACCTTTACATTTGAAAATTATGCTTCAAAAGTAACATAACTGCGCTCTGCATTTTTACTATCACCTTATTTTTAAGTATGTATCAAAATTAGTATGATAACGCTATGTGTTTCAGCTATTAACTTATATTTGTTAAATATGAGTAAAAAATAACAGAACAACGTAAAAAATTTCTACTCTTACCTTATATTTGATACACGTGTACCAAAAGCAACACAAATATGCTATAAATTTTTAATAACACCTTATATTTGGAAAATAAGTATCAAAAGTAACATCACTACGTTGTACATTTCCACTATAGCCTTATATTTGTTAAATATGTATCAACACTAACATAACAATGCTATATATTTTTATTATCAGCCTAGATGTGTTAAATATGAGACAAAACTAATACAACAGAGCTACACAATTCTACTATCAATTTAAATTTGTTATAAATCAAAAGTAATAACTACATTATCAATTTCTACTACCACCTTAGATTTGGTAAATGTCTATCAAAAGTAACATAAATATGCTCTTTATTTTGATTATCACCTTAAATTTGGTAAATATGTATCAAAAGTAACATAAATACGCCATTAATTTCGATTGTCAGCTTTGATTTGAAAAATATGTATCAAAAGTAACATAACTACGCTATCAATTTCTATTATGACTTTATGTTTGTTAAATATTCATCATAATAAGTAACATCATTTTATGGTGGGGAATTTAAGTCTCTGTAATAAAACTGTCTGAATCGTATTTTATGAAAAATCTAACAATTTCTTCTTTTAAAAAGAAAAAAATTGTCTTCCAAACAAGACAATTGCAAAAATAAGAATAATTATTGTAAGATATGTTTTATGAAGTTTGTTGTGTTTAAACCTTTTCCATATCTCATACTCAACTTCATCCTTTCATGAATATTATTTTGACCAAAAGATATCATCCCCGATTTCAAAAATCAATAACTAACATTTCAATAACCATCCATTCCCTAACGATCATCATTTATAATTCTCAGCTGGTACTATGGTATAGTACCAGGACCAGGGCTAAGATGGTAAATAAGGCTTCATATTGACCTCTAAACCCCTTCGGTATTAGATAGGAAGCAATATAAGCCAAATCTCAGGCATTAACCTTCCCCCTGTAAACACCCGGAAGGGGAAATGGAAACCCCGGGGGGTCGGTAGGGATTCCGAAAAGGTCACTGCCAACAAATACAACGCTCGGTGGCGCCCTAGGGGGGTTTCATTGACGTGGGTGCGCCCCACTGAAACAGAACTACAGAGAGAGAGGGAAATAAATTAAAACTGGAGTCACGTGCTCGAGTATGCGTATGTAGATTTGGACTGAGGCATGCAATCCATTCTCTGCTTGTTTAGGGATTTTGGTTTTGGTGAGAGAAGGGGGGACTCCAAAATGTGTCAGAGTTTGGTTGATGATTGGATTTTGAAGGACAGATAAGTTTTGAAATTTTCTCACCGTAATAAAAATTTTGTAAAAACTTTTTTTTAAAAATCATTTTAATACTTGACGAAAAAAATGGGTAAATACTTGAATTCCGTGCTGTTTAAAGAAACTAGATTTTAAAAAAAAGTTCGTAATAACAAAAATTAGTTTACGCGTTGTAAAATATTTAAACAACTTTAAAAAAAAAAAAATGCTTCAGGTGTTTTTCACATTCGGCTCAGTAGAATTTGAAGAAAAAAAAAAACAATTCGGTACTATAAAACATATTATAGAACAAAAACTGATACTGACGTACAGTTATATTTGTTACACGTGCTCCAAAAGCAACACAAATATTCTATAAATGTTTACTATCACCTTATATTTATTAAATATGAATCAACACTAACATAACAATGCTATATATTTCAACTCTACCCTCAGCTTAGATTTGTTAAATATGAGTCGAAACTAATACAACAATGCTACACATTTCTACTATCACTTTAAATTTGGTGTATATCATAGTAAGTTACAATATCGAAAGTAACATAACTACACGTGAGATAATAGTATATTAATTTAAAATCTGCTGAGTCCAGGTACCCCTGAAAATCGAATTTTTTACCCGGCTAATTCTGGGCACCCGTTAAAAATTTTATTTGTTACATGGCCGGTTCTAGGTAACCGGTAAAATTTGGATTTATTAACTAGCCAGGTATTATAACATTTATACAAACGAAAAAAAAATCGTGAAATTTTTTAATGAGCAAATATTTTACAAGATAAAGCTCTAAAGAAATTTATTGTGCTCTTACATAAATAAAAACTCCGGTGAATATTTTTTTTAAAACTAGATTTAAAAAAAACTTACTAGTAAGGTCTTCTTCATTACAAGGAAAGGTTTTCTACATTAGAAGCGAAAACTAAATAACCGCTTTGTGAACTTGTCGATATGTGGTTCTGTTCTGGCTGTCACCCTATGTACTAAATCTCCTCAGAATACTTTCGGTATGATCCTTTTACCTATTCGGATATTAAAAATATTATTGATTGAAAACTCTTATCAGACCGATAAAATAACTGGGAAAACAATACAAGCAATTAACTATCCAGTATTAAACCTAATATAGAGACTTATAGAAAACCATTGTATGAGTCGTAAGAGTGAAGTTATTTTAATAAACATGCGTATTGGTCACACCCACATAACTCACAAGTATCTTTTACTAAACGAACCTGCTCCTGAGTGCTGTAATTTTCAAAAATTGCTTACTGTTAAACATACTGTGCAACAATTTAAAACCTAAAGGCAACACTATTTCTATAGCTTCAATCCACCATTGTCCATATTAATTGAAGATAATCCACACTGTCACTTTTTTTCATATCTTAAGGACATTGGTTTACTTATCTTTCAGCACAGAACAGATCCAATATTTATATACCTAGTTGAGAGGCCTGGATAGCCTGGTTGGTAGGGCGTTTGGCAAACGTCTGAGAGGTCATTAGTTCGAACCTTGCTAGCAACAAACCCAAACGCATATTCAAAAGAACTCACACTCAGGAAAGGAAAAAGTTGAGTAAGTAAAAAAAGGGGAAAAAGCGTCTCATCGAAAGAAAGTCACATCTGATTATGCCCGAAAATACCCGTTTCATTAATATAATTGAAATATGCTATATTGCTTTACATTTACAATAACCGGAGGGCAGTAGGATCAATATTATGCCAGTTTTCAGTTATACATAGTAGCATTCAATTCAGTTAGGGACTGAAACTGCCTTTTTTTGGCATATACAGCCTTACTGAGGATAGCCCCCACTTTTTGGGGGGGGGGTCGAAATTAAATAAAGGGAAAGAACAATTTATTCGTGAAAAACACCCTTTTATCAAAAAACTACCACTGTAAAGATTTTTCAACTTGAATCAAGCCATCAACCTGGTGGAAAATCTACTTGAACCACCAATTTACTCTACAAGCGAAAATAGCCGGAATAGCCTGGTTGGCAGGGCGTTGGGCCCATGTCCAAGAGGTCGTGAGTTCGATCCCCGCTGGCCGAAGACTCCCCGTGTAGTAAATGGTGACCGGTGCACGTTAAATCTGTCGGCTCACAAAGCCCTCTATGTTTCTATTACCTATTAAATCATACCTCTGGGGGTACTGAATGGGAGATTGACCGTTCTCTGGTTCAAGTCAAAATTGCAATCTGTGAATGAATAAATGGATGTATGAATGGGTCCACCCTATAAAAGGGCTGTGATGATGTGTGTGTGACTAAAGTCACATTATTGGCTATAGATGCGCCACTGAAAAACAAGAAACACACCCTCTGCCTTAAATTCGCTTGATTTCACCAAGCAAGCTTGCTGATATTGGCAAAAAATCATTCGAAACAACAACAATATACCTAATTGTAAGTGTGATACAGGTTCTGGCTCTTGTGCCAAAAACTCGTAAATAACAAGTCAAAATTTTGTTTGTTCTTTGGGATTGACATGCAATTAGCCACGACACATAAAAAATATATTCAGAAAAAAATATATATATGTGTTCAGTATGGTGGGTACAGTTAAATTTCTATATATAACATACTCCAAAAAGCATGCTTTAAACTCTCGCAGTGCTTTAGATAACTTCACATTAAATAAAAAATTTAGTATCGCTTTTTTTTTTTTTTTTTTTATCTTTCAGAATTTTTGATCGACATCCCACGGTCACATGATGAGGTGCAAAAAAAATTGAAACAAATATCCCTAAATGAGTGAAGGTAGGCATGGGTGGTAGGAAATACAGTGAACAAAGCTGAACAACCCTCCCTTATGCAACAGCAGTGAAGTGAGTTTTGTAGGAAAGAGAATACCCTACAGCCGTCGCTATGCCGTCAGCTGGCCTTAATGGCAAAGTAATGGAAGTAGACAGTGGGCCATTGACTCACGGCCTGGTCTTCTTGAGAATCATCATCGTCATGATGATGTCAGCCAAGATACTCCCCTCCAAAAGCAATGTTTGAGAAACTGTTTGAAATACCGATGCTGGTGTATGATGAGGGAGGGATGAAAGAATTGTTCCAAAATTCGAAAAGTTATCGGAACTATTCTTGGGATAGAAGTGATTCATGGGATCCATTGTTGCGCTTGTAGGAGAAGTGTCTTCGGGTTTAGTAAATAAAGTTTGGCAAACTCGTAAGTTTGGTAACACGTGTAAGGCTAAAAAAGGAATAGAAAAAATAGATAAACCTGAGTCACTTTATGGCACCACATGCTTCAAATATGACTAGTAGATAGTTTTACTAAATTATTAATTGTTTCTAATTTTGATTTTTCTAACTGGTAAAAAGTGTTCTGTTTGTATTGAAACAATTGAATGCATACATGAAATCCCTTCCCAAAAATCATGAAACCTTAGCCCAAATTGTAGCCTATGACGTTTTATTCATTTATAAACTGACTCCACGATTCCTCGAATTATTCATTATTTGATTCACTGATTCATTTACTCTCAATTTCACTGATCTTGTATATGTAAAGATATATTATATATATCTTTGCATATACAAAGCTGGTTTTTTTGTTGAAGTAATATATTTTATCAATAAGTGATTGTATTAATTACGGTTATTAAGTCATGTAGTTAAAGACTATTAACTTATGGAGATAAACATCAAAATGCAATTTATTTAAACATTTTTTTTTCTTTACTGAATTGGATCTAAATTTTGCAGTCTTGAAAATGAGAAGATGAGAATGAGAGATTATCCAAAATGAAACTTACTTCGAGACTTTTGGATTTCATTATTTATTTAAATAAATATATTGAAAAGTATATAACTATAAGATTGATGAATATATTTTGCAAATATTTAATTATTCAAAATTTGAAAGAGATTTATCCAAAAACCCAAAAATTTTAAAATAATTGATTTAGTGATCCTCTAAGCATAAGAAGTTAAAATATGAGCATTTAAATACATAATATACTTTTAATGGCCTATTTTACAACCTGAAAGTTATAAGCAAATGGGTTATTTATTGCTTTACAGCATCGCTTCTAGAGCCTTTCTAGAGAGCTTTCAAGACCTCTCTAGAGAGCTAGGAAAGTGCTGGCCTGTTTTAGCACCATTATTTCGCTATCTTATCGCCTTTATTCAGCATAGTCTGAGTAAAACACCATGTCTAATCATTGTTGTTGTGCAAGCTAACCTTGTAATACTGATCATTTATGCCAATAGCGAGGGATATTTTCAACAGGATAATGCCTCCAGCCATACTGCTAGTATTGATGTGGGGAACTTGATGAAGACTTCCCAATCTTGAGTTGGCCTTAAAACTTCCAAGGTCTTAAACCTATTGAGAATTCGTAAGATGGAAGTTGAAAGCATCATATATAATCTAGCTCCACAATCACTCAGACTATTTTATTTTATTTCCGTCGTTGAACAGCCGATCGAATTTTCAGTTTACGGCTACCAATGTTCAACTCCGTATCCTTGTAATTTTGAACACAATCCAGAAGACAAGGGAAATCCTGGATCAAGTATTGGGAGAAACTTGTCTGCGTGGAGGACTTTTTGATGGAACTAACCCGCATTTGAATTGCATGGAGAGGAGAACCACGAAAATCTTCCACGGTTAGCCTGATGGCAAGGGAACTCTAACCCATGATCCGTAGAATATTTTACGTCAGCACTGTGGTCGGTGCGTGCCGGGTGCACATTTCGTATCGACCAGCCATTGCCGGGATTCGAACCCGGTTCGCCACATTGGCAGGCGAGATGTCTATCCAATGAACCACCCCTGCTCCATTCAGATTATTAGAAATATCTGAGTCTAGATTCTAGAACATATGCCACCAATGGTCTATCATCATCTCATAGAGAACATGCAACAAGAATCAAGGCTGTATTAAAGGGAAGAATGTAGACAAACGAGATATAAAGAGAGCGGTCCTAATAAATTGACAGTCCAAGTAAAAATGTTGATATTACATTTAATTGCTCTAACAATGCTTTAAATAATTTTTTAAAAAAACCTATCTTATAAAATTGCAAACTTCTAAGCCTGAAATCTAGGACACATGTCACAAACAGCCTATCAACCACTCATGGAGAACATGCTGAGAAGAATTAAGGCTGTAATAGAAGAAAAAAGATAAGAGAAACGAAATCTTGAGAAAAAGGTTGTAATGAATTGACCCTTTAAATAAAAATATTGTTATATCATTTAACTGCCCTAACAAACGTTTAAATAATTAAAAAACAAAATTATCTAACCTAACCAGAAACTGCAAATATTTTAATTTATATCGTTATGTTTCTCACAAACTAATTATAATAAATTTCCTTTTTAATTCAGAATTCACATTAGAATTTCCTTTTATTTTTCGAAGAACGTTAAAATTCTATTTTTCTTTTCAATAGTCCATGCAGCGAAAGGTATCGATTACTCCATCCAAATATCGATACAGAAATGAGAAGGAAACAGAAATCGATGCCTTCAAACTTCCACTGAGAAGAAAGAAAAAGTAAAAACTTTAAACTTCCCCCTAACAGATCCAATTGAAAAACCAATGTAGAGTTAAACGCCTTTCTAAAGCGAGGCCCATTTTATTCTTCCGGCGGCCGACAAATATCTTTTAAATATGTCCATTAGAGGTCCGAGGAATGAGTTGTAGCCCTAAGTAGGCCACATTTGGGCCCCCTTCTGACCCTTGCCGCCTGGTTAAGCTCGTCTTCATTCCTCGGGAGTTAAGCGAGGCGTGTTTTTGCTATTGCCTACCTCCTATTCCCCTATTCCTCTTTACGTAGAAAGGTGAGAAAGATGGAGATCTGTAAAAGGGGGTCTTATACCAAATACATTTCTGATTTCAGAGAATGCTCTAATGCTTTGATGTAATTTTTATTATTTGTTTAAAAGCCATTGAAAAATAATTTCTTAATTCTGATAAAATAAGATAAAAGTAGTAATAAGATAAAAAGTTCTAATAAGATAAAGTAGTAATAAGAAAAAGTTCTAATAAGATAAAAGTAGTAATAAGAAATAGTTCTAATAAGATAAAAGTAGTAACACTTCTTACAGGGATAATCTCAAAAGTAAGATGTCTTGTTTTAGAAGTACTATAGTTGGTATGTTTTTCATAATATTAGGAGCATTTTAAAGGTTAAGTTTTTATTTGTTTATTTATTTTTTGTATAATCACTACTTTGAATGGCGCATTTCTGTAAACGTCAAGACTACCTTAGTTTGATTATGTCATACCAGCTCCCCGTCATGTTCTCCAGAAAGTCTTGTACCTTATCTTTCACTTCATCAAAAAATTGAATCTCCTCCTGGTCAAATGCTCTTTTGAATGAGGGAACTGTTGAGAAAGTCATTAGGTCCAGATTATTGGTCAAGAAAATTAAATCCAGACAATTGGGCAGGTGTATTATGATGCTCCATTGAATCTGTTGAAGGAAAGTGACCATTTGATGGACATTGTGTGGGAGAGCATTGTTTTGAAGAATACTGACACCTTTGTTCAACATTGTTGTTATCTGGTTTCCAATTGTAATTTCCGAGTTTTATCAACATCTCTGCTTACAATCGAGTATCTTTAACTTGAATGATTCTACTCTGAGTTGAAATTGGAAAACAACATTTTCTCGAGTTCATGGCGAAAAGCTTTGAAAGGGTAGTCATTAAAAAGCTGTCATATTGTCTAAAAAATTTATTAGGGGAAGCTTTTCTGCTTCTTCCTCACTGTATACTCCCGGGCAATACGAAAAACAACGCTTCACGATCTTCTAAATCGGATTCAAAATTACAAGGCTACGGAGTTGAACATTAGTAGTTGTAAACCCGAAAATTGGGTCGGCTGTTCAACGACGGTTATAAAAAAAATAAAACTTTACAATATCTGTCTCTCTATTGATTTCATATAGCTCAAAATTGTATCTTCTTCATCAAACATTGTTGATGTCTATCCCACCTAGAATGGCTCGCAAAACTCTTCTCTCAAAAATGATAACGCGTGCAATTTTTCCTTGACCTCACTTAGCAAATGATTGATAGACGTTAACAAAATGTGATTCTGTTTGGAATAGAGATAAAAAATAGAGTTCATCCAACCTCTTGCATGGTTAACCTATACAGAAAAATAGATATGGAATCTGCCCCGTTCATTGCGTACTACAATTGACATCATTACCATTGTAGGATTTAGGGCAAAGCAATGTCCTGGCCGGAGATCCTCGTTACCCGAAAGCTTGGTCAAAAGCGCAAAGCGAAAGCTTGGTCAAAGCAAAAAGGTTTCAACGTTGAATAGATTAAATCTCTTGCATTCTTAAAATAATAAAAACGACACATTTATTCAACTAATTCAATTATTTTATTGTAATTGATCGAAAATAAGCCTTTAAATTAAAATTAAATAAAAACTAATCCATTTCTTAAAACATGTTTAAATTTAACTTTTTCAACCTATATTATATTTAACTCTTTCAACTACTTCTAAATATTTGTCACTTTTTGTAATCCAAGCGTACCATTTTTGGCCAAAAATTATCTTTTGAATTCATAATTTGATACGCCAAGCTCGAGACAGAACACACTACGCCTTCTGGCCTCATAATGGCAAGTCAATTTGCACGGTAAATAGCAACCTTGATAGTCAAGTGAAAAAGAACAAATTTAAGTTTAATATAAGTCTCTTATATTCTTTATTAATATATATCTCGTTAAATTGATTCCTTCAAAATGAAATGGAAGAAGACGATTTGATAATTTTTATTATCAATTTCTACCTAAGTAAATGTATCATTTGTCATTATACAAATATTGTAAATGTTATCAAGGCATTTATTTAAAATATCTAACCTAATACCCTCCCACTTTTAGAAGAAATATACATCACTACCTCATTCTGAAAGACAATGGTACCTAAAAGGTTTTTTGCGGAACCCTAGGGTTCCTCGGAAGGGTTACAGGGGTTCCGAGAGTTAACTTTTTTAAAACTATTTGTGATTTTTAAAATCAGTAATATTGATGACCTATCAATAATTCATTGCTTGTTTTTTATTTCTGTTATTTCTAAGAAATCATTTAAATAAAGAGGAAAAATAAAAATGCTTAAAAAAGGCATATTTATTCTAATACAATAAATTAAACAAATTGAAAAAATATCTGCATTTATAAAAAAAAAAAAGGCATTAGTATTTCCCATCGAACTTTTTAATTTCAAAGTTTCTTCTCGTCAAATTTTTCAAATCATCAATGTTTATAAAAGTTCTTTTACATTTTCATTATTTTAACGAAAACTATAATTCATCATTTGCATACATCAAAAACTATTTCAAAACTTAACAAGATGCTGTCGTAGTCCAGAGTGTTCAACACTGACATAAAATTTATTTAAAAAATATTATGAATAAAACAATGAAAAACTTTCATTCTTCACATTGAATATTTTCAAAATAATTAGTAGTCTTTCTTTGGTAAATGTGTTTATAATTGTCTTTATTTATAAAGTCGGGTTTCCGGTAAAACTACGGTAACCATTTTGAGTTCCATAGCTTAAAGAAGTGGAAAACACTGCTGGAGAGTATCGCAGTGAAAAATATGTCTGGATCGCAATTCATTAACAATGTGTCACCAAGTAGCATGCAAAAATCTCTGACTCGTCTATTTTTTCTAACACCTTTTAACTTTGAGCAGTTAAAATTTGAGAAAAATAATTTTTTTTTTATTTTCTTATTAGGGAGACCGGAAAGTAATGTCGTTTTGGTGCTTTTGATATTTTATTATTAAGATTTTATTTTTAACTAATAATGTATTCACCCACGTTAGCAACAACCTTTCAATGCCGGATCGGAAATGGATCGAAAAAAAGAATTGGTTTTTAAGACTAACGAATCTTTAATGCGTCGAAACGACATTATTTTCTGGTCCCCCTAACATTATAACCAAATTTAAATACTATCACATTATTACTTATTAATTATTACATTTAAGACGAGTCATAAGGATTAAAACTAAAATAAACTACAAAAGTTTTGTATTCAAATGTACCCTGTTAGATTAAGATTTTAATTTTTTTGAAAAATAAGTTAAAACTTAAATATAACAAGGGGAAAAATGACATAATTATTAATATTATTAGCCATTATTAATATTTTATTGCCATGCTGATTGCAGACATCTTAACGAAACGGCATCGACTCAATAAAATAAATGGCGTACGAAGCTGGAATTTGAGCCCATTTTGATACCAAAACTTTGATTAATAGGTTTCATTTGATTATTGATGCTTTCTTACTCGTTGTTATAGTTCTTCTCTTAAATGGTATATAGGATAGGGGTGTAGAGATTGAAACGGCCAGAACAAAAAATCATTGACTTTACGTGCAAACCATTCCTTCACAAGCTTTGAAGTGTGTTTCGGATGCAATTGAAATGTCCAATTGTGGAGCATCATTTGTTCTGCATGTACTGCCAGAAGACTGTTTCGTAAAATATACCGTCACAAGAAGTGATCTATAATGCAGTAAATTGGCCACTAAGGGTAAAGCTCTAGCCTAGCAATTGCAAATAGTAAAAAAAAATTACAAAAGTATACCAATAATTTCAAGTTTTGTCTAATAAAAGATATCACATATGAATGAATAGACTCCTATTTTTTTTTTTTTACATTTCTAGCAATACTAAGTATTTAATATTTTTTGGATTCAATCAAAAAGCTTGGGCCAATATAACAATATAATGATGAGTCACATTTTAAAATGTTTAGGAGAGCATTTTAGAAGAAAAACATTACTATTCTACTGTTTCCTGTGCATTACCCATTTATTGTGTTATTATCCAGTGGATATTCCGTAAAACTTGTCAAGTATCCATATTGAAAAAATACTATGAAAAAATTTGATCTAAAAATGCCCTACTTTAAAAAATTTAGTTTATCACTATATAGCACCATAAGCTTCAATTGAAGAAGAAAAAGTCGGCAACTAATTGGCTATAGTTAAGGAAATCTTCACTGATGTTTAATGCATAAAAAGCAATTAAAAGCTATTATGCATAATAACTGTTATAAAAAGCATGCATAAAAGCTGTTTGAATCACGAGATATCTATATTAGGAATTTTTAAAATAAAGCATTGCCGTAACAGCCGATTGTGGGCCAGGGGGTCATGGAGGCTAAGATTCCACAATTTCGTGAGCAACGGAGAGATTATGGAATTGTGGTCAGCATTGCGCACAGGCCACCTTTAATTCCCAGGCAAGTTAGTACCTATCGTTGTGAAGCTCGACGGATTACAAGTCACAACTGGGGATCGAACCCCTGTTCTTCACAATGACTTCAGTGACTTAATCACTGACTCGCTTGTTATTAAATCGTTATTTACTTATTAATTTAAAAATATTTAAAAATTTTCGCATAGTCCTAAACGAGTATTTGCGTGATTTTTCCCCATGTAAAGTTAAAACAATAGCATTTAAAGGATTTTAAATGATCGAATTATATCAAAGGAACAAGCGAAGCCTTCAAAATTATGAAAAGTTCACCATCGATGAAAAATTCATTTACCTTAGGATAAGAGTACTTTTTCACAATTAAAACTGTCTCGTTAATATTGCCTGAGGCTATGAATACTAGACTTATTAGTGGATTAAAAGCCAATTTTTTAATAATTTTGCAAAACGTTTAAAAAAAAAAGTTCATTACTAGTGGCTTAAAAGCTAATTGTTTATTAACTTTCAAAACTTTTCAAAATACAATAGATAAAAACCCAGAGATAGATCAAAATTATTGTCTTCATCATCAATAATATTGAAAATAAAGCGTTCATGTCAAAAAAGGGATCTAATTTTATAAATGATTTTAATTGAATTATTTCTCAAAATAATTAAATTAAGGAATAAACAAATGAATAAGTAAAAAAATATATCCTAATATATTGATTTATTTGCTTATCTTTATTAATAAGTAAAAATAAATTAATAAATGGATATAATTAATAAATTAATAACTAAGTAAATAAAGATTGTGGAAATACAACAAGTGTGTTTTCTATCATTAATTTTTAAGGTATAAAACGCTATGCAATTTTCTCGTTTGTTATAATCAAACGGTGTTATAAACTAAAAGTGATACAAAAATAAAATGACGAAACTTTCCTAAAGTGCCTCGTTGTCGGACTTGATGGTAACACTTAAAAGAAGATAGCTGGATTGGTTGTAATAAAAAAATAATAAGACATCATAACTTAAATCACATTTATTTTATAAGCGGAGATTGATGAAATAAATCATTTAAATTACGTCATTTATTCATGCAGCTTTCATAACACAATTTCATGTCTCACAAAACTGATTGAGGAATGTCTCTAATATCTTCATACTTTGTACTTTGCAAAGGGCACTCCAAAATTAAAGCTAATGAGTCGGAAGTTTAAATTTGAGAATATTTTGCTAATTATAAGTTTACCAGGAACTAAAACTCGTTTAACAAACTTTAAAATGTATGTTTATGTGAAGTTATCTCCCAGTGATTAGATACAGAGAAGGAAGTGCTAAATTTGTGCCATGTATAAATTAAACTAAACAATTTGAAAGAACAGATATATTGCCTCAAAACATATTAAATAAACAGACATACTATGTTTCAGTTCTGTAAAAAAGAAACGCCATTGTTGTATTATACTATGTTAGAGAGAAACATAGATATGCAAAATGAAATTACAAACAAGTTACAGTACGAAAAATGGGTAATTGACCAATAAGGTAAAAGAAATAAGCTTGAATAAAATAAACTTAAGGAAAAAAATTAAATCAAAATCAAAATCAATAAAAAAAGTTGTGATCACCTTCTTACGATCACTGGTTACCCATTGGTCAAATGCTTTTTCTTTCCGGATTGACTCCATTAAAAGCCACAACATTTCAAATCAAGGGGTTGCAAAAACTGTCTCAATTGATGTTTGTAGTCCGATTGATTTTCATATCCTGCCTATGTACATGTTTAAAGATGTCACAAAATACTTTTTCCTCTTCAGCATTCATATTTATATTAAAATACCCATCAGGCCAGTAATTGTACGTTAATAATAAAAAGAATATAAAAATACTTTAAATTATTATGTAAATACATTAAAAATGCCTGCCAGGTCGCCAAGACAACGCATGCAATCACGATGCATGCTCACTGTCTACTATTACTCTTGAACACAGTTAAAAAATGTGTGGACGCCATCAAATCCAAAACAAGACCCATTTTGCCAATGGGTAATAAGAAGGGATAGTGTTAGTAACCTAGATTTCTAAACATTTGGAATAAAGCAATATAAAAAGGTTCTTAACTAAATTATTAAAATTTTTCAGAATGTGAAATGCATCCTAGAAATCCAATTCAGTGTTTGAGGAGCAACGCTGAATGATTTTAGCGGAAGACAAAAAATCTAAAATCTTTGATTAGAAGTCCAGCAACGTAGTGCGATGGAACATAGTTTAATATTTTGATTTTAAACATATCTTTTATGTTTTTTATGTCGATATCAAAAGGAAACTTTTTTAGAGAGATCCAAATGTTTTCAAAAATATCGCTTATGACTATACTCCACTAAGCTCTTCATTTAAGTTTTGTTCGTAGTAAAAAAACGCAAAACGTCGACAGTTAGACGATTTATATAAAACTCTTAAAATTGATGTCCGTGCACAAAGTGATTATGAAGTATTTTATGCTTACAGCTTACGGTAGAATCTGCATTTGAAGTTCATGTTTCGACTACGTAAATAGAAAGAGATATGAGAAAAAATCAAATCAAATCTTTCAAATTTATAAACCATCAACAACTAAATATACAAAGCCACTTTCTCTTAAAAATAGATTTAAAAAAAAAAAAGTTTAAATTTCGTAATTTTAAGCAAAAAATAAAACTACCTTGCCCACTACTACGAGGTTACAAAGCCAGTACTAGTGGTAAATTATACTAATTTGATAATTAATATTTTCGAACACAAGTGTAAGCGATACATAAAAGAAAAAAATTTATATTCCAAGTTCAAAATTTAAATTAATTCCAAGTAAGACAAGTTTTATTAGTAGCAAAATCGTGATGTCACAATATGTTTTGGACAACAACAAAAAAGTTAAATGGCAATAAAAAAAGTGATTACAAATATTAGAGTAAAAAGAGTAAAATAAATTTTTCGCATTTTGTAAGATTATAGTATTGGAAGTAAACACTACAAAAGAATATTTGAATCTTAAGAAGTTATTCTGCCAAAATTATTTTATTTTATAACTGACGTTGAATAGCTGACCAGGCTCTGAGTTTAAGGCTATCAATGTTCAACTCCATAGCTTTGTAATTTTGAGCCCCACCCAGTAGGCAAGAAAACTTTATGAATCAAGCATTAGGACAAACTACCCTTCTTGGAGGACATTTTAAAAGAACTAACCAACATTTGCATTACGTGGAGAAGAAAACCACGAAAACCTCCTAAAGTAATCCTGGCGGCCATGAGATTCCAATTCATGATCCGTCTACTACTGAGGACATTTTACGTTAGCACTGCGGTTGGAGCGAGCAAGGATCAAAATTCGTATCAACCAGCCACAACTGGGATTCGAATCTGGGACACCTTATCTCTACACAAATGCTCCATCCCCTGAGCCACCCCGGCTCTCTAAAAATTGTCGATCACAAAGTGTTTTATGCTATAAATCGACTATATTCTGCATTTTTTAACTGTCATTCTAGACGTATCGCTCACTATTTATGTTTCTCACAGAGTTTTCTGAATAGGGAAATTTCTATTCAAAGAACAAAGAAAAAAGTGTTAAAGTAATACAACCACTTCCATCAGTTCAATTTTTCAAGCAGAATAAATATAAAAATAGCAACGAGCGAACCATTCCTTTCCGATGATAACTTATTCACAGACTCGTCAAACAAAGACAACTGAGTAGGCTATGCGTTTTGTAATGACACAGTTTTAACTACAATGATATGAGAATATCAATTTTAACTGCATCAAAGTCCACAATAATAACTTTTGTAACGAGCTCGCAGATGAATTGGGAAAGGAATCCATAACAGAAATTACCACAAACGTATATCCATTTTATGCAACTAAAATTAAAAATGACTTTTAAAAAAAATGAACTGATGAGAAGGGTATGAACTGTAAAAAATGCTGGGAACTGATTGCTCGAAATGCTTACAGAAATTCCTGTAAAAGACTTGAATCTTTCAAAAGAGGAACATAATTTTTCATACGCTCATAGACCTTCCCCTAAATGAGTTATGCTGTTATAACTTAATTGAAGGGGAAAAAAACTGCACCTGCGGAGAACTAGATTCTCCAGATCATTACTTAACAGACGGTCCCCTTAAAAAGTTCCGGACACACAAGAAAACCATCCCCAGAAGATAACATTACATGGAGAAAAACATTTCGTATAAACCTTTCGTTAAGAACTAAGATGAAAAATCTGTTAAATTTTATTCGAACATGAGCGGTTATTTGAATTCTGACTAATTGCAATTCCACTTAATTTGTCTCTTTCTTTTATATTTCACTTTTCTTAAAAAAGGGTCCTCTTATATTACTGTATAAATCATACACTTGTGTCTATGTATTGTTTTGCGTCTGTTTATCCATTCTTTTTTTTTCTCTCTGTAGTCCTGTTTTATCGTGTTTTGATAAGTTAATTAATTTATGGTTCTAAATCATTCTCTTACTATTGTTTTATATAACTCTAAGTATTATCTTTCACTTTATGGAACGCAACATGTTCTATTTATTGCTAATAACTAAGATTAGTTTATCTTAAATAATTTTTAATCTTTAAATTCACTACCTCAATGCTTTCAAATCCAAGTTATCTTCAAGCACTACACATTAACATTTTGTCAGTATATACATTGTACTTAAATGTCGCTGTTAATCAAAATTCAATAACATAAATTATTTTAAATATTTACTGAAAGTTGTGTATTTTAAAAACGAGTCTCAAAATCTTTTTCTTAAGATGTAATTATCAATTCTTTTTTTTTTTAATCATTTTTATTTCCAATGAGCTGCACAATCAGTCTTCCCGATGAGCAGACCTAGTGCGTTCTCAAGAAGTGGTATCTACTCTTTCAGTGGCTACCACAATGGGTGAGATACCGTTGGCCATGTTAATTTGCACGTCTAGTTTCTGCCACACTAGATGGCAGCACCGATACTCTATTTGGATGCTAAAGTGCACTAGGAATTTAATTTTGCCGGAAATGCCAAGAGCCAATAAGGCACTCCAGGGATCTTTTACATGCCGCATAATCATACGACATGGCCGCTGAGGATTTTCTGCATCCCGAAAATCCGGTGTCTGGGCCGGGGATCGAACCCGCAGACTTGGGCTCAGAAGGCCGACGACAAACCAACTGCGCCATTTTTTTTAAAAAATCATAATATAAAAGAAAGTTTATGCAAAAAAGAGAAGTATATAAAGAAGAAGTGTATGAAGAACAAATATCACAAAACAGTTTCCTCAAAAACACCCCGAATCCTTGATTGCCGTTTTCTCCGATGAAGTAGGTAAAAACACATAAGATTTTTTTATTTTATTATTTTTATTTTATAACCGTCGCTGAACAGTCGACCCAATTTTGTGGGTTTACGACTACTAATGTTCAACCCCGTAGCCTTGTAATTTTGAACCCACTCCAGAAGACAAAGGAACTCCTGGATCGAGTATTGGGAGAAATTTGCCTTCGTGGAAGACTTTTTGATGGAGCTAACCCGCGTTTGCGTTACATGGAAAGGAAGATCACGAGAACCTTCCACGGTTAGCCTGACGGCAAGTGGTCCAGATTTTGACTGTTCGTATTGTAATGATGTTTTTTTATTTATTATTTAAAAAAAAAGATGATTTAATGTGGAAAGTGTTTTTTCTGCGTCTATTAAAACTGTAGAGGAGAAAATAATTACTTCATGTGAATTTAGTACATAATATTTTTAAATTTATTAAAAGAAAAATTGTCAGCTACTTTTTCTCTGATATTCAGGAATTTTTAAATGTCCCGTGGAGTTTATTTATACATCCGGACTTTCCAGGATTGTACGCAACTAAACAATGAATATTATCTAAGAATGAATATTATCTATCAATGAATTAAATCTAACAATCTTTGGGTCGGAAAGTTAAGCTCCAACAGGTTTTCGAACTTCAACTACCTAGTTTTTTCCCACTTCCCTCTGACGACTTTTTCCAAATTCGATAACTAAGAAACGGTTCAACAAATTTCGCTCTAATTGTGTACTCGGTCATTTAAAGCTACATACTTTAAAATTATGCAGACCTCACAATTCAAAATCTTTTTGACTATAAAGTAAAATTATAAAAATAATAAATACTTACTAAAAAAATTTTTTTTATATGAAATTATCTTTGGATAAACGATTTTTTTTTTTTTTTTTTTTATTTAAATGTTCCAAACAAGAATATTTTATATGAAATTATCTTTGGATAAACGATTTTTTTTATTTAAACTTTCCAAACAAGAATATATTATATGAAATTATCTTTGGAAAAACGATTTTTTTTATTTAAATGTTCCAAACAAGAATATTTTATATGAAATTATCTTTGGATAAACGATTTTTTTTTATTTAAATGTTCCAAGCAAGAATATTTTATATGAAATTATCTTTGGATAAACGATTTTTTTTTATTTAAATGTTCCAAGCAAGAATATTTTATATGAAATTATCTTTGGATAAACGATTTTTTTAATTTAAACTTTCCAAACAAGAATATTTTATATGAAATTATCTTTGGATAAACGATTTTTTTTTATTTAAACTTTCCAAACAAGAATATATTATATTAAATTATCTTTGGACAAACGATTTTTTTTATTTAAATGTTCCAAACAAGAATATTTTATATGAAATTATCTTTGGATAAACGATTTTTTTTTTATTTAAATGTTCCAAGCAAGAATATTTTATATGAAATTATCTTTGGATAAACGTTTTTTTTTTATTTAAATATTCCAAACAAGAATATTTTATATGAAATTATCTTTGGATAAACGATTTTTTTTATTTAAACTTTCCAAACAAGAATATATTATATGAAATTATCTTTGGAAAAACGATTTTTTTTATTTAAATGTTCCAAACAAGAATATTTTATATGAAATTATCTTTGGATAAACGATTTTTTTTTATTTAAATGTTCCAAGCAAGAATATTTTATATGAAATTATCTTTGGATAAACGATTTTTTTTTATTTAAATGTTCCAAGCAAGAATATTTTATATGAAATTATCTTTGGATAAACGATTTTTTTAATTTAAACTTTCCAAACAAGAATATTTTATATGAAATTATCTTTGGATAAACGATTTTTTTTTATTTAAACTTTCCAAACAAGAATATATTATATTAAATTATCTTTGGACAAACGATTTTTTTTATTTAAATGTTCCAAACAAGAATATTTTATATGAAATTATCTTTGGATAAACGATTTTTTTTTTATTTAAATGTTCCAAGCAAGAATATTTTATATGAAATTATCTTTGGATAAACGTTTTTTTTTTATTTAAATATTCCAAACAAGAATATTTTATATGAAATTATCTTTGGATAAACGATTTTTTTTATCTAAACTTTCCAAACAAGAATATATTATATGAAATTATCTTTGGACAAACGATTTTTTTTTATTTAAATGTTCCAAACAAGAAATTCAGTTAGAATCAGTTACCCTGACCAAATATTCCAGTAATGTTAAAGGTATTAGTAAACACGTACTGAGTGTCAAAGTTTAAGGCACAACATGATAGAGCTCAAATATATTAAGATTAGAATACAAACAACATTAGTGAATTGCTACAAATGTATGTAATTAACTCTTTATATAAGTTTTATGTTTGCTAAATCTATCAAAAAATAATAAACGTTTAAAAATATAAATTTTTGGCCGTTTCAAATTTCCTAAATAGTGTAGTTTTTAGTTTTCAAGTATTATTCTTTATTTTTTTCTTCATATTAACTTACATATAGTATTTTGGGTGATTCTGCGTGGAAGCGAAATTTAATTTAATACCCCATGAAAAAATTTAAAAGAAAAAAAAAATTCATGAAGTGAAAAGAAAATTCAAGTTATAATATTTTGAATCCAAAACTTTTCTCAAAATAAAATAAAAATGTGGGATAAATGATCACTTTACATTCTTTATTAAATATTGTTAGAAAGGTTCGGGTAGTATCTCTCAAACTTCCATATAGCAGAAACCATGAAATGTCATGTGTATATAGCATTTAACGACATAAAAATATACTAGCATCATTATTTGAGGTTTGAGAGACAGTTAAAGAAAAAACATATTTATCAGCTAGGATGCATTTTATGCCCATTACAAATTACTTGATCATTGCACATGTCCCATCTCATAATTTTCTAATTAAAAAAATAAAGTTTGCGTTGAAAAATAAAATTCAATTCTGTTCATGCCATGCTAATAAAATTTAATTCATGAAATGTTTTATTGCTACAATTCCAAAAGAAAAAAAAAAGATTCTTATGAAGGAGTTTAGAGATAGGTATCTAATCTCTAACCTCTTCCATAAGAATCTTTTGCCATAGTTAGAGTAGGGGATTATCATTGTGCTAAAAACAAAATTCAATGAAAGACATTGATTTCATAAATGCTGTATTACAATTGAAAACTGAGACATCTGCTAAAAGCGATGAACTAGATCATTTATTTTTCTTGAATTTGAAAACGGCAATAAATTAAAAAGCGATGGGTGATCTAGTGACGCCACTGATGTTTTTCAGTTTTTTGTTTTGTTCATGGGTATGATTTTCTTTTTTTGTTAGAACTGTTATGTTTGGCTAGGAAGCACTCTGCGACTCCTGCAATACTTTTGAAAATCTGGTACATATTTTAATAAACTGCAGTAAATTTCAAGACCTTGGACAAAAAAATTTTCCTGAACATTTATATTACATCCGACTTAAATTATTTTGGAAGCGGAAGAAAGTCAAACAGGGAATTATTGAAATAATGGAACGCCTTTTCCTTACAAGGGAACTTGACTAGATGGCGTCATCAAATGTGGGCTGCACAATTAACGAGCTCTATATTTCATGTAATGCATTAGTTGTGTCTCACTGTTAACAATTTTCTGCATGATAATAGTATTTTTTATTTTTATTATTTTTCATTTATTTATTTACTTATTTATTTAAACTTCGCAAATACTGTATTTGTGTTCTTTAGAAATGATTTTCGAATTTTTGATTAACTTATGGTTCAAATTTTGTAAAATTTTCCAACTATTCATGTTTTGAGTTTTCTCTTGTTTGAGGATTTTTCTTTACGCCTGCCTCACCGTAACTCTTCTTTTTGAAATTGTATCTGTTTTCATGGGCTTTGGACAAATTCTGGTACTCTTCATCTTCAAAATATGTTGTTGTTTTTTTTTAATGCCTCGTCTATTTGTTTGAACACTCAAACTCCTATTTTCTGAGTAACTACTATTGTTAATTTTAAGATTTCACTAAATTCTTTGAGGCCTTCTGGTGTTGCCATGAATCGCCACCAAGCCTACCCTTTTGAATCCTCTTTTTTTACTGAGAGGTCACGTGCGTGCACTTAGAGTCTACAGTATTCTCCGGATGCCCCCTGACGGGGGCGGGACGGGGTCAGGCTTTGATGTTTAAAATTATTAAAAAAAGTTGTTAAAATTTTTAACGTTGGTATTGACAGTTTTTTCAGAAAGAGTTGTGTTTTAATGAGTTCTAGTTCGTGTTTTAACAACATCTATCGACGATAAAAACTGCACGTTTTGTTAAAAATTATTTAACTGAGAAACTCAACTGAGTATAAAAAAATTAAATATCAATTCAAAACCTGATCAAGGACAAATTTTTACAGGTGAAATATAATGTAAGGTAGTTCTTATATAACTCCATTCGTTTTGCTTAAGCAAGTAAATAAAACTTAATATCGATTATTTTCCTGATCGATTTCTGAAGGTAAAATTTATTGGAATTACACACTAACGGTGTATTGCAAATATATATCGTGAACAACAACAATAATAATAAAGTTATCATCCTGAATAACTCATGTTATTACAATCAGATTTTCACGAACTAGGGGCCAATCTTAATATTTCAAAGGGGTGACCTCGAAAATGCTAGTTGTTCAATGCTATTTATCAAGTTATGAAATCAGACATGAAAATGTACTTTCTCTGATTAAATATAACTTTTATTCGATGGAATTAGATTTTTGACCCTCAAAATATGCGAAACTGCAATCTAGAAAAAAGGGCCCAAATAGTATATGCGGGAGAGCAGTTGGAAAATTGGGCCCCTTAACTTGAAATTCACTTTTTTGCGTATTTTGGAATATTTTAGGAAATTTTTTTTTAAAAAACTCTAAAAATGTTTACGTTTAAACTACGAAATTCGTTTATCCAATGATGTAATATCCATGCAAAAAATAATTCTTAAATATTTTTTATTACTCTATTTAATAAGGGATGAAAACATTGAAATTGTGAGTTTTTGTACAGAAATTTAAACAAAGTAATTTTAAAATGACGAAATGCGTCATTTGAATGAAATTTTTATTCGAATGAATAGTTCTTGAGAGATGGAAGTTTAATTGCTCAATTTCGAAATTTTGTAACACAGAAACTATTCGATGGATTTGGTTTAACATTTGAATTTTGTTATTACCATTAATTTACTTCTGTGTGCTTTATTTAGCAAGTATATTAGCACAAATTAATCAGTATATTTGGTATCACTACTTTATACTATTGAGAATAAAATAGTTCGAGAAAAACCGATCATTAGAACAAAGAGAAAAAATTATTCAAGGTGAGTTTTTTTTTTTTTTTTTTTTTTGCTTACTGTACAAATAAAAGAATTGCTCTGAAATACTCTTTCACATGGATTGAAATTTACATAAAAACATACATACCGATGACGAGACGCAGAAAATTAAAGAAGGTCATGAATTATCCAGTCATTTATTTTTCTGCAGTTTCTGCGCAATCATATAACGATATAGATCTAATTCAAAAAAATCTTTTTTTTTTTTTTTCACCAATCCCATAATGAAACTGTTCACATTTGCTCAAGACAAAATCTGGTAGTGTGACAATATTGCCAGCTGTACTATATTGTCCACCGATCAATGTAACATTTCGAGTTAGGACATGCATAGCATTGTATGATTTTGTGGTACTCGTTTAGTATATCAATAAAGTTAAGAATGTTGCGGGTTTTGTCAAATTCATTTCGCGAGTGCGATTTTTCATCATGTCATTAGTTAGGTTATCGATATGGACATAAATGGTGATTATTAATTGACACTCCTAAACCAAATTTTATAGGACGGAGATAAACATCACTTGTTGAGAATAAATATTTTCAACGAATCTAGCCGACCGAAGATGCAGTAAATGGTGACTGGCGCACGTAAAATCTGTCAGGTCACTAAGTCCTCCGTGTAACCATAACAAAATATACCTCTGGGGGTACTGAATTGGAGATTGAACATTCTCTGATTCTGGTCAAATCGCGATCTGTGGATGGATGAATGAATGTATGTATGGGTCCGGCCCATAAACGAGTGTGACTTATGGTCTGGAAAAAGTCAAATTCTTGACAATAGATGGCGCCACTGGAAAACAAGAACAATCGCATACCTTACCATAATGGCCTACGAGAACAACAACCATTCAGCTTTGCACCTGAATTTAGAAAATGGCCCAAAGTTATTCTTTCTTCCCAAGATAATATTTATAGTTTTGAACACTTGATATTTTTCTTAATATATTGTTGTGATTCGACAAACTGAGTTCGAAGCGCTTTCCATCTATTAAACAGGTGAAATAACGTCCGGTTGTGACGTTTTTGCGCTATGTCATGCGACCGAGCATACTTCATTCGTAACGCTGCGTCAGTTAAAATCTTAGTAAATTACAGAGGTGAAGAAAACAAATTCAAATTTTAAACCAAATTACAAAGAAACGTGATAGTAACAAGATCACTCAAATACGCAGTTTTTTTTTTTTTATAATAATGACTAAAATTAATAAAACTAAGTGAAGTTTAAAGATTTATTTTCTTATATATCAGATAGCTATAAAACAAAAGCAATACGAACGTAATATAAAACCTTAAGGTATAATCTTCTTAACTTCTTTATGCGGTTTGTTTTGAATGACAACGCTTAAGGTTAAATTTATTGGAATCCTCGTAAAAGGTGAGATAAAAACAGTTAATAATAAGGATTGCAAATAAATATTTAAGTAAAAACAAAAGCATTTCGGATCTAGTATTAATTTTTATTAATAATCAAAAATGTTAAAGAGAACAGTTTATCTGGGGACTGGAGAGAATTTTTTTTTTTTTAGCACAATCCTTAAGATTAATCTTCAATCTAACTGGTTTTAGATTTCTTTAATCCCCCCTTTGGTTTTATTCTCCTCAATAATGCACATTCCTAAACGAAAAAAATTTTTTTAGATTATTCTTTTAAAAAGATTCTAAAAATATTTGCTATGTACAGTTATTAAGGAAGCCCTTGGCTCAAATAAACTGGTTTTAAGTGTTTTTAATCCCTGCTTTGCTCTCGTTAACATCAATATTGCGAACCTAGATTGTTCATAAGTATTTTTACCTGGTAAAGAATTTAGAAAACACAAGCTAAGGACTATCTTAGCTTGTATTTTCTAAATTCATGTAAACCCTGGAACAGTGAAGCCTACATAAGTTGAACAGCGAAAGTTGTGGTACATTGTTTTAATTGGGTCAAATTAGAAAAGTGCTCAGTTTATGAAGGGGGAATGCTCATTTTTATTTTTATAAATTCTTATATCATATTCTTCTTCTTTTGTTTTGTTATGCTATTTATTTTGTTATGTTTTTTAGTCTAGTTCTTGTAATAGATCTCAATCGTTTTTCCATAAGGTCAACTTGCGATTCAGTGAAATTTTAATGCATAACATAATAGCATATAAAATTTTCTGAAAAAGTTTTTGTTTCAATCAACTTGTGGAGGGTTTATAATAAGCAGTATATGGCATCCTAAACACATTTAAGTTATTTCAGAGGTTTGTACATACAAGACAAGTGTTCAAGTTATAAAGTTATAGAGATTTTTCTTCCTTTAATTGTATAAGATAAACTCATTTCTCAATAATAGGGGTCAACTTATAATAGTGGTCATCTTATAATAGTGGCCAACTTGACTAGTTCATTCTACTGCATAACTGTCATAACTATTTGCAGAATATGCACTCGCTTTTTAAATGAGTATGTTTATTTTTACAGTAATAGTTAAGGCCTAAAAATTATTAATCAATGTTTTTATTAAAAACATAGCTTGTTTACTTTTAGTGCAGGTTGGAAAAAATTCATGCATTTTAGCAAAATAAACTAGAACAACAAATACAGTAAACACTCATTCAGTTTTAATGAAAATTTATACAATATAGAATTTAAAAGAAGAAAAACAAATTTTAGTTTTTCTTTTCGCTAATTCAAAGCCCTTTAATTAAAACAGTTTTAAATCGAAGTAAAGAAACAAGAGTATCATAAAACTCAGGTGAATCAGAATTCGACAAAACAACTCCGTATTGCTTAACGAATTCAGCGATTGCTTTTGCACTTTGTCAATAGAATCGGAGAGAGCGCAGAGGGGAAAAAAAAATCTCAAGTCCAACGTCTTCTTACAAGGGAAAAATCTCAAGAAATCCCTCCCGCCTTTCCTTTGTGAGATATAAGACTAGTACGAAAGTCCGGAAATGTGTTTTGGAAAGATCCCCCGTACCATACGGGATGCTAAGCCGGAGCTTGTCACAGTGAAAACGCATGCGCCGTTGCACTTCCGCAGCTAGCAATAAGGCTCGAAGAGGGCCCTTTCCAAACCTTTAATATCGTTCGGAGAGGACCTCCTCTTCCCCATCCTCCGCATCCCTTCTTCCCGCTCTTGAGCTTCCTAGGATGTGTGTGGGGGGATGCTGGGAGGGATAGCACCGGGGTTTTCACGAGCAAGAAAGCAATACCCATTCGGGCGATATGGCTTATTGCCGGGCACATGTTGCCCCCGGAGGGGGTGTGCACAGCCTGCCGCTCTCCTATTGGTTGGTCGTGCAGTGGCAGCTTTTGCAAGCTTCAACATAGATGAACTGACATAGGACTCGCCAAGCGAGGATGGTTTTGGAGAAGGGGGGGAAGCGGTGCAATAAAACGTGGACGGCGTGCGGGATTTTTTCCTGTGAATTTTTTTCAACAATTTTTTTTTCTACTTTTATTATTATTGTTGTTGTTATTTAAGGAAAAACTTCTGAAAAAGAAGAGAGCGGGTATTTTTTTACTATTTTTTTTTTTTTATTCCTTCTTTACTTTTTCTTTTTTCTTCTTTGAGAAGTTGGGGATAACTAGAGAGACCTAGGATGAAAAAGAGGAGGAGAAGAAAAAAAATAATAATAAATAATTTTTTTTTTTATTTTTCCTTCACTTCCCTATTTTCTTTTTATTTTTCTTACTCTCATAGTTTCGAACCTAGTTTTTCACTTGTTCTGTTTCGCTTTTTATCATTTTCTTGCGTTCTTTTGTGCCGTCTTAAAGGTTTCATGTAAGAGGTGCCTCATGATATTTTTTTTTCTTTTTTTCTACATCGTACCTTCTTTGGCCTTTTTTTTCCCCCTTCTTTACCTTCAGCAGAACAATTTTTGTTCGCCTAGATACCCTATTCCAAACTAGAAAAGAAATACCAAAAAGAATTTAACTTTTTTCCCCTTCTTTTGGACTTTTCTCATATTCCTTTCATTTAATTTATTCATTTTTTTTCCTAAGGAATTATTTTATTTCATTTTTGGAATTCTCAGCGTCTTTTTTTTAGAGTAGATTTCTGTTTTTGAAAAGGCAAATTTAATTTGAATTACAGTTTTTAAAAGAATCCGCAACGTAAATTGAAATAATAGTCAGAATCATTGAAACCACTTAAATGAGAGGAATTGTTTAATGAGAAATCAGAACAAGTATGAAGATAAAAAATAAATTATGACATTCCATTAAATAGTATTTCGATATCTATATTTTATTTAACTTTAATGCATCTTTGTTTTTGAAATCAAGATTATTTCCCTCACTTTCTTGATAAAATAGCATATAAGTTCAACTTAGTTACATGAACCCAATACAAAGTATTATGAATGAAAACTAATTTTATAACTTGGATTCTAAATAAAGTATCAAAGAATTAAGAAAACTAAGTTATGTTGTTTGCGCTTGTAACAGTAACATATGAAGTTTCAATGGAGTATATTTTTTCTATATGTGTTTCTCCAAGAGCTGTTCCTTGTTATTAGCGAGTTTGTTGCTTGTTATTAGTGAGTTTGTTTGTTGTTGCGTCTTGTTACGCGCGTGTTGCTTCATGTTTTTCACGTACTGCCTCATTTTGGTTGTGTGTTTTGTACCTTTATAACTTAGACTCTTTATAAAATATCAAAGAATTAAGAAAACTAAGTTACATTTTTGTACCTGTAACAGTAACACGCGAATTTTCACTGTGTGCAATTTTTCTATGCGTTGCTCCAAGAGTTGCTTCATATTATTAGCGAGTTTAATCCTTGTTGCGTCTTGTTATTCGTGTGTTGCTTTATGTTTTTCATGCATTGCCTAATTTTGTTCATGCATTTTGTACCTTCAGAACTTAGACTAGTGATAAAATATAAAAGAATTAAAAAAAACTAGGTAATGTTGCTTGTGCTCGTAGCATATAAAACTTCATTCTAGTACAGTTGATATGTGTTGCTCCAAGAATTGTTTTTGTTATTAGTGACTTTGTTGCTTATTGCGTCTTGTTACTTACGTGTTGCTTCATGTTTTTCAGGCTTTGCTTCATTTCGTTATGTATTTTGTACTTTTGCAATTTTGACTCTTTATTAAATATCAAAGAATGACGAAAAGTAAGTTACGTTGTTTGTGCTGGTAACGGTAATGTGTGAAGTTTCATTCGAGCACAGTTTTTCTACATGTGTTGCTCCAAGAGTTGCCATTTATTACTAGTGAGTTTGTTGCTTGTTGACCTTATGGTTTTCACTGATTGCCTCATTTTAGTAATGTCTTTCTCGAATAATTAAGTAAAGCTTCATCTACTGATAAATAAGTATAGAAGCTACGTAACTCTTAACTTTTATTTGTTTCATTAATGTTGCATAGCAAGTGTTAAAGTTATAGAGATAGTTCTCATGTAAGCAGCAGCTAATTTTTATACCATTTACTTGAAATGAAATTTAAAAGAAAATGGATGACTAAGTTACTAGTATACATATAGCAGCAAACATATGAAGTTATATATGAATGCAGTCAGGGCCTGATTATCGCCTAGGCCCAATAGGCACGGGCCTAGGGCCCACACTTTCTGGGGGCCTCAAAAATTTATAAAAAGTCAACAATACTACTTTTTTAAAAAAATATCGAAAGAAACAGTTTCTCAAAAAAGGCATTTATTTATTTATTTATTTTTTTTCGTATATAAAACACGAGAATTTATGGGTACGCAGTTTTTCGGCATGTTGCTCCTAGATTTGTTTCATTTATTCGAATGTTGCTTCGTGAGTTTTTTTTTCCATAAAATTATGCCCGTCATATTATAGTTTGGGCACCTGAATAGCAATTCAGGTGCCCAAACTATATAATTCAGTTTTTTGTTTCCTCAATATTTTGTTGTGTGTATTTAAGTTGAAAAGATAGCTTCCATACGATCTGCAACTATTTCTTTCTTCTCAAAATTAATTCTAAATCAAATTTTAAAGAAATGAAAATTGCTAAACTTTAGCAGGCATGAAACAACATGATTTGCTTATACTAGGCAAATTTGAAAGAAAATGAACTAGGCAAATTTGAACGAAATTAAGTTTAAACATAATTTAATATACTTAATACAATAATAAATAGATAAATATTCAATAGTTATATCACAAACGCATAACCATGCGTAACATTCATAGGGTACGTAAGGCATAAAACAGCGGTTACAGAATCTAACAAAAATGGGTTAATGTGTAGTATGGTCCCATCTCCTCAAAAGTATTGTCTACACGTCATGACACTAGAAATTAAGAAGTTAAGGAGTTCCTAAAACAATTGGTCACACTTGTTGTATGGTCCCACTTGAAAGCTATAACGAGTTAAAGAAAATGATAATATCAAGACCTTATATTGTTCCAAGATCAATAGTCGCGCTTTCGCATACAACATTATCACAATTTGTATCAGAAAGCAAATGTTAATGAGCACCCAACCTCCGCAACACGCTCTCCAACCACCCAACTGCACATGATTTTTTCTAATTTTGGGAACACCGGTGACATAATAAAGTAGATTCAGAATCATTAAAATACGATTGTTGTAGTTGTAGTTCATTTAACGTCACACTAGAGCTGCACTATAGGCTATTGACGACAGTCTGGGAAACATCCCTGAGGAGGATCCGAAGACATCCCATCACAATTTTGATGCTCTGCAAAGGGAATGGCATCTCCGCTTCGGTAGCCCGATGGTCTGCACGCGATGTCTAGCACTTTACGGTAGAGCAGTTTAACGAGGACCAAAACCGCACACCCTCGGCCCCTATGCAGACTAATCCAAGTGGTCATCCACCCGCACTCTGACCGCAGCAAGTGATGCTCGACTTCGTTGATCTGCTGGGAGCCGTGTTTTAACGATCAGTCCTCTGCGGGACAAAATACTATTGAAGAGAGTACAATCTGTTATACTCCCAGCTTTCATTCTGGTGACACGAACCAAAGTCATGTTTTAACGAAGATTCTACTCATTATTCTGAATTGGTGGTCATTAATTGTGTTAGCAACTAACATCAAGTTGAAATTAAAATTAAGATTACGATCAAGTACACTGACCATACGCCTTTCCACCATCAAACAAATGTTTTCAAAAATAGGAATATTTTTTCATATATTTTTAAAATAAGAATATTTTTAAACGATTTTACGTTTATCAAATACAAGTTGTATCGGACAAAGCAAACATAATTAAATTGAACTTCAGAAATATATTTACAATAACAAGAGGAAGAGTTAGTCTGTTTTTTTAGTCACGCTTATAATTTTTTAGATAACGGTAACAGGCAACCGTTTTCGGCCCCAAAACATAATCTTTTTTCTAAAAAAAAATTCAAATTGTTCATACGGGACAAAATTGTAAGAACGAAATTTTCTTATAGGATTACCATAATGTAATGTTGCAAATTAGACTCTGGACGTTTTTAATTTTCTTTTATTTAAAAATATATATATTATAGTGTTTGTGAGCTCACATTATATTTAATCAAAATTAAGTTTCACTGGGAGTTTCTTGCGAGGTTTTTTTTTTTTTATAAATTTTCCTCTTTGATCATTTATATCCGAAAAACGCAAGAAAAATAAATGTGATTAGCATGTCGTTCCTGAGTAAGTATTTTGATATTTATGTGAAACAACGGTTTATTTAGTTTAGAAAGCTGTTTCTATAAACTTAAATAAGGTAAATTAACAATAATTGAAACAAGAAAAATAGGTTATGTACTAAAGTGCCAATTTATCGGAAATTATTGATTGTGGTAAATCTTAAGATATTTTCGGAGAAGAATGATATTGATTATATTTATTCTTTATTTTGATGAGTTGAACTTCTAAAAATTCTTTTGCTTAATCTAATACCGTAAAGTTACCGGAAAGGGTAACAAACATGAATTTTAAAAAAATGAAATTATTTTAGATTTTTAATTGTTTTCAGTTGCTCCATTTAGTCTTGAGAATGACTGCTAATATCAGTTAACAGATATAGGTTCCACAATAATTTACAATTGTTAATCTAAAATAGCATGGGTGTAAATATTAACATCAACTAATAAACAAGAAACTTTCGCTTCGATACTAGTAAGTTAATTTTACATTTTTACTTCAAGTATTAAGAAGTTTGAATTGCAGGATTCATTAAATGCGTACAAAGTTTACTAATATTATACTAAATAAAAATATTGCAACTGTTTGAATATACTTATCTTTTTCGTAAATACAGATATATATATTATTACTATTACAACATAAGTATATGAAATTATCGATATAATTGTAAGAAACTTACTGTGTTTGTTAGCTTAATCCTAGTAAAAGTTGGTTCACTTTCTTTAAAACAATAGTATCTTTCAGTTTAAAAAGTACGTATAAGTTGATTTAAAATAGAAATTTTTCACAATCTTAAAACAAAAGGGTAGAAATACTCAAAATTGCCGTGCTTCATGTTTTCAAAAACATAACCATTTGTTTATTTATTTATTGGTTCACATACATACAGGCTTCAGTTCTCAAATACGTAAGTATGCCTTTCTCAAGTAGAAAGACAGATAGTGCAATTCGGAGAAATGAAAATACAGACATGGTTAAGGTGGGATTCGAACCCGCTACTTCAACGCTACAGAGGTTTTGGCGAGTGATACCGCTTGGTTGGGGAGACCCATAAGCTTGTGCAAAGTGATTGAGTGATTTGAATGTTTCATATACACCCACTAAATTAAAATTTTTAGTTGCCATAAAATTAAAGTTCTGAACTGTTGCTGTACAGCAGGGGACTGATCGTTCCCAGCAGATCACCGAAGTCAAGCATCACTGGCTGTGGTCAGTGTGCGGGCAGCTGGCCACTTGAATCAATCTGCGTAGGGACCGAGTGTGTGAGATATTTGAGCTCGTTAAACTGTTCTACCGTAAAGTGCTCAACTTCGAGTGCGGGGAGTCGGGCTACAGACACTGGGGTGCCATCCCCTCTGCAGAGGATCAAAATTGTGATGGAATGTCTTCTGGTCATCCTCAAGGATGTTTCCCAGATAGCCTATTGTACAGCTCTAGCGTGACGTAAATAAACTACAACAACAACTGAACTGTTGCTGAGAATGCCGTAGGTTCAAGTCCCAATGTGATTGAGAAAATAGCACCAACAGATGAGTAGTATGAAATCTCAGATAGAAAGGACTGCCGGTTTCAGCCTTGAATTCAATAAAGAAACATAGCACTCAGAAACACGCCGCATACTAGAGCTTAATTGTTAAATTAATATCTAGTAACTACTATTGAAAATTGTGCTGTCAGAGGAACTGAAACTCTCGTACTGCGATAGTGAAAATGCATGCGTTTGCAAAAATTCTAGCCTCACCCCTGAGCTTACAGGTCGATAGAATAATAAGCATTTAGTTGAAGTAAGACCAATTTCAAATTAACGGTTGGAGGAGCTAAGTAACAAAAAAGGTCTTGAAGTCACTAAAGAGAGGGCTCATAGGTTAAGGCAGGATTTGAACCCGATATCTTCAAGCTTTTGAGTGGTTGGTGGAAAGACAATACTTCACAGTCACACAGAGTCGTTAAATTGAATAGTATACCTGCGAATAATAGTAGAATAATAATAGAATAGTAGATAATAGTAGAATCCGTTTACAGGACCTCTCTTACCGCTTGTTGAGGTGCTCTCTAGCATTGTGATAACGAATTCAAACTCTGCCGTGTCCCGCAGTGGACTGATCGTTAAAACACGGTTCCCAGCAGATCATCGAAGTCAAGCATCACTGGCTGCGGTCAGTGTGCGGGAGGGTGACCACTTGGATCTGTCTGCGTAAGGACCGAGGGTGTGCGGTATGGGTCCTCGTTAAACTGTTCTATCGTAAAGTGCTCGACTTCGCGTGCAGGTCTTCGGGCTACCGAAGCGGGGGTGCCATCCCATCTGCAGAGGATCAAAATTGTGATGGCATGTCTTCGGATCATCCTCAGGGATGTTTCCCAAACCGTCGCCAATAGCCCATTGTGCAGCTCTAGTGCAGCGTAAATTAACTACAACAACTCTAACTCTGCCGTAACCCTAAAAAATTATTTGTATATTTTACTTATTTTGATGCTTTTTTTTTTTTGTAATTCGTATTAAATGTAAAATTCGAACTACCTTGAAAATTGTTTTTAAGTATCTCTCTGTAAAAAAAGAACACAAACTTGTAGATTTTTCTGTAAAATAAATTTTTAACTCTATCAGCTTGTACGGACAGGTCTACTTATTAAGATTCCAGACCACGTGCAACAAAATCATCAAAGAAAGAGTTCCCTGTTGGACTCGCTGGAAGCATGTTGAATTTGATGAAGAGCCTCAGAGCTCATATAAATCTTGATAGGCTAAATTAAGCCTTACCTAATGAAACGCAGTGCTATAAGCGAAAGCAGAGAGCACGCCGCACTTTACTATACTCAATACTCATCAAAGAAATTCATGATTTCAAAGGAGTAGATTATAAATATTTGAATGTCGTTGCTAAAACTTGTACGAGGTGTGTAAACTAAAGTAATGTTTTTGGTGGCACAGGTGGAATCCTTTTTCGTTATTCAAATTCTATTTCATTATTGAAAATCTGGTTGAACGATGGTGTGATTCAAATTCAAATGTACTCTTATCATTTTGACGTTCAAAAAACTAAGGATTCTTCTGTCGGCATTTCCATCGATCCTTGTTGTTTAAGAGCTCTCCCAGCGTGATTCATTTTCTATCCACTCTCTTCTTCAGATAATGCCTTAAACCACCGAGAAACCACGAGATCTTGACAAAACAATATCTCCGTAAAATACTAACGATTCGCAAGAGTTTCTATGGCCCTGTGCTCAAGACTGAACCAAAATCTAATAGCACAGTGTTGTTCCATATTATTGTCACTTATTTTCATGACACGCTGCAGAAACTGATTTGATGTGACTTTGGACAACCACGTCAAACCACCGAGTTCACATTTATACCAAACACTTACGTCATTTCCACCTACCACCTTTCCAAATTCATGGTTGCCATATCGAACATAATTTTGAGTCTCATTTCGTTATTTACCAATCTCGTCTAGCAACGAGGGACACGAACTTATTCTTTAGCGCTTATGATGTATTTTAGCGTTACTTTGCATATTTTTATAACTGCTCAAAAATTCTGCGAATTGATAAAGACTACAAGATTTGTCCCATCTGGGATTTTTTTTATTAAAAATTGTTTCTCTATTTCAGCTTAAGACCAATCTGAATACTGGGTCTCCAATGTTTCAACTACATATTTTTCATCTTCATCTTCGGAAGATCCTTAGACGATGGCTCTTGGATTTCTTAACTGTGGTCTGGTACAAATGAGTCGTTCACGGCTATTCCGTTGATCAAACTCATTCTGCAATTTTTCCTTGATCATTTCCACGCGCAACTTGTACCATAACTTCACATTTTTTAACTTTTTTCAATCCCTTTGTGGTCTCTAGTTGAAAATGCACTAAAAAAAACTAGACTTGTCTGGTTCTTGCACTAAGTCCCCAATTAGTATAAAATGCACTAAAAAAATTGGATTTATCTTAGTACCCAATTAAGTTGCGGTTAATCTTCAAAAGTATGGCTGATAGAACAAAACTATTTCCATGTCTGAAATCAGCGTAACATTTATAATCGAAATAATTTTCAAAATTCTGGTACCGAACAGAAAAAAATTGTATTTTTTATTTTTAAACAACGCAGTGGCTGGATGGCGCAGTTGGTTTGTCGTCGGCCTTCTGAGCCCAAGTCTGCGGGTTCGATCCCCGGCCCAGACACCGGATTTTCGGGATGCAGAAAATCCTCAGCGGCCATGTCGTATGATTATGCGGCATGTAAAAGATCCCTGGAGTGCCTTATTGGCTCTTGGCATTTCCGGCAAAATTAAATTCCTAGTGCACTTTAGCATCCAAAAAGAGTCTCGGTGCTGCCATCTAGTGTGGCAGAAACTAGACGTCCAAATTAACTTGGCCAACGGTATATCACCCATTGTGGTGGTCCTGAAAGAGTGGATACCACTTCTGGAGAACGCACTAAGTCTGCTCATCGGGAAGACTGATTGTGCAGCTCATAGGAAATAAAAAAATAATAAAAAATTTAAACAACGCTAGAGTATTCTTCATTTTTTCTAATTTTCCATTTTTCTATTGATAAGATTAAATCCAAAAACCATTTTATCCAGCTTGAATTATTGTCTCTTCATGCTTCATATTTGAACAAAATATCCAACTGTTTCAACTTTAGTTTACTCAAACTTGTCTCGAGAGTTTTCGATTCCTAGTTTAATCCTATCTTCAATTCATGCTATTTCTTTCAATTGTCTTATAGATCCAATACAAGATCTACAATGCATTCAAATGTAAACATGTTTTTTGATCTCCTCGGCAATTCCAAAGATAAAGACATTTGGAAGAAGAAAAAAATCACATTTATTTAGAGTATTCTATTTGCATTTATAACTCTTTTATCTTTACGTTATGGAGAATAAAACTTATATTTAGAGTCTTCCAGTCAAGGAAAAAAAAAAACTAAAACTGGTAAGAGTAACTTTTCTCAATCATCTTGAAAACTCATCTTGGTTTGTTTTCAGGTGCACGTTTACTTGGGGGAAATGTCTGTAAGTCAAAACTTTGTTTGCCAACATTTCGCGATGTTGAAGAAAGCTTCGGGTTGGTCGTAGAGCCCGGAGCGTATGCTTTATTCTGTGTACAAAGACTTACTGAGCTGTGTAAATATTTTAACTTCCAAAGGGGAAAAATTTTTCTCTGAACTATTTGTTTGAAGATAATGTGATAAGAAAACTAGTTAAAGTATTTATGTTGAAGTACTGAATTATTTGCAATGCTTCTTTCTTTCGACAATAACATGTAGACTTTAATTAACAGTTAGTTTTATGTTGTATTACTCAAAACTTAAACTTATTTTGTCCGAGCAAAGAGAATATGCATTGTAGAATACATAGTAAAAAAATATTGCTAAATTAAAACCACATGACAAAAACTGTAGCTTATTTAAATTTTCTTTAAACACCCTTAAATTTTTGCAACATAGCTATTTTTTTTTTTTTAAGAAACGAAACTATATTATCAAAGATGTGCTATACTCACAGCTTTTAATATATAATTTTATATTCCTTGTGAAATATAAAGTCAAATAACATGCAAATTAAGGGTCCCAAATTAATATTCAAACAAAAAAAAAATCAAATAACATTAATCAAAATCTGGCGAATCGCTATTAAGTATGACAGGATTACAAATAAAAAAATACGTGTTTTATTGCTGGAAAAAATTAAAAAAAGAAAGGCAATTAGCAGCAACATCTGCAAATTACTCCTGGTCATAAAATCGGTGTTGATGTTTTAATTACTCAATAATTAATTGACCTATATTTATAACGCTTTTGCGTTTTCCTATTTTCCCCTGATTTGTATCTAATTGTAACATCCTTTTTGTCCAGAAATCTAAAAACATATATTAAACGCGGTGATTACGTAACACCGTGTATAATAAGAAGTTGAATTTTATATTCTATTCGAATTCGAATGATATTGAAATTTCAATTCTATTGTATCTTGCTTGAATAATAAAAATAAAATTTCAAAAAAAAAAAAAAAAAAAAAGTTTATTTTTACAGTATTCTTAAAATGTTTCGTTTAATTTCACTCAAATTTTGATTTTCGGCATTTGAAATTATGATTATTAAAGATTTTTTCAATCATAATTGAATAGCTGAATGGATTACATTGCAATAGAGTGACATTTGAGTGAATTTGAAAGTTTATAAGTTACTCGTTTATGTTTTTAATATATTTGTGAAGACGTGATTCATAAGATTTTTGGTGGTATCCTGTATCAAAACTTTAATATAGAAAGATCTTTTTAACGATTTTTGTGCTTAGCATCTACTTGTTCTCAGGTGGATTTTTAATGTTTTCCAAGGAATATAATTTTGTTTGGAAAGCTAAAGTAAATATTCATATATTTTGGCTTATTATTCACGATATAAAATTTAAACAATCTAAATTAGGAACAAACTGGTTTCAAGTTTTATCTAGTCCTGCTATTTCGAAAACCATTCAAAAATGATTCAGAGTCAGAGTGAGCTCAACATTCGCGGAGTAGGAGTTTTATAGTATTTATTGCCTAAAAAAGCGAGAACTCGGTAGATTGATTCAAAAAATAATTCTTATAAACGCAATTTCGTTACATTTAAGGGCATACTAAGACTGAATAAAAGCATTTTTAATATTTTTGATACAAATACAAATATCTAGCTGTTGACGAACATTATTGACTTTTAATTTTTTTTAAATTAAAAATTAGCAGTTTCATGCAAAAAAAAAAAAAATAAATTTGCAAAAAAAAATTTTTTTTGACCCTGTTTTGTATGATTTTTTCGATTTTTTTTTGGGGGGGGGATAAATCCCCCGGGGGTTCATGCTCTAGATTAAAGGAAACTTGTGTAAAAAATTCCTAGTATCAATATATAATTTAAAATAATTAAAAAAAACAGTATGATGGAAAAATCCATCATCATGCAAATTTACATGTTAAGCTCAGTTGTTGTTGTCGTCGGCCACTAAGGCAGAAGGAGAGCGATTGCCCTTGTTTACCAGTGGCGCTATCTGTGGTCGAGAATTAAACTTGTGACACGCCCGTTTATAGGGCGGACCCATTCATACATCCATTTATTCATCCACAGATCTTAATATTGACCTGAACCAGAGAACGACCAGTGTCCAATTCAGTACCACCAGAGGTATAATTTGTTGTGGGAATATGGAGGACTTTGTGAACCGACACATTCAACGTTCATTAGTCACTCAGTCACCATTTACTAAACGGGAAGTCTTCCACCGGCTGGATTCGAACTCCCGATCCCACGAATGGGAGTCCAGCGCCCTGCCAACCAGATTATCCAAGCTCCTGTTAAGCTCAGTACAAAACATATATATATATATATATATATATATATATCTTTGTATCATTTTTTATTCCTTGTAATAATTAAAAAAAAACAATTATTATTCTCCTCTTATAATTTTATCTACAGCGGGGTACTCGTAGTCAGAATTTTCGCAATCTAGGCCATCTTCTGATAGCCAACAGTTTTCTAACTGGTTCAAGTAATCTTCAAATCCCTTCCCCCTTTCCCTTTCTTCTAAATTTCTCTCTACCAAAATAACATAATATTAACTTATAGTAAAACATATTTTCGACATACATTAAAAGTGAAACAACTGCAAAGTGATGTAAATGTCTGTTACATGGTTTTGGGAAAATTCATTGGGATAATTCATACAAATTGCGCAGTAAAGGACCGAAACACAAAAAAAAGCCTTTCTATCCACTTATTATCGATTTTATTAACAAAAAAAATCTGATTAGTTATAAAAAATATTCAAGAAATCACACGTTTCCTCCAACCATAATGATATATTGATTGTATAATGACCATAACGATATAATGACCAGCTATAATGATTGCGAAAATGGATTTTTTTTCTCTTTTTTTTTTTTTTTTTTCTTTACAGCTACGTTCCTTATTACGCATTGTCGTGAACAGCAACAACCAATTTAGAGTAGAGCTGTTTAGAGTACAATTTTTTGTTCACTAAATGTTATGGGAATTTCCATCATCATGCAAAGAAGGGTAAAAATGCTTATAAGACTGTTTTGAGTAATTTTTATATCGTGGAAAACTGCGCGTAATTAGTTATTCGGCTCTGCATTTAGATCACTTCAATCAGATCACTTCACAAATTCACAATAATCACTTCACAATAATTAGATCACTTCACAAAGTTCCGACGTTTAACAGCTACTCCACACTCAGTGGATATTCAACTTTTTTCATTTTCAACATCTCAGCCTTGAATCTGAAAGACAAGAGAAACCAGTTCAAAGAACCAGATTACATTCACTTTCCCTAATCAGCAACAAATCAGCATTTGCGATAAATGGAGGTAAAACAACAAAAGCCCGAAGCCAATGGAGCTCTGTCTTTACCAAAGTATAATTTTCATCAACAATAGAATCTTTGCGCGCAAATAGCAAAAAAGAATTTTACCATCAATCTCTGCGATTCATCTGCCTCCGCTGAGCCCTGCCGACTTTAATGAAAAAGTTTCCATTAGTTTTCTTAAAATTAGATCAATGCTTAACCAAAAACATTATAACATTATTAACATCATATATTATTTGGCTTAACACTTTGAATTTAACTAAGTGCACGCGCACATCTTAAAGATTGCTCATATGCTCCTTGTTATTTTAAATATAAAGATAACAACCCGAAGAAGAAGAAACATTTAGTGAGAGGTATACACCATTTATCCTAAAAAAAAGAAACAAGTAAACCCTACCGGAAGTTTTGAGGTCCTCTTCTGACGTCATAGAATTGACGTGACTATTTCTTTTTTTTTTTTTTTTTTAACGTTCCGGGTTTGTATATACTCGGAATACTCATTTGTTCTGAATTTAATTTTTGTGTCGTGTTTTTGCGAAAAAAATGTGTTCTTCATATTTTAAAATATCAGATGGAGATATGAAAAAAAAAAAAAAATACTTTGGGAAATTGTCATAGATTGATATGCAATTACCTGATCGTTGAGATGCAGATTTACCCAATTTAGTTTCCACCAGCAGAAATTCTACATGAATCTTCTACCGGAAATTGAAACAACCTCTACAAACACTGCCGCCTACCGTGGAGTACATGAAACACGTTTAGGAATAAGGTAAATTACTGATATTATGTTAATTAATGCTGCTTAAATAGGTACTATGTATATAGATACCAGGAAGCCTACTTTAGGTACAATGGAAATAGGTTTTTTATGGCTCACCGTACGGGATAAGTACCAGAGAAAATTACTGATTGTAGTAATTTTTGACTCCCGGAAGATGGTATTGAGTAACATTATGCCAAATGATACTAAACATGATTAATCTTTTTTTTTTTTTTTTTTTTTTTTTGATGTAATGAAATTCTAAAAAAAAATCTAATAGCATAATTGCTTAGTCAAATAACGTAAAGCTACCAGAAAGAGTAACAACTAATAATATATAAATTATAAACTGGACTCGATTTAGCTTTTTTCCCCGAATATACTTCCCGATTTTTTCCCCCCAAAATCTCAATTTTCAAAAAAAAAAAAAAAAAAAAAAAATATCACTAATCTGATTTATTTACTCAGCTCTGCAATTTATAGATAAATAAATATTAAAAAAACACTTTACACAAAATTAGGTTTGCAACCATCTTTTCATGTCCATTATTAATTTCAGAGAAAAAGCGAAATTTGCAAAAGGTGAAAATAACATTATATACTTGCGACCGTAATACTATACAGAATATCGGAATTATTTTTTCAGCATAGCGGATACACCTCCATTTTAAGCGACAGAAATAAAAGGCACTTTTATTTTTTAATATAATATTGAACTACCACTCTTAAACTCTAAACTAAACTCAGCGGCGCGACAGCCCATAGAGGGCCAAGGCCTACTGTGCCCATCTCAGTTTTCTTGACCTAGGGCTCTGGGGTGCAGGAGCAGAAGTTCCGGTTAGGTGGTCAGCCAAACGCGAAACCCCCAGTGTTTAGTTCCCAAGCATGCTTGGTACTCATTTATCGACCCACTGAAGGGATGGAGGGCTGAGTCAACCTTGCCTGGTCCGAGGATCGAACCCAGGACCTGTGGCACGGAGGCGCGAAACGCTACCACTCAGCCACCGGGCGTCGAACTACCACTCTTACCATATTGAAAAAATAACTTCATTATTGAAATGTGCCTTTTTTTTAACATTCATGACATGATTAATTTTCTAAAAAACTTAAGTTTAAGCCGATTTGACAACCAGCAAAGATAATTACAATTTGATAAATTAGTGTTTCATTTTTATATTTTATTCACTTTCAAAACAAGTACCGTTTTCCTTACGTGGTAAAAAAAAAAAACTACACCAAAAAAATACAGTACCGTGTATTGTAGTGCGTATCATACATCATATACTTTCTTTCCTTGAAAATGGCGAAGGAAAAACCCGATCTAGACAAATGATACCAAGTGTAAAAGCGAAAACGAAAAGATTCAATGGCAGCCGAAACCCTTTTATTATATAAGATGACCTAACTTTTTCTTTGCGGGATAAAAAGAAATAAAAAGAGATATAAAGAATAAGGGGAAAAGATAGGGCTTCCCAAACACAACAGAACAGGGGCTGAAGTTTTCTAAGACGAGAAGATTAAGGCGACACTAAGCCCCGGGGGTATCGCAGGGGCGGCGAAAACTTGAATGGATAATGACCGAATAAACAACCTCTGGTAACACGCCGCCCTGCTGTGGCTTACAGGACTCCCCGAGTCATTTATTATGCCGGGGCGCCCGTTCTGCTTGCGTCGAGCGAAGAATTACCCTCTAGAGTAACCGGGGCGCGCGCATTTTAAGACCCTGTATGGCGCAGTCTTAATCTGAAAGGGGTGTGAAAGGGAGTAGGTATTAGTCCTAGCGCCCCATGTTAGCAATGTTAAGCCACTTTTTCCTGGACAATAACTGTTTAGGGATAGTCTTGCAGATTTTTTCCCTTGAATAGAGATTTTCCGCTTTTTTTTTTCCCTGTGTATGTGTTTTTATTGTAGGCAAGTTTAAGTGGATTAGTTGGAATTGAGACTCTCGCTAACTTTCGCTGGCGATACGCTCACGTTTTGATGCCATTTTATTTGGCGCTTAGATGCCGCTAAAAGAGTTCCATTTTGAACGGAAACCATTCCATTTTATCGTTTATCTTTCGGAGTTTTAGTTTGGTGTTAAATGAATAGTTCTTTCTTTTTATATAGCTTTTTTTTTTTTCGTTTCTCAGAACTCTGCCAAACTTTAACTTCGCTTTATCTAGATAAATAAAGCAGATTGTTTAGATGTATGTACCGCATACAATTCCGACATTTTCAACCGATCCATACTAAATTTGGTGTAATTAGGTTCGAAGACACAGCGGACCTAGCTGCCTATTTTAGAACTACTCTGACCTACGCGCTACATCTCAAAGAATGAGTTATTCATAAGATTTGATAACTATTTTATAATAATGACATGGAGCGTTCACCTTCAGCTGAATCAGGTTCAAATCCCAGCGATGGCTAGTTGATACAAATTCCTCATCCGGCTCGCACTGACCACAAACCTGACGTAAAATATCCTATGTGGTAGACGGATCATGGTTTAGAGTCCCCTTGACGTCGGGCTAACCTTGTGAGGTTTTCGTGTTTTTCCAAATCACTGTTTTTCGTGTTTTTTCATGCAACGCAAAAGCGGGTTAGTTCCTTCAAAAAGTTCTATGAGTTCCCTTGTCTTCTGAAAGGGGTTCAAAATTCCAAGGCTACGGAGCTGAACATTAGTAGTCGTAAACCCAATATAGGATCGAATATTCAACGGCGATTATAAAAGAAAACTATTTTATAATAATGAGATTTACTAGCTTACAACTCTAATCAATCAAAAATTAGTTTTACCGCACGCTGTTATGAATTATTTATATTTGGTTTCATATGCTGGGTTATCACAAGTAAAATCAACGTTAACAGTTTCATGATGCATGGTGATGACGTCATCGGATTCGTAGTTTAAAAGGTGTACCACGTGTTGCTTTCATATGGATATTTTTCTGATATTTGTCATTTTAAAACGTGTCACTATAAACATAAATAATGAAAACCCAACATGAACTAAAGTTATTTAAAAGCCTTGGAAAAATTATGGTAAATTCTAAACATAACATTTTAAATAATACTATAAAAATAGTTCATCTTCCTTTTAGTGAACTGAACTTATAACTCAAATTATTGTAAATCTGGTATTATGAAGGCGCACCGGAATATAAAACAAATAATAAAAAAATAAAAGTTGAGTATTAGGAGTAAAAGTTGAGTAGTAAGTGTAAAATGGTAAAATTAGGGTACTTATCCGTTTCGAGGGCAGTAAAAAATCTATTACCACGCTACCTATTTTATGCACCTTGGTATAATCGGTTCTAATTACTACAATACTGATAACAGCAATATCATAAGTATTTAACATCATATTTAATCAAGCATTACAGGCGGCGTCAATAATAGTTAAGCAATTTTTTATGACATTCGAAATAAGTACTGATTATTTGGTACGACAGAAATGATTATAAAAATAACATGTCGTAACGAATTATTTTCGAGAATTACAATTAACTTTGGTAATTGGTACACAATTGAAATTTTAAAAAAATTGCATTAGAATGCTAAATTAATGAAGAAAATATACTTTGTCATCTAGAGAAACTATAAAAAAAATCACATAATTATTGACGCCAATGTTATTCCATTGGCGATTCATAAATTTATATATAATAAACATATTTATTTGCAAATAAGAAAATATAATTTAGAACATCGTTAAGGAAGTTTGACAGATTATCTCGGAGTAACCATGGCAAAATTTAACTGTCTCCAGCCAATTTCCAGCACCCGTTGCTCTAAAATTATCTGTCTTTCATACGAGGGTTGCTATTTATATTTCTGGCCTTGGCCACAGTAAGTGTTGCTAGGCGACCGCAGACGATTTTAATCGAAAGTTTGATATTTTTAAACATAAATTCAGCAGACGATTTACCATTATAGCTTCATTTGTGTTGTTGACAGTAAATTGAAAAGTTCTTCCCTTTCAAAAATCGGAATTTAATCGTGGTCGATGTTCGATCCAGGACGAATCCCGCGCAGGTCGTCCAAAATCCGTTGTTGTGCCAGAAAAGATCGATGCTGTGCGTGAACTGATAAAGCAAGATCGTCATGTGACATACCGTGAGATAGAGGCGTCTTTGGACATTAGTATGACTAGCATCAATAAAATATTGCATGAACATTTGAGCGTAAAAAAAAATTTTTCGCGTTGGATCCCACATAATCTGACAAACGCTCAAAAAAAGGCTCGTGTCGATTGGTGCGAGGAAATGTTGGAAAAATACGTTCAAGGTACATCAAAGGCTGTGTATAACATCTACACAGGTGACGAATCATGGATCTATGCATATGAGCCGGAAACAAAACAGCAATCAACTGTATGGGTCTTCCAAGACGAGGCAAAACCAACAAAAGTTGTTCGAGGAAGAAGTACATCGAAACAAATAATTGCCTGTTTCTTCGGCATTAACGGTCATGTGGCAACAGTGGCGTTAGAGCAACGCAGGACGGTCAATTCTGAATGGCACACGACCATTTGTTTGCCAGAAGTAATCGGAGAAATTCGAAAAAAGCAGAAGAACAGGCGAATCATTCTTCATCATGACAATGCGTGCTCTCACACATCGACTCAAACAAAGGCATTTCTGACGGAGCGAAAGATCGAACTGATGAGTCATCCGCCGTACAGCCCTGATTTGGCACCCAATGACATCTTCTTATTCCCACACATCAAAAATAAATTACGTGGACAACGATTTTCGACCCCCGAAGAAGCGGTTGATGCATTCAAAACGCGTGTTTTGGAGTTACCTCAATCGGACTGGAAAAAGTGCTTTGAAAATTGGTTCAAACGCATGCAAAAGTATATTGATCATCATGGAGAATATTTTGAAACACAATAAAACCAATTTCGATCCTACATATTTGTTTTTTCATTATTAGGCCAGAAATATAAATAGCAACCCTCGTATCCCTTCTTTTCATCACTGTTACAAGCCAACAGAAACCAAGTCTTTTGTTCAGTTATATACTATTAGTACTATTAGATACTGTTAGAACTGTATAGATACTGTATCTGAGTATGTTTTTAGCTGAAAATCCTTAAAGTTTGTATGTTCCTTGTATGGAATTTCGGACAAAAATTCTTCTTCAGTTATCCGCAAAAATACGTTTGTTCTTAAAATTTTAGACTCGAGTGTAATTAATAGAATGGGAACAGTTTATGAAAAACCCAAGAGGTATAGAAAGTAATTAACGTTGTCGGTTCTAGCAAAGAAAGATATAAATCGTCATTTGTAAAGACACGCTAGATATTGTTATGGAATTTAAGTTTATTAATAACTGCTATTCTTTTGTATTAATCACAACTAAGCGATGGGTTAAGAATAGTTTTGCAATTTTTTTTCCCCTCTGAAAAGAGATTTTCCGCATTTATATAATTAAAAAATTCGTTTATCCAAAGATAGTTCCATGCGAAAAATTATTTTTAATAACTATTTCTTATAAATAAAATAATTTTCTATTATTTTATTTAACAATAGTCTAAAAAATATTTGAAATTTAAGGCAAACACATTTTTGAATAATTTTGGAATGAAATTTTAAACGGCAAAATCGATGTGACAAAATCAGTCGAGTAGTTCTGATGAAATCAAATTTTAAACATGCGACTTTTTTTTAAATTTGATAACTCAGAAGCTATTTGAACGATTGTGCTAAAATTGATATTTTGTCACATAGAATTACATTTTCAAAAATAAAGTAAAAATTTGTATACCTTTTTTTCGACTAAAAATTAAAAAATAATTAATAATAAATAAATAATGATAAATAATTAAGAAATATTTTTTTCACGGACTTATTCATTAAGAAAAGAATTTTATACTTTAACGTAAAAAAATTTCGATTCACTTAAAATGTTCCTGTGGTATAACAAAATGCGCAAAAAGTAAAATTAATATCAAGAAATAATTAATTAATATTTTTTCTTCTTTTTTTTTTTGCATGGAACTATATTTGGATAAACGAATTTTATAAATGTGTACAAACAATTTTCGATTCACTTTAAATGTTCTCGAGACATAGTAAACTATACAAAAAAAAATTAATAAACATTAATAGGGATCCAAGCTTTCGATCGCTTTTCTGACCAAACTATTGGTGCCACATTTCCTATATTGCTGCTACCCCTCATATTTTTAGGATCAGAAATCCAAATTCACCATAAGAAAAAAAGGTATGTTTATTCAGAGAAAATACATTTATAGTTTGTCTACGGAAAGAACTCCCCTTGCCACAAAATCTGAGGCCGTCTATTTTATGGAAATAAGAATAGCGCATTTTAGGGAGGGTAGCTTCTCTTCACTCTAGGGCTAACACAATTGACCAAAACAAACAAAAAAAAGAGTCCCTTTCTCTTGCCGATCCGTGCCAAAACCTGTTCTAAGCACTAACCCCACACCCCTACTTGAAATAGTTATATCTCGTTACCATAGTAACTGCCATAGGTCCAGACGGGGGGGCATAGGTTAGGGGAGTTCTTACTTTAGACAAACTATATGTGTCTGGTTTTGTAACTTAAATTATCGTCTGAACTAATTAATTAGCATATTTAAGGGAAGCTCTCCATTAAGACTGAGTAAATGGAAATCCGATCATTATAGTAAAAGCTATTCAGGGTGTATATTTATAAACGTTTGTTGTTAAATTATCTTTTTCATCATGATTAATGAATGCTTTGTTTTGTAAAATAAATAATAATTAAATTTGAAAATAGGAATATAAAGGGATTATCGCACTGTAACTAACTCAAATGTTGCCAACTAGAACTGAGAAATAATCTGGATTTCGAGACCATGCAAAGCACATGTAATTAATAAATTATTAAGTACATTATTTATAAATTATAAACAATTTATTTCCGCCTTTATTTAAAATAATAAATAAGCATTATTATTTTAAATTAAGTACATTATTTATAAATTATAAACAATTTATGTCCGCCTTTATTTAAAATAATAAATAAGTAATGCTTTATTTCTTCTTAGCTAAGCATCAGTTAATTAATATTCTCTTAAATGTATCAAATACAATGAAATTAATTACAGATCTTTTCATTTTTATCAGCAACTATTAAATACAAATCTATTAATTTTACATAGTAGAAAATTCTTTCAATGCTACAGAAATTCATTTAAACTATCTTCAGAAATCTAAATTCCTTACAGCGTTAATGTTTACGTAATTTACCATCATATTTCTGTTTCTACATATTTAATTTCAATAATTAATACCTTGAAGAAAAAAAAACGAAACGCACACATTACGTAGGTTAAATTCAAAATTCTAATTAAATCAAGATTTTAGCTTAAAGTCATTAGTTTTCTAGTGTAGTGTAATTACATATTTTTAAAAGGCAGAAACTGATCAAGCGCATTTATATGACTTTAGTGATTCCAACTTGAAAGGAGAAATATCCCCAAGTTTTATGCCATACAAAATAAATATGTATGAAAATTAATTACATTATTTATGAATAATAAACAAATTATTTCCTTATTTATCTAAAATAATAAATAAGTATTCTTAGTTAAGTATCAGTTAGTAAAAATTCCATTAAACCTAATCAAATACTGTACAAATTAAAGAAAAGTTTTTTTTTATTTCAAACATAATGAACTTTAATCTAACGCGATGTATCATATCTCATGCTAATCACCACAGACTATTTAATAGTGCTCGATAAAAGATATCAATATCAACGTTACTGTTTACTTCAAGACATATTCGGTAGTGCCTCTAATGCACAAACACAATTGTTTATAAACCGCGAGTTATGTAAACCAGACATAGTTTACATTCAGTATATTATTTGCATGCGTTCATATATTTATCTAACGCACATGCGTAACACAAAGACTTAATGACGAAACGTAAGCGAAACTCTACTCTAATTACATGTAATAGATTGTTCTAGAAAATTGAGATTTACGATGGTAGAGGGCTTTGGGACAATATTGAGTAATTTCGGCTAGTTTACTTCGCGGATTTGTTTGCGGGAGTCTGGAAATTGGATAAAAGGCGCTCCCGTTTTCCTAAATTCGGGAAACCGTCTATTTTATCTGTTGGGATCGAAATTATAGTTTAATTAATTTTCTCGCGAGTGGAGCTAGAATATGAAATCTTGTCTTTTGAAATTGAAATACCGCAATTGTGGTTGCATTTGTATCTTCAAACTTTGAAAAATGATATACAATTGAAATTAATCTAGATGGAAAAGCATTTAATTATTAAGCACTATTTTATAACTGAACTTTATTTGGTTGACGTTGAAATGAATGTACAATAGTAGTAATAAAGACGGAATCGTCCATGTTTTGCCACACGCATGTAAAATAATGGATCTAAGGGTGCTATGAATTAAATCTGAAGCGCAAAAACTTATAACGGGAAAAAGGAAAAAAAAATTCCCGGTGCACTTCGGGATCGGGATTTCCGGTGTACTTCGGGGGGACCCATCAGTTTAGTTTTCCTTTGCAGCATAAACCGAATATGAATCGATATCAAAACTATTTCGCTTAGTCCCACTGACAAGCATTCTATTCAAGTAGACCAGAATAATTTTCAGCCAAATCATAAAGGTACAGTAATTCAGTAGATAAATATTGAGACGAACAATTGTTCTTCCCAGCACTCTATTCAGATAGTCGAATAAGGCAATGACTTTCACACAAATCGTTAAGTAACTTTGTAGTTAAATACTAGGTCTAAATCAGGTCAAATATATACTATAAATAAGTTATTTATAATATATAATATAAATAAGTAGGAAGGCCGGCATAGCCTGGTTGGCAGGACGCTGGTCCGAATCCAGCAGGACGAAGGCTCTCCGTGTAATAAATGTTGAAAGGTGCACGCTAAAGCTGTCGGGTGTGAAAGTCCCCCATGTTCCCATAACAAATCAATACCTCTGAGAGTACTTAAATAACGGTTAATCGTTCTCTTGTTCAGGTCAAAATTATGATCTATGGATGAATGTATGAATGGGTCCGGGTGTGACTTATGGGCGTGGCTGAAGTCGAATTTTTGGCCATAGATGGCGCCACTGTAAAACAAGAACAATCGCACCCAATCTGCCTTAATGGCCGACGACAACAACAATTATAAATAAGTTATTTATAATGTATATTATAAATAACTTGTTCGCCCTTACAAAGGGCTTGTCAATATTTGTGGAGAGTAAAACTATGAATGCCTCCCATGGTTTGCTTGATTGCGTCTGGACTCTTGTTCTACTAAGCAACATAGACTCTCATAATGTTCTTTCCTTCAGCAACATGTTTTCAACATATTCTCAACATGTTGTTCCGCAAAGCCCTACAATTGGTAGCAATGAAACATTCTTATATTATTTGATGAGTGATATTTATAATCACAAACTAAAGTATTTTAGCTTTCCCAAACACAAAAATTTAATTCTTTCTTTTTTGTGTAGCTTTTAATCCTTTCAGCATAAATCATAAATAATTCTTATTGATAAAACTCGCTATAATTAAATTAAGAAATGACAAAACATAATCATCAAGAATTCTCGCAGGAATTCCGATTCGTAATATATTTTGTATTTGATAAACTTTACAGTAAGTATATATCATAAAAAAAAATTTAAAAAATAAAAAATTTAATTACGAAAAATTTCCTTGAATATCCCTCTAAAACAGGAGGGAAACATTGAGTAGACTTGAGGCAACCATACTTCCATGAAAGATATTTTTTTTCTTTCTTGCCTATACAGAATACATATTAAAAGTTTCCACTTTAATGCTAGAGCAACGCTTTTTTCCCACACCGCTGCAAAATGGCAACCTTCTTTTCCAAATGATTTTAGCGCCTTACTACGGTAAAAAAGTGTACTACTAGATGGATTGATAAAATTATCGTTTTATTTTATTATTTTTAATTTGGGTACTTGCATTTCAAAAAAAAGACCTCCCTTAACCACACATGTGACTTATGACGTCAGCGCCAACTAATCTTTATCAACAAAATGGCGTATTGAATTTCAGCTAAATTTCTCTACATAAGTTAGTGTTAATTAACGATAAGTCAATTAAATACAGAGCCGTATCGCACATCGAATTAGTTGAAATATAATTCTTTCTCGTCTACTCCTTTTATTTAATTCAGATTTATTATTTGTTCGTGTATTTTATCGTAACTATGATATATTTTTGTTTCGTGTACCTGGCAACTCCAATGCCTAATTAGTATGTTTATGTTCCACATGGCTTAATCTTCGAGTTAAGTATCCGTGTAAATATATAGGGAAAGAATCTTAGTGAAAGAATTTAGAATGTGTCACTTAAGACAATTGATACCTGCCGGACTCGGCTAACTCGAAATAGAATGGAAAGAACAGTTGCTAACATAAAGAAATGCCACGTTTCAACAACCAATCAGGATCGAGATACCCACACCACGTCACTTGCGAGTATCCCATTGAATGAATGAATTTCGCTGTAATCGTTTGGTTCTATCTTTGGTTATTTTTTTCTTCCATAAATCAACATGCTCTTTCACTAAATTCTTTAATTGGCAAAAATAGAAAAAAACTATTAAATATCTTAATGTGCGTTATGTATGACAAAAATAAAATTTCCAGTTTCATTTATAGAACGATTGTTCAATTTCTCTCTCTTTTTCTGTAGTTTATAATCCTCCGGATTTAAACTTGAAGTAATTCTATCAGAAACCTTAAAGTAACTTCTTTTGACTGAAAAAATGGTAAAATGTCATTTGCTTATAATCATCAAGAATTTTGATCAGAATGAAATCAAAAGAAAGCAATAGCAGTTATGATTCGTAAAGCAGCTTTCCTTATATTCGGGAACATCATAACATATTCTTCCACAAAGCAACATGCTCTTCCACTGAGCAATATGCTCTCAACAGGCTCTTCACCAAGCTCTTTAATTGGCAAAAATAAGAAACCGTTAAATACCTTAATGTGCATTATGCATAACAACAAAATAAATTTCCAGTTTCACTTATAGAACAAACATTTACATCCCTTTTCTTTCTTCTGTACTTTACAGTCTTCGGTGTTTGAACCTAAAGTAATTCTTTCAGAAATCTAAAAATGACTTCTTTTAACTGAAGCAATGGCAAAATGTTCTTTGCTTATAATCGTCAAGAACAATTTTGTTCAGAATGAATTCCGACAGAAAGCAATAGCAGCTGTGATTCGTAAAACAGATTTTCTTATATTCGGGAAAACTTTTCGGCAAGTATCAGCAAAAATTCTGCTTGAATTACGGAAAGGTTCCTCGGATATCCCGCCAGCAATACCGGAGGGAAACGGCTGAGTAGACTTGAGGCGAGCCATACTTCCATGAAAGATATTTTTCTTCTTTCTTACACACAAGAAGTAACCAGGCGAATAGAATTCAATCGATATTCAGAAAAGACAGAAAAAGCTTTTGTTTACATTCTTGTGAAACTCGGCTTTTAATAACTTATCGGGGAAAGTAAAGAAATGTCTTGCATGTAGGAAAAGAGTCTTTCAATTGTTCTTTTTTAAGGAAAATGATTTAATTGATATTGAATAAAATTTATACGGTTGAGATAAAAATATATTGTGAATATTTTAAGAAAATGGTTTATTTTTCTGTGTTCTCTGAGAAGAATATCAGTTTATTATAAAGTTATTCAGTTGTGGATCAATATGATGTGTAGTAATTAAAAAGGGTGATCCTTATTCCTTTAATACTTAAATTTAAAATCTTCGCAAAGAATGAAGTAAAAATAACATGCACTTTAGGAGTTAAAAATTAATATTCAAGTTAAGGGTTATTCAATGGTTTGAAACTCTGCCGAATCATTGACGGGACAATCACCATGAAAGAAGGATAAAAATTATCACAAGTTTAATTGTTGATAGAAACTAAAAAGAGCGGAAAGACGGATATAAGTGATGCCTTTCAATTTCAAACGACAATCTGATGTTGATACTTTTAATCCCGGTTTCATTGTGCTTAACACAGATAATAATTCGTAAAATTTCAAAACTTACCCTGTTTAAGAATTTTATGCAGCAGGAAAAAGATGGACACAAATAGAAATTTACAAAAAAATTCCCCATGCAGCAACTTTCATATCTCTTATTTTTCCACAAATTTAGTAACTTTATTTCACTACCTTTTCCAGAAAAATTTAAAACTTGTATACAAAACGTATGGCACTATCTTAAAGAGCGAAACAAGTAGCAACTATTTATCGCATAAACTATTCCCCTAAACTAATTCCCAAACGCAAAAACTTTTTGCAGATATTTTTTTTATAAAATTTATACTGTAAAATGCAAGGCTCCAAAATAAAAGCATCTTAGTCTTAAAGTTCCACGCATCTCATTGGTGGAAAAAAGAAATCACGTGACACATTTTTTCCGAACTTTGATTTGAGTGTCTTGCAAAAACATGTTGCGAAACACAACTAACGAAACTGACAATAGCTTTTTAGACAAACTAATCAGTTGCACAATGTCATGCTTCATTTCATTGGCGTTTGAACTGGATTGCTTTAGGAGTTAATTAGTTTCATTCATCATATTAGTTTAGTTTCATTGTATTGG